>VXAX01003964.1:51889-162648 GCA_013399835.1 Leptocoma aspasia
AGCTTCTGCATCTTCTTTAGCATTTCCACACTAAGCTTCCTGCTCAACATAAAAGTTTTCCAGATGCCAATCTGTGGCTGCTGAATTCACCAGAAATGGAAATGTGGGATTTAGCTGTAAGCCTAATACATTGGCCCACTGTTGCTGAAAGGGAAGGTCTCATCCACTTTCCAGATTAAAGTGGTCCTTTCCACCCCTTCAATTTCTCAGACTTGTCTGCCAGAGAATTTAATTAATTTATACAGCAAGAAATTATTTGGGGTGTCTCATCTCATCTCATCTCATCTCATCTCATCTCATCTCATCTCATCTCATCTCATCTCATCTCATCTCATCTCATCTCATGGATTAATGAGTTTATGGGTCTACAATCTGCCCAATAACTGGTGGGTTTGGCATGAAGTCAGTAATGGAAGCAAATGATCTTCTGCCTGTCAGTGATATTCATCTGTTAGACCAGGTAACCTGTCTCCTGAAACCATTCTCACCTTAATTGTTTAAGACAGCTAATTGCATCCCTTGGCCAAGTAGAATTCACATTCATATCTTTTGTGTCCTGTGCAATCCTCGTTACCACAAGGCTGCAGAAGAGAGAGGTAGGAGGATCCTCCTAATGCAGCTGGGCTGCTGTTCCAGGACCTCAGGAGCTGTGGGATATGAGGGGAGCAGGCCTGAGGGTGTCTAATTGCCTGATGCCAGAAGCTTGGTTCTCTCACTTGAGATGGGCTATGACTTACTTTGGATGCTTGAAGTATAAAATCACAAATAATCTTGAGGGTAGAGAAGGGAACCCCAAACCCTTTCCTGAGGTAGGTGCTGTAGCTACTGAACTGCCAAGACATGCTCCTTCACGCTCGCTTTCTTTCTGCCCCAGGTCTCAGGTACACGCAGAGGCTTTGGTATCAGGATTTCCTATCGGAAGGAAATTTCAGGCCTGTAAAACTAAGGGACTGCATGCCCCAGCTTAGCACTGCTAACAGTGCAGTTGCACTGCCTATAAAGCTGCTCAGACGTGTCTAAGCCAGCTTAAAATGTGCCCACACAAGTGCTGGTAAAGCCCTGCTGCCAGCATGGTGCTCAGGGCACGCTCATTTGCCTTGCTGAGACACACTCAGCCGTGCTCCTGAGGCACGCTCCTTGCACACAGTAGATGCTTCTTGCATTCCTCCAAGACCCTTCTGTGCCAACCTTGCATTCCTCCAAGTAGCATTCGCTGTCAGGACAATAGGCAGAGACCCAGTGGGCAGGAGGTGGGTTTGTTGCACTAGTACATGGTGCTTCTTATTTCTCTGATTTCTGAACACCCACAAATATGGATGAAGTTGTGACTGTCAAAGAAACTGAAATTGTGCTTCCAGTTTTTAGCAGTCCTTCTTTTTTCTACTTTTCTTGAAAAGCAGAAAACTACTGTGCACTTCACTGCCTAGCATTTACCCTCAAATGCTGGATTAACCAGGCACTGCATACAAGAGTTACACATGTTACAAACAAGGCAGGTAGATGAAAAATGCCACCCAACACCCACTCTGCAGCTTCACTGGGTTTGGCTGGAGAGTTTCTCTCTACTACACTGAGTAGGAAGAGTAGAGGCTTTGCTTGTCAGGATGGATCTGAAAAGGCTGTTTGGGCTCTGGGAAGAATCTCACCACAGTCCTTGGTCCTGCTCTGCTACAGTGCTATGGTGCTAACAGGATCAGAGGTGCAATCTTGGAATCTGGATGCTTGCCACATTATCCTGTTCTTTCTCTCCTGTCACCAGAGACTGTTGTCCTGCTCTTACTCCTATAGAGCTGATCTCAGCTGTGACACATGATTCCCATTGTCACTTCCTCTTTTTAGAATTGAATCTTACAGGCAGCAATGTTTTATATTGAATGGAATGTTTTATTTTACATTGAAATAATTTTTAAAACTGAAGGGTGCACCACTTTGGCAGATATACTTTTATTGTGAGGAAAACAAAAACCTGGCCCTGAGAATATTGGCAGAACTGATTTAACTTTTTATTTTCATATTTCCTATTAATCTTGTTCTTGTCTTTAATCTTTTGTTAAATCTGCTAACATGCACTGAAGGCTGTTTGTACAGAAGCCTTCTCCTTGAAAATCATGCCTATCTTAGGGTTTTTACTGGAGGCAAAGATAATAAAAACAACACAGAAAAATGCTGAGGGAGACTATTCTCAAAGTGGGAGGGAAGCATATTTCCTTGGCATTTTCCAAAATGTTCCAACATATGAGACTATTTATGACAAAGTAAACAAAAAAGTCAATCTTCCTTGTGAAGAATGCAGAATCATCCTTAATTAATTAAACTCCTACAGTGAGCTCATAAAAGTCAGGAAGTTGAATTGCTGTATATTAATAGAGACTGATTGTTTTTATTATTTGTTCCAGGGGAGTAAAGTATGGTTTCTGAAATTCACAGCAGCAGCAAGTTACAAACATGCTGAGAAAAAATCATGTCAAACATGAAGCACAACACTAGTCACTACCTCTGAACTCAGTGGATGTGATAGATGCGTCTAAGCCTTGCTTTGCCAGGACACACAGCTGTGAAGGAAGAAAGAGACACTGAGGGCTCAGAGCTGGGTCCTCATGCCTCCTCATGTGGCTATGATGGGAAGGGCTATTGTCCCACACCACAAAGCCATGGTTGTCCATAGGATGATGCCCTTCAAGAGTTGTCTGGGACATGGGTCCAGCCCATGGCCAAGCAGGAGAACACTTCACCCCAAGCCAGTGCAAGCTTTCCTCAGAAGGGTGAGGGAGCAGACAGGTTTACAGGACAAACACATGCACACCCAAACAAAATTCTGACAAATTCAGTTTGTGCTGATGCATGTGCTGGGATACCATAAGGCTAGCCTCAGTGATCTGGCAGCCGTGAAAAGTTCTCAGGTTCTTAAGGAGCAGAAAAACAATACTGAGACACAATGATTTCTTCTACCTTTTCAGCTATAGGGAAGACATTTGCAAGTAGAGCTGGCACATCTTCTAGTAGGGAACACAGCTGGAAGCTAGAGAAGCTCAGTTCTCAGGAAATAAGTAGAAGTAATTTTAATTATACTTATTGCCTATTCCCTCAACCACAGGTCTGTAGGAAGAAACTAGTCTTGGCAAAACCCCTGGAGGAATACATTAGGCCACCGTAAGAGATGCATCTGCGGGAGTGTGCGTGGAACAAGTCCCGTCCCTGCCCTGCCAGAACCAGCCCTGCTGGCACATGGCCACCTGTGCCCCTGCAGGGTGGAAGGCGGCAGGCTCGCCACACCTCCGAGGATCGCTGCAGGACTCCCAGTGATTATGCTGTAAGGGAGGAAAGCCAAAGCCTGACTCCTTCTTCCTCCTGTGCATCTTAACAGCACTTGAATAAATGTGAGGGAAATTACCCTTGTTTAACCAGTGTGGCAAGCACTTGTTCGTGGAGCACACTGGTACCATCCTGCAGGTATCAGCATTGTGAGTGTCTCTGTGTCCATGAACAGTGTTTCCAGGGGCATGTAGTCAGGACATGATTCCCCATGTCCCCCCCCCTCTGTTGCTGCACAGAGCTGTAAGAGGGGCCAGTGGCTGTGCTTTTGTATTAGCCCTTCTGTAATGTCAAAATTCAATTATCAGAGTTGCAAGAGCTCCTCTAGAAATGACTTTATCTACTGCACTTTATAGGCTGAGTCAAATAAGATTATTCCATTTAATTCACTCAGTTCACCAAAACTGTTCCCAAGTAGCTTTTTGGACAGTATAATTTTACCTGGAGTGTTTCATCGGTCCACTCCAATGTAAGGCCAAAGAAACTTGTGCTAGCTCAGTGTTAGACAGCCCTGAAGCAGAAATGAGCAGCCAGGAAGGCAGGAAGGGCCAATTTCTTTCATCTGATAGTGACAGGTTTTGGTAGCTCAAAGTTCTCTCAACAACTGCACAAAGCCCAAAGAGTCAGCACTATATAGAATCTGTACATTTAAATTCCTTTATGGTAGTGGTGCTGTGAGAACAGTGTGGCACATGAATGCTACACATCTGAGTACTGCCTCATTCCATACGAAAATAAACTAAAGCTCAGCTGACACCAGGTAAATCTTTTCTGACATAATTTTTGATGCTGATTCCTTATGGAATCTTACATTGACTTATCTTGCAAACAGAACCCACTGACACCATGTAGTTTTCAAACACATCACTAGGCTACTTTTTCTAACACTACTATATCATTATAACTACAAAGCAGAACTGGCAGACAGCCTGCAAAATTCCCACAAAAGTAAAAGCAAAGCTCCTAAAAATATCAGAAAGTTGTGTAACTGCAAAACTCCCAAAAAACCCCAATCAAACCTCCTAAAAAGTAAAACAAAGCTTACATAACTAGAACTCAATTACCTCATTAGAAATTGACTGTCAATCTAAAAAAGTGAGAACTTAAACAAAGAACTGTAAACTTGGAAATGCTGTAGGTGAGCAGTATCATCTCTCTTTCAAGGGAAGATGATTAAGGCTGCATGAAAGATGAAGTATGAAAAATGCATTGGAATGCCTGTTAAAAGAGGCTGTCAGAAAGTGTGGTGTGTCTTGGATTATGTTCACTCAAGAACTGTCAAGGGCAAGAACTTTAATGGCATAAAAGCACTTAGAAAAAAAGCAGAAGTTCTGGGCTTTGAGAGCAAAATACTCCACCAGGGTGTCTATTAGCAACAGGCAGGGCTCAAAAGGTTTGTCTCATCCCTCCAAATATGACTGCATAAAGAAGCACAGCTTAGTCGCTGAATATTCTTTCTCAACACATTTTAAAGCACCATTTACACTCCCGATGTTTTTCTATTGTTGATTACTGTCCATATATGCAAATTTTAAAAATGAGAATTATTAAAATGCATGTGATTAATGATTGAACTACAGCTTGCTGCTGGGTGAAACCTTCATCGTACATGAGTGAAAAGCAAGGCTCAAAATTATACTCCTAGAGTTCAGCCAGTCTGGCACTTTTTGGGTGGAAGTGAAATACTTGTATTTTCCTGCACTGTTGCTATAACATGCAGAAAGACACTCTCAGCTGTACCATAATCATATTTTAGTGCCCCAGCTGTAACTATGAGGAAATTGCTTACAAGTATAATAGCATGTGAGAAAAGTATCATCACCTGCAAGTCCTTGAATGGCCTTTCATCCCTGTTTCTAAATTGCAGAAACCCTTCTGATTTCATGAGTCACTAAAACTGATTAAATTAGCTAACTACATTAAAACTAATTTTCTTTCATGTAGTTTGCTTTCCAAAATCTTCTTTTCTCACCTCTTCTTTTTTATCTTTATTTTTTCCCATGGAAATTTAGTTGGTAAAAAAAGATTAACTATATCCTAAGATTATAATTAAGTTCATTTCCTGGTGAAAGTTACTGTCTCACATTTGTGGAATATTAACTTGAAAGAGGCAGGAACCCAAAATGTGAAGTTTGGTTGCCTACAACGTACAGCCAATGTATGTTAACAGCCATTATTTTACTTTTCCACTTAAGCAAGCTATAATAACAATACTCAATACAAGTCTATCATCTTGGGCACATGTTTTCAGTTATCTGCAGAAAGAGCAGATAGACATTCACCTCTTGATCTTGCAGCTATGCCAGCCCTTTTCCACTAAAACTTTCCAGAGTTCCTGCCAAAAGCAATTGCACAGTTGAAGGTGAACAGAGTTTGTCACTTTGACTTGGGCAATAGAAATTTTATCCATTTTTCACGGCCTGGGAAACAAAACCTGTGAGTTTATTTACCTTTTTATGCACTGCTAAAGTACCAGTTTCCCAGTATATCCTCACCAGCCCCAGCAATAGTGAGAAGCTGAAGTGGACCATGCACCTTTTTAGTAATTGTCTTTGTGAATACTGTGTTTCCTGACCTGCCTTAGTATACACCAGTAATTAAATCGCCAGTGGACCACTTGTAATATCTGCAACATTTAATAAGGAAACAGTCCAAGGTGGATAGAATGTATCTTACCAAATTTTGAGTTCTTTTTGTAGGGATGGAGGACATATTTTTGCAACTCTTGAGTCAAAATTAAACACATTATTTTGTCTGCAGCATTGCTCAGCATTCCTTTAGAATCAGGGTATCCCTGTGAGAAACTTACACGCAGATTGTCTCCTGTTCCTCGAACTCATGAAGAGTGCAATTCTGATATACCAATTGTATGAAAAGTCAAACTTTGTAATGGAAAAGGGAAGAAATGTTGTATTTCTATTATGAATGATCCTTGACTGTCTAGGTTTAGTTTTGAGACAGACTGAGGAGCTGCTTCACAGTGGGGTCCTCTTGTGCCACCTTTCCTCCAGGGACCCTACCCATCCACTGTGCTTGCCCCTCCTGTTCTGTCACTGGCAGCAAGACCCACAGCAAATACTCTTCAGTAATGCTGTGGGAAAGTAAGGAGAGTGGGACCTTCAGGTTACAAGTTTCCTTTGCTTTAGGGGGAGCATAACAGAAAAAGTAATTGGTTTGTTCACTGACTTAGACTGTATCAGCCAGGAACTGGTAACACTGGGTCGTCTTGTAATATTGACACTCCAAACTATTTTCCACAGTATTTCAAAGATTCAGTGGGTTCAAATGGGATTTATATGTGTCCATTAGCAATTAAGTGAGGGAAAAATGTGCCTTGATGAGGAATCCAATCCCATCACTAATGAGTGTTTCTTCTGAAAACTTGTGAACCTCCTCAGCCAAGGCTGCCTTTGGGAGAATGATTGATATCCTTTGATGGACTAAGATGTTGAAAATTGGGTGTCATTCAAATTTGGTAATCTGGAATTGTGTTTTCCTGGGGTAGACATTAACATATGTTGTTCTTGAAAATGTTCCTCTCATTTCACTATGTTGTTTTCAGTACATTATAAAAGAACTTTTACATTCTGGATTAAATATAGAGTAATTTAACACTGTTCTTCAGTCTGAAATTTATGTGTTTGGTTCTTTAGGACTATCTGAACTATGAAAGGAGACTTGCATGGGATGTGTATGATGTGTATTGGTAAATTCATGCTTTGTGAACTGGGTGTGTGTTAACAGTCTGGGTATTAGAGAGCTTGTCTTCTACCAAAAAAAAAAAAAACCCCAAAAAAACCCACCAAAAAACCCCCACAAAACACCAAAGTTCTGAGCTTTCAAACAATATGGAGTTTGCTGAAACAAGTCTAAGTTCCTCTACTGTATTTTCTCTGACTATTCCATTAAAAGAATAGCAATGACAGTGTTTTTGCCACCACTGACTGATTATCAGGGGAAAAAATGAAAGAAAAAGAAAACATACATGGAATATGTCAGTCATGTCAAAGACTGACTAAGAGATATGCAAATTCTATCTTTCCTGTAGAAGCACTGAAAATTATATAAAACAGAACAAAATTATAGTTAAGACATTCTTCTTAGTACCAAATAATTTATTTAAGAGTATTGTTATTTTTATCCTATGATACACTATTGAAAATTGCCATCTCTTCCTCTGTATTACCAGTTCCTGGAAATATCTTGTCAATTGTAGTATCCATTTCTCCCTTATTTTAATTCCCTTCTTAAATATTCATGCAACTATAGTCTCATAACTGTTTTACTAAGAAGACACCTGTATGCCTGCCTGTTGATATCAAAAGGGAACAACACTGAGGTATGAAGTTTTTCTAGCTCCTTCAGAAGTTCTCTGTATCATTTTAATTTATTATAGTCTTTTGGTGTCTATTTTTACATACACGGCTGGAAATGTACCATGGTAAAGCTGGCAGGCTACTATCAACACACTGTTACAAGCAAATCTTCTTCATTACTTTATCCAATTAATCTCATATTACTCTGAGAAAAGGAATAAATAAAATAAAATAGTGATGAGAGTATGAAAGTGCTAAATAATAAAAGCAAACAACATCATTAAAACTGCCTTAGACCTTAGGATTGGGCTGGGATTCCAAATCTCTTCAGAACAGCATCTTTCTTAATGTCAGAGCTTGTTTTCCAGCTCATCACATTAATAGTTGTGAGACAATATATGACCCCCTCACAATATTTCTCCCTGTATAGGACATTTAACAGAGCAATAAGCTCATTCACCAAGGAAGAGGATTAAAACAAGGCTGACAGCTCACTCTTTCTGCAGAGAAGTAAATAAAAATGGTTCAGACTCTTCCTAAATTTATGCAGACAGAGCAGCTATTAGAGATCCTCCAAAGTACCTGGAAATAAACCTTCTTCCTCTGGGACTACAGGCTCAATCCAAAGCATGTATCAGTTTGGCTTTTGAGACTGTTTGGCAACAAACATAACTGACATTGAAGATAAACACAAACACTAAGCAACTGAGATGCTAAAATATTGAGCCAGGTATTTCACTGCTCTCAACAATCTAATTTTCTTCTTTGTTAACTCAGATGAGCAATTCTAGGCTCTACTTCTGCAAGTGTCTTTCTTACAGGTTTATTTTGCATGTACTTTATATAACCCCCCTAATCTTAATGCTATTTTTTCAGCATGTGACAGTGGTATGGATTTAACATGTTATAGGATGGTAATTAATAAGACCTGTGGCTCTACAAGTATACTTATTAATGTAATAAGAACATTTAATTATATTTTTTGTATTTATTGAAAAGCATTAATGAATATGACTTGATATGACATTTTCAGGAAAGGTGGAATGGAACAGAACAAGAAAAGGTCCATTGTCTGTAAATAGACATTAGTTCATAAGTAGTTTCAGCAAAGAGAACGGTTTTTCCATTCTTGTCCTGAGAAGTGGGTCAGAGTCATCACTGGTAACCTAAACCCCACAGCCCAACTTGCATCACAAAATGTATCTGAAATTTTTACACTGTCCAAGTTGCCTGATTTCTCTCTATATCTGAGCTGGAAAATCAACAGGGGAAGCCACACTTGGGGAGCTAGCTGGGGTTTCTGGGCATCATAAAGCCCATGTGAATAAGGGATGAGGACAAAGGGCAGTACAGTTTCCAAAAGCTCCAGAAAGCTCAGAAAAAATAAAATCACATTTGAAAAAATGTACCTAAGTAGAGCATAATTTCAACTACTCAAGACAGGCAGAGTTATGAACACTGACACAGACACCTAACCTATCTGTGGACACAGAACTTCATGGATCTCATGGGTTTTGCAGCTTCCTTTTATATAGCAGTGGCCTCTAAGGATATATTTTTGAGTACAGCAAAGTGGCAGAGTTTGGTCTCTTGCCATGAAGTCAGGTGGCATGGTTTGACCATATCCACACCATTATGCTTTCCTACCTTCTCACAAGGGGCTCCATCCACACTGCCTGGGTGCAGAGCAAGTGCTGTCTTGTCTGCCCCTGACCCACACAGGGGAACATCCTAACAGGCTGGCACAACTGGGACCCTCTGTGTAAGCCCATGCCTTTTGCCTGCTTGACACAGCCTGTGTGTAAGTTTACTCTGAGGTACTTTACTGCTGCATATATTTCCATTTACTTCACTGGAATTACCCAGGCAAATAAACTCATATCATGCCATTAATGCTTTTAGAATTATGACCTATGTGCATCTTATAAACAGATGGTAGATTATTAGCAGTTATCTTCCAGTGCCTCACAGTGTGAGGAAGACATTGTGCACTTTGGTTTTGTCAGTCCGGTTTTGTCAGTCCTCTCGCAGCTTACCAGAGTTTTCAAATCTAGCATTTTTATTTGTCATTTAAACTTTGGAATGAATTAAAAGGGGTTGGGAGGAGGAAAGAACTCTTTGCTGAAGAAAATAGAAATGGAAAAAAAATAATATAAAAAGAAATAGATAAAGGATATCTAAATAGAAATGTAAGAGGAGAGAAAAACCATCTGGGAGGCTGACTAATCAGGGACTTCACATTAAATAGTCAGGCAATCAATCACACTGGATAAAATTCATGAGGTTGGTAATCCTTTCCTATATAACCCCCAAACAGCATAATTCATTAATACAGTGTAAGTACCTTCCCCAGCTATTAACTGATTCACTCCATAGTCTAGTTGAAATGTAATACCTGAGTTCAGCTTGCACAAACCCTGCAAAAAGCTATGCAGCAATTTTTACTTACACATAAAGAGGTTAGAAGTGTGTTTTCTTGTTATGTTCTGTTTTTACAGCTCTTGTAGCAGTTGCTGTGACCACTACTCTAATACTTGTACTATGGCTGCCCTTAAAAATTCCTATTTAGATTTGGCTCAGTGGTATTAGTAAGCAGACAGAAGGCAAGAGACAATGCCCAAACCATAAAATCTTTATAAGCCGAGGAGATGTGCCAGGCAAAGGCAAGAAGGAAGGAAGCACTGTACTCATTTTAAAATGAATAGCTAACTTTCAGGAAGAAGAAATGACATTCCTACCAGTCAAAAAAAAAATTCAAGTGTCGAGATCCCAAAAATAGCTACATATGCAGCCATGGAATTACTGCAAACAATTATATTGATAAATATAATGGATTTGTGTGGAGAACACATTTCAGACTGTGCTTTATAGGAAACCAGATTTTAAGAGAAATGATCAGAAACTCGGGAAGAGAATAAAATAAATCTGAGTGGCAAAAATCATTCATGTGCTGTGTTCTCCCCACAGTTTAGCTCTGGCATGTTAACAGCGGTCTTACAGCAGCAGCAGGAGAGGTAGGTGCTTTAAACCACTCTAAAGCAGAATGTACCCCACTTTCCCTCAGTCCCTCCATACACAGGCACACCGGATCCTCAGCACGGAGCACCGGGTGAAAACTGGATCCGGGAAGGGCGAAGGAGGGAGCCTGAGCCATGCACTGCCTCCCCCTGCACCCGAGGGTGGGAAGCACAGAGGCCCCAGCACTGCTGTCAGACTCCCTTCAGGTAATAGCACAGGGGCAGAGAGTGACACAAGACAGCAAAAAGAACTGCTGCCAGATGGTTTATGGTACAAACCTCCCCCTTCTTTCATCTCCCAGACTTACAGAGCTGCTGGGAATGGAGGGGGCAGGGAAGAAGATGAGACTGTGGGTGGGAGGCTCACTCAGAAGAGTCTGGGAGCCACTGATGCAATGAATTCTTCTGAGTAACAAAGCATAAGAAGCAAGGTTATCTTCAGAAATCACTAAGTAAATAAATTTTAAATTGAGAATAAATATAATAAATCCACAAACAATTCAACAGTAAGGGGAAAACATTTGTCAATTTTTTTTCTCATCAATAATTTTTCTGGATTTGTTCAATACAGATATGTCTGCAAATAGCATTTTCTTTAGTCAGCAAGATAAATCACACAACCTTTGTCTTTTTCTAAGATTGGGTCTGGAATTAGAATTCCTCTAATTTGCAAGTATTTGAAGAAATCTCAATTTTTTACTATTAAAGCAAGCCAAAGGTCCTGTACTATACTTTTTAGACTATGAGGGCTGATCCATTCTATCAGAGGAATAGTTTAAGTAAAAATTTTGCACATCCTGCCGTTGTTTTTACACTTCATTTGACAACAGAAATGAGAAATGTGAGTGTGCCCCTTTGAAATCTCTCCTTAAAAATTCGTGTTACAGAGAAAGTGAGGATCACTGCATTATAGTTTCTTGTCCTTTTAAAGTAGGACTTCGAACCCTCTAAAGTAAGAAATTGGCTGCTTTCCTGCCTAGATAGGGATGGATGTGTAGTTGTGCATGCAGAAACACACACTGTCTCAATTTTGTTAATTTTCCAACAAGAGGAACTACAACAGCACAGGCTCCCTCTCCCTGTGCTCTGCCCCAGTGTAAGGGAGCCCCTGCTGCTCCTGCCTTCAGCCACATTCAGGTTGAAGCCTGAAATCCTTCCTGAAATAACAGAGGAATATTATTAAGATTTTTCTCATGAAAAATGCATTGTGCAAAAAACCTGAAAAGCTTCATATTTGCTTCAGTTAAAGCCCCAGACAGGAAGATTTTCAAATCCCAGACAGGAGCTCTGGTGCAAAGAAGCCAGGTTGCTTAGTGGCAGATCAGTCTGGTCCAAATCCTTGAGGTTGAGCAAGCATGGAGGAGACATCACAACCCACTCACCAGGACTCACAGAGCTCCTCAGCTCTGCTTGTCTGTATCCCAAGAGTTGTGGGAAGCTCTTATGCTTCCACATTGTTGTTGGAGCCATCATCTTTAGAAAACTGGACAGAACACTTGTTGGGGCAGATGAACCAGGCTGTCACATGATGCATTTCCTCACAGTTTGTCATCCGAGCAGTTATGGAGTGGTTTGTTTGTGGCTTAAAAGTAGGAGCCATATACTCAAGTGCCAGGGCTTTTTTAAACACTATTTCTGTTTCCAGGGAAGCAAACAACAAATGCCCTCTTCAGTACTCAGCCTGTTGGAACTGGCGTAAGTGACATGCAGTAAAAGCCTGGGCTAGCACACGGCAAATACAGAAACATCTTTTTGGATTTGGAGAGTCCAAAGTGTTTACTGCTCTTTTGTGAGGATAAATATCAAAATCAAGAAGCTGATAAATCACTTTTGAAGGAGGCATGCAGTATTCCTGAAAGTGCTGTGGTTAAGTGTGTTTCAGTGTCATTTCTCTTCTACTCAAGTGGTTTATTTATTAAAAGGCACACAGCTACACCAATCATTTATTTATGAGTTCATGCATTGACCAAGCTCCTTTGTTGAGCTGCACTTCATCCTTTCAGCACTGGCAATAGACCTGAGTATGTTTTTGCTGTACCTGTCCATAGAACACATCCCAGCTAAGTCCTCACTTTTCATAAACCCTACGTGGAACATGCCCGTTCAATCAGCTTCCCAGGCACAGGTTAGCAGGATACTGCAAGGTTATTTTGTGTATTTCTAAGAATGCTGAAAAATCTGTAACATAGACATTGTGGGCAGCCCTCTGGAATAATGAAGGTTTATATATTTTTATATACATATATATGTAATGTATATATATTTATTTAAATATAAGCATTAAAGACTCCTGCAAACCTTAGACTGTAGTGGGATGGCTGACATTTCAACAAGCACTGAACTTTCTGACAGGCTCTCAACTGTGAAACTTTTGGACATCTGGGAGACTGTTCTGGAAAGTATCCATGCTACCTTTCTTTGTTCCTCCTCTACTCCCTGGGGCTCCTCTGTGCTAGAAAAAGAGTGGTAATCCAGGTGAATCTTCGCTAATCCATGGTGAACCTACAGCACACACACATGTGAGTGAGACAGAAGCTAGCAGAGCTCTCCTGTGTCCTCTTACAGCCTCTTTTCCCCATTCTCACCAGCACAGCTGCCTGTGCCAATTTCTTTCTACCAGCCTTCCAGCCTGCATGGATGGCAGTCTCAAATCTGTGTCCTTAGGCAGCCAAGTGCTTTCACAAAGTCCAGCCCAAATTATTTCTATAGCACATGCACAAACATTGCAGGAGAGCAGAGAAATAAACCACTTTTTCCTTGACCCAGAGATCTCCAGACACTCTTGCACATCCTTCTGCACTCAGAAGTATGCTTCAGGCTTTGGTGAATAGTCCCTTCTAAAATTTCATGTATGCCTGTTATATTTAAAATAATCCTGAAGTGAGAGAATTTCCTATTTAATGGACAATCCCCCAGGTTCCTCTGGGATAAAAAAATGGAATATAAAGAAGGAATGCAGTTCCCTAAAGCATACAGCAGCATCAGAAAAGCATTACCTCCAAAGGGCATTTCTCTGCTCAGCACTCAGTGCCTCCTGGCCCAGCATTATTGGAGCAAAGGCCTTTCAGACAGGCTCGGTACAGAACTCTGCCCTGCTTCACCAGGACTGGCAGGAAAGCACCTAAAGCAGAGTTCTTGGATCCTGTTACCCATAGCATGGTGCTGTTTCAGAGTTCAGGGCTGGCTACAAAGCCCACCCTAAGCAGGGGGCAGCTTCCTGCTGAGCACTCTGCTGGCACAGCAACCCAGGCAGCAGCAATGGAGGTCACTCATTTTTGGAGTCAGAGCCACTCACACAAGCTACAGTCACAGCAGCCACTGCAATGTAAATGTGCATTTTGGAGTTAGCACTGTCCAAAGTCAGTGTGTGCTATTCATCCCTACCATACACCTCTGTGGGGAGGGTTACAAGTCATCCCTTTCAAGAGGTAGTCTTCTCTTCAAAATTATTTTGGCTCACTGACTCATCCCTTCCTTGGATGATTCAGACTCAGAGCAGGAGAAATAAAATAGATCCATTAATTTTTTTTCTTTTTTTTTTTTTTTTTTGAGGATAAAATGGAGGCTCCAGTCCTACACAAACAGACTGATGTTTTTTTCATGAATGTTCAAAGGAAGGATCAGACTGAATGCCCTGGAAACTGAAGCAATTCTTTTTCTGTATAAAATGAGCTGCTGCATCACAGTAAAATGGGTTTCAGTAATCAAGTGACAGCTTGCAAATAAATAGGACCTGATTAGATATAAAATCTGGTCCAGATGAAGCCAGGAGCACCTCTACTGTTTTATTCCTGCCATTCCTATAAGCAGACATTGGATGACTGATTCTGTATTCTGATGCAAAGATGTAGGAAAAAGATGTGGTTTGTAAAGTGTGAGCTACAGAGGACAATTTTCATCTTGATATTACAGGCTGATTTTCAGCAATGATTTGAAAGGGATAACATATGCACATGGGATGCCTCATACAAGGGAATCTCTAAGTACTGAACAATTTTCCAGAGAAACAATTCCAGAAATGATCTGACTCACCCACCCTGTTTGGCACTATGGAAATATTTTTTAGGTTTAGTGATGCAGCACAGCCCACTTGATAGGAAATTGTCCATTGCTTCACATGAGGATGTGAATCTTCTAGCGCTGAAGTTAGGTCAGTTTGATTAAAAATCTCAGGGTCAATGTCTGCCAGCCACCTTGCTCATGCTCCCTACTCACAGGGAAGGGCACAAATCTGGGTGAGTTAATGTGACAAAGTAATGCCATAAGTTAACTTCTGATGTACTAAAATGTTCCAATGTGAATGAAAGTCTTCCAGGGACGCTGACAAGGGCTACATAGAGACTACCCCTAAATACAGTAACCACTAGTAGAGATGTGTAGTTTAGCATTCTTGAAAACTGGTGCTTGAATTCTTCTCCAAAGCTTGTGTAGCTGGAAGTTCAGGCCTGCTTCAAAGGAAAACAACTTTTTAATCATCCTGTGTAGGGTTGTTTACAATCCTTTTCCTTGCCTCCCACATGATATATTCCTTCACACTAGGTACAGATCCTACTTGGATGGAGATGATAATAGCAAACAAACCATGAAATCTCATTGAGTTCACCAACATCTTTCCAATATTGTTCTGAACCTTGTGAGACATCATCACAGAGCTGCTGCTCTGACACTGTGGGTATATACCTCTGCAGTAAAAGACTGAAAACACATCTCCTGTGTTTCTTGAGTGCCACACAGATTTCACACTTCCTCCCAAATCAGTCAAATTCTCTCTTTGTATGCAATGCTGCAATTGAAAGAGTCATAGCAAAGCAAGTAAGCAGCTTTTCCAATGAAGTTCAAAGTGGACATTATTTATTAGAAAAATTAAAATAGTAATTCAGCAATCAAAAGCTATGTCAGTTTCTGCCAATCATATAAATGAAAGAAAACCTTACACAGTCTTAGCCATACTGGCATAAGTATCTGATTCTCCCTGGTGAAAGTCTGCCTTTTACATGAGTGTGATTTTGCTAGAAGATGTCATGATGCTCCAGCCTTCCCAACAGCATTGCTTGGGACAGCACTTTAAGTCTCATGCCATGCCCAGCTAGCTGTTCTGTCCCATTGCCTCCTTCCCCATCTGTGCTCCACACTGAGGCTTCAGTGTTTTTAAACTGCAAGTTAATTCAGGTTATAGAAGAATTGCTGTACTGGGACAAGAAGAAGTTTTATTTAGTTCAACAACTGGCTCTAGCCAAAAGTTAATGTTTAGCAAAAATTACAAAAATTACAGCAAATACATGGTGGTAATTCATCAGAACACTTTCCAGCCTTCAGGGGCTTCATCAAACAGAAGCAGTGTCTCATATGTAATAGCTCTTCATGAACTTCTTTTGAATTTTTGAATTATTTTTTGGAAACTTGAAATATCTGGAACATCCTATGACAGAAATACTACACAGGTTAAACTCATGTTGGGTGACAAATCAAAACCTTTATTCTAAACCTATCATATTAGATTAATTTATCATATTAAATGGTAGTAAAATCTAGCAGTTATTGGTTTATAGATTTCTGTTATATTTTCCCTTCATTTGCTTGGGGTTTTTTGTGGAGTGAAGAATCCTAACTTATTTGCTCCTTGCATGGAAGCCACTGCATAATTTTGAACATTCTTGTGACTTGCCTCTGGATCATTTCCAATGGCATTGTGTATTTTTGAGCTGGGAAGAGCAGACTTCTATACAGTATAAGCATGGAATTCTTTTTACACAATGGCATCACAATATTTAGTTCTTTTCTCCTTTCTTAGTAATTCTTAACATTTTATTTGGTTGGTTTGTTTTTTGATTAGTACTGAGCATCAAGCGGACTTTTCCACACAACTATACACTACAGCCCCAAGAACTTCTACAAGAGACTGTTTTAATGGCAATATGGTAATGACCACAGTGAGATGCTGGGGGTCTAGGGTTTCTATGGGTCTGTCAAACACAAATTAGTGGTTTCCACTCAGCAATGACATATACATGACTATAGTAGATGTGGGATGTTACATAAAGTAGAAAAGAATCTGAAAAGACACATATTTGTCTCACTTTGCATCTGAAATCTTGTCATATATATCTACTGTGTATGCAGCTTGTACAGACATTCTTCTTCGAGCAAAAAAACCAGTGTGAGACATTTTGTACTTTTTCCAAGTTCCACAGGCAATCCAGATTTCTGGATTTGGAAGAAAGTGTTTTTACTCCTGTCAAATATGTTCCTATGTAGCAAATTCAAATGTGTTATCTGAAACAGATTTTTAAGGCAAGAAAATTATTGGATTATAAAATACTACAATTCTACACATAATCTGCTTTTTCTTTCCTTACAAGAGGAAGAAAAATACTTTTCAAAGTAGCCAGGGAAACATTCTTGTTTAAAATGACTGCATGCAGCTATAATATATATAGCAATGCATTTATTCCTAATGGATTGAATAGCCTCTGTAGTAGTCCATTACCCATCGCTAATGAACACTTAAAATCAAGAAGCAGTTCAAGATTTTAAATGGGTCATTAAACTCCTCCAACAGAAGCACCTGAAAGCACCAAATAATTACTTATCTGATTATTATATTACAACAGAGGAGATAGGACACAAGTTATCAAATACTGAAGTGCTTTATACACAATGCAGTTAGCATGTCATTCCAATAAGTGTTTGGCTCACTACAATATTTCAAAGCAGAGACACAGTCTTCTGGTTTTGAGGATCACAGGCCCTCTTTGATGTCCCACAGCTATTCTTGCAGGGCAGCTCAGAAATTGTTCCTTTTTAATCCATTCTGATTAATGCCACCAAATGAGTTTTCCTGACACTGGTAATTTTGCTCTGCTGGGGAATGATTGAAGAGGATGGGCTTTCATTCCAGCACAGCAAATCACTCGCAGCCCACTGCAACAAAGAGTCAACCACCTTCTTCAGCAAACGAGATGAAACTGCAACTTGTTTTCTTTTAATTAACTCCTCACTAGATTGCTCCAGGCCCTCCTGGCACCCCTCAGCTCCGAGACAATAGCAGTGCTCCCAGCTAGGGTAAGATTTTGGAGCACTCAAGTTTCCTGGGAGTAGCCATGCTCTGCGTGAGTCAGGTCACGCTTTTCTCACGCTGTCTGAGAACGCTTTTGGAGGGACTGATGGTGGGCACAAGGCAAGTTGAGCATACCGGCAGCCTTTCAGACAGACTCAGCATGCTGCTGAGTCAGGTTGGCTGGCAAAGATAACCTATCAGCAAGCCACGGACTCCTCTGCTGTTCGTAAGGAATTCCTTCCTCTGGGTTTTGCTTTCTGCTGGTTATTTTCTTGGTCTCTGAGTTTAGCGTTACTGCCTCAGGGCTCTGGATTCTGTTTGTTTGTGTGCCTATGTGGCCTTGGTTGCTCTTTTCCACACGGTGTATTCCTAGACAGTGGTGCAAACTGCAGGGCTCATGAATGAGCCTTTAAAGCACAAGGCTGCCCTGTTCATATCTCCATGCACAACCATAGGAGCACTGCAGTGGTGCCAGGAGCTGGGTCCAGACAGTTCTGTGCTCGGGACTTCAGCACAGGCTGCTGCTGGGGAGGCATTGTACACGTGGGATCACTGTGCACATCCAGAGCCTTCCGTACACAGTATAGAGGAGGTTAATGCAGACAGGGAGCTGCTTCCTGGGGACACACACCAGCCCACATTGAACAAAAATGCATGAGGGACTTCCAGGCAGGAAGTGAAGCTAGGTACCAGAGTACAATATGTATGCCCCTAGAAAATTTACAAAAAGCGTGGAAAATATGCTTATATGGATTTAAACTTATAGAAGAACTTTTAAAAGAACCTTTACCTTTTGTCAGTAGGTAAAGTATGCTGATGCTTGGTGTTGGGCTGGATTTGCCATTCAGTGCAGAGAAGGGATTGAGCAGGCAGTCTGTTGGGACATGCACCACCACAGGTACATGAATACACCACAGGTGTACTTATCTGAATAAATCAGATTTTGGACAAAGTTTTAATCATTTGTTCATAGTGGTGCAAACTCATCTCCCTCTCTCTCTGAGGTGACACTGTTAAAGAGTAAAACAAAATCAGATGCTTAAATGAAAGGAGAATGTAGATCTTGTTCAGATAAGAAAATGAACAGTATATTTTACATAAGGAGAATGTGTTCAGCTAGTGTGATGAATTCTTTCCACAGATATAGATTCATGTGTCTGAATCTGCTTCTGGAGGTGCATTTCTCCTCGTATTGATGAGAAGGAGAACCCAGAAAATCTGCTTATGCTAATTCATTTCAGTGTCTAATTCATTTCAGACCTCTATATTTAGGTGAGATCCCTTCCACAGAATATAATACAAAGTCCAGTTAAGTTAATGTTTATTTCCTCTGGGCTTTAGAATATCAAATAGAAACCATTGTAACAGCTAAAATTTATTGTCACATGTAAAGCATGGACTTTCAGGGAATCAATGTGCAATTATCAGAACAGCACAACAATTTCAGAGGAACACATTCTTGATAACTGGTACAAAACACATCGTCTACAGGAATGTGTCACCCTTGTATTCAGGTGACAGAGTAGTTCATTCTCAAAACACCCACTAAAATCACACCTGCAAATTAAACTAAGTATTTTAAATAGAATACAGGATGATGTGACAAGTGATGAAGACTATAAGCTTGATACCAGTGGCAATATCATGATTATATTAAAATGCAATAGTTCTTATATTCAAGTTGCTCACAGACAATAGGAAAAAATAATGTCATAATTATGCCCTCTTTGGAATGCCAACACATGAATATTAATTTCTTAATTTTAACAACAGCTGAGGCAGCAATTAGAAAAGGATCAGAGAAGAACATCAGTCTTCTCTAAAGGCAGCGAAAAGCCAGGCAGGAACATGGTGCTTATGCACATCCAGTGGCCCTCCACGCACGTCAGTATCTTTCCTGGGATCCCCATGCATTTGCATCACTCCAGATTGAGACATGTTCTGTCAGTCAAATGGGCTTGTCAAGTCAAATCTGTACCACAAAATGTCTGTTTAGTAGACTGAAAAAAATAAATTTAACCTACATGGGTATAGCAAAACACATCAGAGACCATGTGCATGGAGAACATTTTTTCAAACCATTTACTGAGAATCATCTGAGACATGCCCAGCTTTACAAAGGAAGTGGTAGAGTTGGGGTGGTCAAGTGCTGGTTGAGGAAGACATTTTGAAGTTTAAAGATTTAAATCAAAATTAGGACAAAAAGGGGTTTTTTCAGTCATTTAACATCTCTGTTTCTGTAGCACAGATGGCTTTAAAAAATAAGACAATTTATCAGAGTGAAATGAAACTTTAATTAAATAATCAAGTTCTACAATCCCAGTATTAATTTTTAAGAACCTGAATATGCACAGATATGTGAGCTGCTTAAATAAGACTGCAGGATTCAAAAGCTGGAATCAGTCCACCACTTTGAAATCTGAGAGTCTGAAGGACTAGTTTTATTTTGGATTATTTGCCCTTCTCAATTTGGTGAAAAATTATGAATTATGTACTATCTTTTAAGTTCCTGCTCAACAACTCATCAGGGACAAAAAAAAGGAAAAGACCCTGAGGTAAGGCATGTAATATATCAGCACAGAATCATAGGAAAAATTTAACTTGGAAGGGAACTATGAAGAGCTCTTCCAACTTCTTACTCAAAGCTGAACTAACTCAGGTACTCAACTGGTTTCCTTGGGGTCTTGTACAGTCACATTCTGAAAAGCTCTGAGGAGGAAAGTTCTGAAGTCTCTCTTTGTAACCTATTACAACACTTTAATGCTCTCTCTCTTTAAATACATTTTTTCCTGCATATCTAGGTAAAATTTACCTTACTACAGCTTTCTGCCATGGCATCTTATCCCTTCATTTTGTACCTCTAAGAGAAGAATGTCTTTGTCTTCTCCATACCTTCCCTCAAGTTGGGTCCTGTCCTGGTTAAAGCCAACTCTAACTCAGGATGACTTCTGAAGATGGAAGATCATCTTCAGCAGAACAGGAAGATTATCTTCAGCAGAACAAACAACACTCTTCTTTCTTTACGGAGTTTTTTTTATATGGCTCATTGTAACACTAAAAGCTATAGAACATCTTCTTTGTGGAAGTATGTAGCTACTGCTGAGCATACCAGACTCAAAGGATAACTCTGTGCTACAGATCTAACCAGAACAAAAAATAGAGAGGTTCCAATAGGCATCTTGTTCAGGAAAAGCATAAAATCATACAGAAGACTATAAAATTAACCATCAGCTATTGCTGGGCAGGCAGCTCTGCAAAACCCACAAAGAGCTTGCTGCAGCTGAAACCTGTGGCCCCAGGATTCAGCCATCTATTATCCCAAGTATGAGTTGATGGAGCCAGGTTGTATGACCTCAGTTTAATTTTACTGATGAAACAGTTGTTAAGGTTTTAAAAAGTACATGAGCTAAAGCTTAAAAACAAAACGCAACAAACCCAAGGTGAAAACACGGAGAGAGATGTAAATGTTGAATAATAATTGGTAAGAGTTAACAACTGAAGCATGTGAGAGAAAAAATAGTGAACCAATACAAAACTCTAAAGAAAGAAAGCAGAGCACTGGCAGATGGCAACTGAGCAAGGACCAGACAGTTCCAAAGTGCAACACAGACTAACTTCTCCACTTCCCTGATGACTGATTGGCCAATAAATAATTAATTAACACTCTTTAGCAATGTATATCCTGCTTACAAAATGTCTTTGTGCATGGTAAAAATACCTGTACAAACCCTCAATCACTGTAAAAGGGGTTGCATGGATAGTTTGACTGATACTAAGAAGCTCCAGAAGTGTTTTCATTCACCAAAAAATATTTTTTTTAAAGAATTAAAAGTCACCACAAACTCAGGTGTTTACTTTTCATCTGGGCCAATAGCAAAAACAAATGTGTGCAAATAATGCCAGTGTCCACAGAATCTTCGCAGACAATTTCAAAGGATTCTGTTTTGTTTTGTTTAAGGCTTAATGGGCGATTGGGAGTTTGGGGTTATTTCTCACTATCTTCTTCTACAGTTCACCTGTGTGCCAGGAAAATTCTCCTAAATTTGGTAGGTGACCAAGGAAGTGTGGTGGATGCTACAAGACATGAAGGCACGAGGCTGTGGAAGAGTAGTGCCTCGCCGTGACACACGTAGGGCTACTCTGCAGTAAGAAGGTGGCCAAAGCCAGGCTTCCTGCCTGCTTCAGCCAGCACTGAGATCTCCTGGGCACAGGGTTGCCACCAGCTCCTTCTGGAGCCCTAATACCTCCTTGCTGCCTAGACTTGAAACAACTTCTCTCTGTTTATGGAAAAAAGTTCATGCCTAAGCAACAACAAAACATTTTTACAGCTCAATTCAACATGTCATCTCAAAGATGTCTTGCTGCTCTGACCTCTCCCTATAGAAACGTGATGCCATGGGAAGTTATGACCACCTAAGCACTTCCTCAGGGAGTCTAGTTTTGCTGGTGATAGGGGTTTCTGCTTCATATGTTCTTCATCATTAGAGGAATCAATTGGAAAGAAAAGGATTTTCTTTTAATCATGTGCATGCTAATTAGCAAATTGTCACTATTCAGTGATGAGTTTCGGCATTTTTTATGATAGCTTAATGTGATCAATTTTCCTACTTTAAAATGTTGCAAATTCCTAAGTTGTTTTGGGCTTTAACCTCAAAAACATATGTCTCTTGTGGGAATGGGCCAACCTCACATTTTTCATATCGGTTTAGCCTTATAATGGGCTATGTGCATTATTTAGATTAAAACTATGAATAAATACATTTCACTGACTCAGTGAAATGCAACATTTTCTTGAGTGAAACACAACATACTTGCAGTAGCAGTAGAGAACAATTTTTAGCAATATATTTAATAACTTCCCAAAATAAAAAAAGCAGGCATGTAAGCTGGCATTTTTCCAGGTCAAGACTAATAATCATTACTGTTATTCCAAGTACTGCAAGTGCATTAATGAGCACAAGTTGACATTCACTTGATTTTCATGCAGTTCCCTCATAATAAAATTATTTTTCAATCTACAGAGAGTTTGCTGCCTCATATATAACTCTTCTAGATGTGAAACAGAAGATTTCCCCAACAAACATGTTTGCTAGACAACACTCAGTGTCTCCAACACAGTGTTTGTTGGTTTATCGATTCCTGTCCAAAGCTGCAGCATTTTTCTGACAGACATCTGGTGAGTTCCCACTTCCCAAAAAAGAAGCAGCAAGACCAGAGCTGATGTGTACTTAGCTACAGTCAGTCTCTGCGATGTAGAAACCTCTGGTTTTGGTGCTCCCTGCCCACACTGCCGTCTGGAGGGCTTTAAGGACAAGTTCACAAGGCAGAGTTTATGCCTTCCGTAAACACGGACTGAGCAAGAGAGCACAAAAAAATCTTGTTAAGAGCAAGACTAAATGAAACAGCAGAACACTGTGGAGCTTTTAAATGTCCAAAACAGCAGTGTGAAAGTGCCTAGCTGACTACCCTTGAAAATAAAGTCTGTCATAAGCAGCTTTCCCTTTGCTTACCAAGAAATGGGTTTAGGGGTCCTGTGTTTCCCTTTCTCCAGCTGTAGGCAAAACAGATAGTTTTCTGGCAGGTGACACACTAAATGTCAAAATCTTTCACCTGGTTGAGGATAAACTGGAGTGACTTTCATCACTCTACGTGGCAGCTCCAGTTCCAGGTGGGAATGGTGTCAGAGGGCAGCACGCTGTCCCTGGTCACTCAACAATAGGCCAGCTCCCAGCTGACCAGGTACCCGGCCCCACACATTGCCCTTTTCCCTGACTGATCTCTGCACATGGTGTTTGGTCAAAATCTAAGGAAAATAAGCAAATCAGTAGAGAGACATTATAGGGGACAGTTGAGAAAACAAGCAGTGCCCAAGGAGATGCAGTTTCCATTTTTGTTTATCAATGAGCAAAGGCACCAAACCAGAAAGATGGGTGAAACAGCTGTACAAGGATCAGCAGTTTCAGTTCTTCTAGGTCTGAATAAACAGATTTCATTTTGGCTTCACAATGGCATGAGACCTTTGAGTTTCACTTTGAGATCACCACTCAAAGCAAGCCAGAAGTTCAGAATTAATCTCAGCTGGAATCAATGACTCTTTTCTGAGCTTCTCAACACACTTGGTATTACTCAACACATAACCTAATTGAGCAATCTTTCTTCAGAGAAGGGGGAGACACTTTATCCAGTATTTCTTTTCAAACAACATTTCAAGCCATGTTCTCATTCAACTGTACCAATAGAATTTTCATTGAAATCTTAAATAAATTCAGGTTTTGATTTTCACCAGGCTGCATTCTAATCCTTGCAACCAAAACATCACTAGAAAATCAAGGGCAAACAAGAATCTAACACTGGAGACCTGAGTTTTCAACACCATTGTATGAATTAATTATACACTTTCTAACACCTCCTTCATGATAGAGTGCTTCCCTCCTTGATATTTTATAAATTTTGTTTCTCAAAATTTGCAATTCTCTCCTTGTATATATTTAGGAGAGAGAGCGAGGTGCCTGTTGTTTCATCTTAATGATAGTGAAATGACAATTAAACTAACTGAAATATTAAATGTGGGGACTTTTTTAAATATAAAAGGATATCTGGCTGTAGATATTTTGTGAAGGTTCATAGCCACCATACCAAAATACAACAGTACAGATAATTAAGTAAATGAAAGAGCTAACAAAACTGTGCATATCCTAGACATATTATGTTTTTGTGCCTAACTTTGAAATTGCTTATTGTATTCTCATTTCAGGGTTTTATTCAAGGTACAAAACCAAATTTGGGGATTCTGGTATTTTTAATGAGTTTCATGTTGGCAATCAGTAAAGATGATATATTTAGATAAGCCCAACTTGTCACTTTTATCTAGGTTTTTAATATACTACAGAAGCCTCGGAACAACACATTGTAGCACTTACTTTCATGTTATAAGAGAAAGAGACTAATTTAAAATTATTATTTCTATTTAAAACTGGATCAAGCAAAGAGAAAAGGAACCAAAGAGAAGATAACCCTTCAAGTACTAGGTTAATTCAAACCCTCTCACAATGCTCCCTTCAGGCACCTTCTCAAGCATCCAGCATTTGTACAGCTCTTACCCAGGTTCCATACTCTACAGTTGCTCAAGATATCTTGCAATATGCCTTAAAGACCTCCAGACCTGATTTAGTGGATGATGTCCCTGCCCATGCAGGGGGTTTGGAACTAGATGATCTCTAAGGTCCTTTTCAACCCAAACCATCTCTGATTTTTGATCAGAACTCACAGAGAGAATTTGATTCTGCAGCCAAACAGATAATTAAAGACATCAATACATCTATAATATCCTCTTTAAAATAACATAGTTGTTCAACCAAAAAATTCATGAGTGCGGTCTCTAGTATGGAAATTTTTCAAGCCCTTGCTAGAATTATTGTTCAAATTAAACCAAATATACCCATAATATCTATCTCCAAGGTAGGTAGAACAAGATGAGATACACTTTTAAAAATATTTGCATCCCAAATATTTTCCTAATTCTCTTACTGCTACAACATTCCATGCAGCAGTGCTCTGTGCTTGTGATTAAAACTGTTCTGAACACAGGTAACAGAAGACCAGAAATTACATTAATTCTTTCCTTTCAGTATTGAATCTCAGTGGGAATGGTTACACCAGTTTGGTGATAGCTGAACCTTTGACAAAACCACTTGCTGAGTGGAGAAGAAAACCTCTGAAGAGCAGAGTTGAAGAGAAATAATCTAAAATTTCTTTTTCTTGCACACTGTTAACCTTTCCTTTCTTCTTAAATGTATTATTCCCATATTCCCCCAAAGGGCTTACTAGTTATTCATATCATCATCCATAACTCTGAGCATCTGGTTACAAATTATCATGCTTTGGGAATACAAATCTTATGTAAGGAATTTTGCTCAGGAAACCTTGCCTGTGCTATTAAAAAATAATTCATAATGTTGACGTATTGCTAATATTTTATGATTAGTGCTTTTTTGTTTATCTCATTAGGTTCTGCAGTTACATTGCACACATATACTTGTGTGCTTTTTCTGAAATAATTTGTCGCTTCTAGTCAGTAATTGGCTATTTAAATGAAATATGCAAATTTGAGTTTGCTAATTGTATTGGATTTACCTTAGATAAGGAAAACTGACTTGGCGCTGTTCTTTGTGGTACCTCTAGTATAACTATGGATTTTCAGTAAATAGCACACGTTTCAATGCCAGATCTTAGCAAACTTCACAAAAAATGCACGGTAATATTGATCCTTCTTTGTGGTTGTTCTGCCCATTGATTTCTGTCACAATCTCTAGTCATGCCACTGAAGGTAATTTTCAGAACCATTTGCCTAATGAGATAAATTCAATGAAGTCATCTGGTAGTTCAAAGATAATTTGAAAGGACAGGTTTTCATAGCAGGAAAATGCCACTGCAAATGTGAAGCCCACTGAGTGTCATTTAGGGGCTATTTTAAATGCTCAGCTCTCTAAATATAAGCCTTTAAATATATTGGAGATGAGATGATATAAAGTGGAGATGAGTCTCACTCCACATGGAAAGCCAGAGGAGTTTGCAGTCTGCAGCATCACAGGAACATAAACAGGAACTAAAAACTGTACTGGGTCAGAATCTGGCCACCAAAGGGGTCTGATTAAACAGCTTCACTTTGATCTTAGAGATTTTTTTATATCTTTAAATTATATTTAATGCAATTACTGAACAAAAAACTTCTCTCCATCCTTGACAAATTAATTACTGTGCTTTAAAGTGACAATAACACTGTCACTAATAACAGGCGACTGTAACTTACAACTCCTGTTTGTTCCTGAGATTTTTCCTGTGGGTGTTTTGAGAGCTGATATGCAGGCCCTGGCAAAGAATCTGATCAGAAGAAACTGGTGTTTAGCCCTACTATGTTTGCAGCTGTCTGCATGCCAGCATCAAAGCATTGCTTTAACAAGGGAAAAAAGGACAACAGGTCTGAGTGGCAGGGTGTACTCTTCCCAGCCCTGCGAGCAGAGCCTGCAATGAAAAGCGCTATTATGGGGCACTTTCAAGCCAGCATTTATAATGTAACTCTGCTAAGTGAGTCATGTCCTCCTTTCAAATACAGAAGAACATTTTAAAAGCAACCTTACCCAAAATGCCAAAAACTTGTAGTCTGTTTACTGTTCTGCTTATTGGTTTCTAATGAAGCCAGAGGGCACGGACACGTTTCCTAACTACCGAAGCTGGCATGTCCTGTGAGTCACTTACACAAAGTGCAACTTTTGCTGAGAATGTCAGGGTGAAAGGCCACGGTCCCATCTAACCATGTGCTGTGCTGGAAAAATGCATCATCTTTTTTTCCTTCCACTAATGAATACTGCTCTAGCACTACTGCTGTGTGGTCAGATAGAGTGTCCTCACAAACCTGTTCTGCACCTCCTGGGGGAAATTCGGTCGCTCAGTCTGAATGGTTGAACACAGCAGTACTTTTCTTTACTAACACCTTGTCTGTCAGCTTGGCTACTTGGGCAAAGTCTTTAATTAGTAAGCTTTGTGCCACAGGAGAGACTCTTTGCTAAGTCTCACCTTGGAGAGGCAGGGCCTGGTTTATTATGTTTTGTTCAAACAACAGTGGGCAAATAGCCCTGTCCCCCATTCTTCCAAAACCAGGGGTCCAGAAGGAAGCAATGCTGGCAGTAGCATGGTAGTGGTGGGGTCAGTTGGATCAACCAGAGGGTTTGCTGTGTGCAGTACTGGTACAAAACTTCTGTTCCTTCACTACCTGCAAGGAAATATCTTCTTGTGTGAAGCACACAGTCTCTAGTGACTCCCAGCAACAATAACATGCCTCCATCTGATTTCTAGGAAATGCCAAAATCAGTTCCTCTGTAGCCTAGGACATCTATATCACATCCCAAAAAATTCATAGGACTATTAGACTATAGGTAACACAGATTTGATAAAATTGTGTGTACCTTTACATAAGAAACATTTCTGGTCAGCTTCTAAGGTTCTGACTATGCATAATCTTTGTGAAAGCAATAAAACAAGAACATAAGCAATGCACAGAACATGTTTTCTTATCCTCCAGCTCAAGCAAATATATGGACACTGCTTACCACAGACCAGACCTGAGTATCGATATGAAGTCTGTCTCCTAGAAATGTCTGCTTTCTTGAATCAATTTACCAAGCATTCCTCAAATTTCCTTTTGCTGGCCCATTCACTGTGCTGTCCCCACGTGCAGAGATCTGAAGCTCTGCAGCCTGCTTGGATAAGGAGCTGTGGAAATCCAGCAGAATCAGAGCTGCAGTATGTGACTGAAAACACACAGTGGAGATAGTGGTGGGAGATAACTGCCTGCCCAAGTGAAGGAACAGCACATTCATGCTGCAACACTACACAGAATTTTTTTGCTTCTGTTATTTTGGAATAAAAGTGTGTGTCACAATGACGATCTTCACAAATGGATTTTACTGCTTCAGTATCTTAGGTTAGTGCCTTAATATCCTTTTCACTCATCAGACACAGAGCTGGAACTCAGTGGCATAGTAGAGCTAATAAACATCTTCTGGCCTAGAGATAGCATTAACCCTTGTTTGGTGCATATAGAAAGAACTACAGATTTACATACAAGCAAATACTTTTACACATCAAATTCAAAACTAAACTCATCTGTGCAGGTGTTTCTTCTCTATTAAGCAGAATAATATTATTTTTCCACATTAACAAATGCACCCTTATTGGTAAGTTTTTCTGAAATTCTCTGAGCTTTAGCTACTAAAAGCAAAAAAAAAAAAAAAAAAAAAGCTTAAACCATTTGATGTAGAAACTTTTAAGTCTAGTATAAGACTCTATTTTTCCCGAAAAAAATTATGAACCCTGAATTTAAAGGATGAAGTTTACATACATCTTGACTATGTATATTAAGAGCTGCATTCAGCCTGGGTTTAATAATTGCCATATTGCAAATAACCAATTTTCTGAATAGAAAAATGAAAACTTTCAAAAAATATATGTTAAACTGAAAGCATTTTTTCCAGGTGATGGGATGAAAAACATTTTATGGCATGGCTGCTGGACATAATAGATTTCCTTAATTTTTCTATACATGTATAATTTATAAGCATATGTAAGAAAAATTAATATTTCCAAGCACTCCATCTTCATCTTATTCCACAAATACATTAATTCTTTTCTAGCATGACAATCAAACAATACTTTACTGTGGCTAAAATATTAAATAACACAAGTGTGATGAGGCCTGCACTAATCATGAGAAGAAGACAAATTATTATCTCCTCTACATTTCACTGACAGAACTTTTACTTGAAATAATTATCTACAAGAACATGATAATTTTGTGTTGGAGTGGATGTGATCAACTAAATTCATTATGTTTTGTTGTTATTCTATTAAATTTGGGATAGCGAATTTTAAGGTATACATGGAACTTTTATCAAAAAACTGACAGAATGTATTCTCAGCATCAAAGTATACTCAATTACAGGCATTTTTCTCAAAGGAGCTTGTAGTTTAACTGAAGGCAAAGTCTAATCAAAAGATCATAACTAATATAATAATGTACTTGGGGCCCTGCTAAGCATGGCAGAATCTCTTTAATGATCTATGGAGGGCCTAGTGAATTTAATTTAAAGTAAACTCACAAAGGGCACAGAAGCAGAAAATGTCTTTCTCCTGTAGACGCACATCAAGAAGTTGCAAGCACTATGAAATAAACCAGACGGTGCCTGCCAATTTCTGATCAACATAAAATCATATCACACCAGGTTTTTACAGTAAACTTTTAAAATGAAAGGTCCCCCACTTCCCACAGCAAGATATCTTAACGAAGATTAGAGTCTACACATGCACACAAGGGCACTCTTCTTCCTCTAGCTGGCTGAGGTAACAGGGCCTCCAGTACCATCTCCTGTCCAGGGAGAGGACACAAACAGAGTAGATCCTTCTTCTCAATGTACTACATTGTTCCCTGTACTTCACCATCTTCTAGAGACTCACTTCTTGTGAGTTTGCACCTACTCCTGGTCACCTTTTTTCACTAAAAAACCCTCTCCATTTCAGATTACCTCCTCATCCTTCTCTCTCTTCCATTATATTCTCACGTAACACCTCTAGCTCTCTGCTTATTCACCCTTGGACCCTTCCTAGCCCCTCACATCTCCTTTCTCCCCAGTCTCCCTGTATTCCATTAAACCTCTCTCCATGCTTCCTCATGCCCCATTCCCACTCTCCTGTACTGCTGATATGGTTCATATGCACGTACAGAAATACCTATCCAGTCACTTGAGCATTGAGGCAGGCAGGTAGGCAAGCAGACTCCACCTTTTTAATGGAAGGGAGGGAGAGAGGCACTTCTTTTAGTATGCACATTGTTATATAACAAGGGCAGGAGAAGGGAGCACCACACTGTGTCCAGAACTACTCTGATAGTTCATATCAGATTTATCAGTTTACTCAGATCAAATTTTAGTTTCCTCTGATACTCTGGCAGCAGATGACAAAATAACTGAGAGATTTTAATTAGAGTGAAAAGTAGCACAGAGCAATTCAAACCCTGCACACAAGGAAGAATAAGATTAATCAGCTCAGCTCTGCAACAGATTCATGAAATCATCCAGCTACCAAAGGCTGAGGAACAAGGGCCCAGCCATCCAGGTTCTTCATGGAGTTCAGAGCTCCAGGTCATCAAAAAAGATCTCTTTAAATGAGGAAGAATTATGGTGACTTGACATGATTCAGTGTCATCCTTCAGTTGTTCTTGCAGGAATGTTGGCATAAAATGGAAGCTGGCCAACATAAAGATGGATGTCAGCAAGTTACTGCGGGCAGCAGGTCATGTCCAAAGCAGACTCCAGCATAGTGCAGGAAACTGGTGCAGATACTGAGAAAGAGAGTCCAGCAGAACTTGGGAAACTGCACTAGGGCTGTTTTAAAAGTAGGTCACAAGTTTCACATCTCAGGGGAGACAGCTCATGCACATAATAGGATACATACATTTTTAATCAGAACATGATCCATGGAAATATTTTGAGAAACAGAAACCTCTGTAGTTCTCCACATTTGAAAAACATTAATAGGAAGCTTGTCAAAGACAATTGTTGTGATCCACATCTCAAACTTTCTATGGAAACTGTGTGGACAAGAAAGAGAAAACTGATAGCTGGTGAAGTTCTTAGCAATGAAAAATTTATTAAATGTTGCTGCAGGCATGTTCTCCAAATCAATGTGCAAAACAATCCATTGGACCACCAAAACTTATGTCTTAAATCTACTGTTAATAACACCAAAGCTTCAGCTCACAGGTATTCACTAGTTTGTGACAGGAAGGATTGAAAACCCTGAGAGATATAGTAAGATAAAGTTGCCCTGAGCAAAAAGATACTCTCATACATTCTACATTTCTAGATCATTCATGACTAACTTGTCTGCAAAAGTATCGGGTAGATTTCATGGACAACTTGGATGTGGTGCCATCCAAGTCCCAGGCAAAAACTGTCTGTGTTCAGATCAAAGAGTATTCAGCAAGCCCTTCTCATAAAAGTAATAAAAATATAATCACAGGGAATGGAATGAGATAATGTTTAATGTTTTCAAAACCTAATTCAACTGAACCTCTGAATGACCATCTGGAAATGGGAAAGAGAGGCAATTTCACAAGGTCCTTTGAGGACAGGAAATCACTGATCAAAAGAATCACGTTGCATCTGTTCACCATCGCTCTAAATTAGGCTGAAAGAAGAACAAATAATGCAGACAGTGTAGTTACTCTGGCTTTGAATTTGAAACATCACCTCTACAGGTGGTTTATATATATATATATATACACACACATATATATACAGCTGTTAATATATCCAACTGAAAGATACACATGGATCCCACTGTCAGCATTAGTAGAAGTTAGTTTTTTCAAATGTAGTCAGAAGTTTGAGGGAAAATATAAGGCTCAGACTACTGTTACCTTAAGAGGTTGTCTAAAAGCAGCTGAAGTACAAACTCTGAAGGGGAGTCACATAAAATAAATAAAGCCCTTTAATTGCAGGGAAAAAATTGCGAAGAGAAGTAGAAATGTCATTCAGATGATTTACTGATAAGCTAAATAATTTCAGAATGCTTTTTAAATGTACTGCTTCTTCTAAAGTGAATTATATAGATTTATCACTTCCTAATACATGCTAAATGAAGGGATCAGGAACAGATCTTCAGGACTTCAGAGAGTACCAAAATCTTGACCCTTAAACACAAAAACCTCATCTCCTGGCTATGCACAAATTAAAAGTTGTGCTACATCATAGCACAAGATCGGCAGAACGTTTGTTCCATTTGTCCTTGCTCTTCAGGGGTTTGTGTTGATTCTTAGGATGAAGCCTTTTGTGCTGGTAAGTAGATTCAGAGAAAGGATTCAACAAAGGCATTTAGCTTTTGAAAGAGCCTTTCACTAGGTTATTTCTGAAAACAAAGAGAAGATAATGATACCGCTGGTGTTCACAGGATACCATGCTACTTTTTTCCTTCTGTCTTCCTGTTGTTTCAACTTAACTTTACAACACGTGGTCTCAACGAAAAAATAAAACCTGTGACCGGAGCAATTATCCAATACCAGAATTATTTAAACTAATCGGATTCATATTTCGTATTCTTCCAAAAGCACGAGGGGAAATGTTGTTGTTCTGACATTTTGCAATGTCCAAGCATAATTCCAGGAACGCTTCAGTGACTCAATGTGACTCATTGACTCTTCTTTGAGAAGCTAAAAAGAGAAGAATTTCATGAAGAACTAATACTGTTAATGTCAGGAAGACAGAAACGAGCCCGGGTTTCACACAGCAGGCTCTCGGGTCTCACCGAGTGCCGAGGGCAGGAGGAGAAGCAGGGCCAGTGCCGGGGCGGCGCGCTGCTCCCGCTCGCCCTCCAGCGGCGCTCCCGCTCCCTGCAGCCCGGGGGGGCTGGCCCGGGGCACAGCTCGCTCCTGCCGGGAATTCCGGGCTCGCACGTGTGCAGCGCGGGGCGAGTAAACAACTTCACCTGCACTCGATTAAGGATTAAATGGGTATTTGGCTGGAGAGCGCGATGCAGCCTGGTACAAAGCGAAAGGTCATTCACAAACCTTTCATCAGATGAGTTTTCGACTCCCACACAATGACCAGGGTCATTGTGATCTGTGCGTTTGACTTGTGCCCATCCCCATTCCGGGGAAGACGACAGTTTAATAGGGTTGAGAGAGCACGTTTGTATTAATCTGTCTTAAAGGACCATTTGTAACTGGTTTTTTTTTTATTTGAAACTGGTATTTTTACGGTGCGGCAAAAGAGAAAGGTTTATATACTCAGTCTAACTTTCAGCCTCCTCCACGCTTTCTGGCTTTATTAAAGAACAAATGCAGGAGCATCAAAATACCTCAAAAATAAAATGCCTGTTTACTCTTTTGTGTAACATTAGAAACAAAACTCCTGCAGAGCACCTGTTCACAAAAAGCATCCAAACATTTCTTGAGGGGAAATATTCCAAAGACACAACACTGTCACATGTCTAAGGATTCTGCTGCACCAGGGGCTGCAGCAACTCCCACCCCACTGAGTCCAGATCACCCACCCTACAGTGATAGTTCCAGTTCACAAATACTGAACCAACATCTCACAAGTCCACTGCATTAAGGACAGACAAAAGCAGAGCTGGCTTACCTTTGTATGCCAGACTGTATTTCTGTGACTTGCATGTTGTAAGTTCATAGAACTGTACCTCTACTGTAATGGGCCCTAAGTCTTGTTAAAGGAAATCTCTGTTTCAGGAGCTCATAAAACATAATGCTAGGTCATTCTAAAGCAAGCAGTATTCAGTAAGCTCTCAAAGTACATTTGCAAAGAGTATGAACACATCTGGTAGCAAAATGTCTTCTTACTGGAAGTGAAGTAAGCTGTCCCTTGATCATTGCTAATGTTTTCCACACTTTTTCTACACAACCTATGCTGCAAATAAATAATTTAGGTGTCAGCTAGTTCTAAATATCATAGGAAAAAAAAAACCCTAGAAGTATATTTCTTACAAAGATAAAATTCTGGACCTATTCAACTCATGAGAAGTTGGTACTGTTTTTAATAGCTTCAGGAGTCAATAATAAAATCTGTTCAGAAATCTATTTTTCAAGTAGTTTGTTTGAAAATGAACTACAGAAAAAGGTGCTTTAGGACTTCACATCCAGTTAGTTTTTGATATAGATATAATGATAAATCTCAGTAAAGGAAAATTACATCAAATAGCAAAAAGAATTTCCTAAAAACCAAGATGGTGGGATTTGAAAGAAAAGAAAAAAATCCATGACACTAAGGCAATTTAAAATTACTCACAGAACAATTTCCCACTCCCCACCATAGACAAGATCTTTCTTGGCTCTAAACTAAATTAATTTGCTGCTGGCTTGAATAGCAAGGGCGAAACATGATGATGCAGTCTGGCTTCCACAAGAGCTCCCTTTGTGATCTAGTGGAGCTCCTCTAACAGGAACACAGGCACCAGCCTTCCAAGCTCCTCAACTTCCAGCCCCAGGTTGAACAAACCTCGGCGACTGGGAAATAAATATGTTGAGCAGCTATCAGACAAGCTGGTCGGTAGTTTGTTTGAGCTCAGGAAATTCCTTTCCAAGCATAGCTGAAAATATAGAAGTCACTACAGAATATAAGTAGGAAACAGGCTTCCAAAGGCTTTGCTTACTAAATAACTTCTGTTTAAACTGAACTAGAATTATTGGTTTATAAATCCTTTAGGAAATAAACTCTTTACATCTACATAGATAACATCTAACAGAATTCAGCTCCATTATGAACATATTTTGTGAACATAAAACACTATGATGATAAGTAAATATTAAAAGACCACTGTGCATAGATTTGGCAGAATGCACCAAATGCTACAAAGGTCAGCATTTTTGTCTGCATTTTTGCCCACATTTTTGCCCCTGATTCTGTTTCTACTGTGGTTTATCACAACTCAGTCTGCAACTCTGAAGCAAGAGGTGAGTGCAGTAGTGAATCTGCCCCTCTCCCTACACAAGCATAGAACTCCTGCTCAATTTGACAGGTTAATTCCATTGCAATATTGTAACGTTTAAGCAATAGCTTGTTTAGCCTTCAAATCAAGTAGTGCCGTAAGTAAATGAGGTGACTTCCCTTTTGCTTTCTTTTTCCCTATTGAATGGGCAATTGTTGTAAGTTTAAAACATGAAATGTGTTTTAAAAACAGGAAGTTCTAAGATAGGAGATGACCCAGCCCCCTATACCAAAACAGCATCATTCTTGGCTATTTGTGGTGCCACCAAACCTCTCATATACATGGTAAAAACCTACGGGCAAAACAGGACTTCCAGTGCTGCAAACTGCTCTTGTAGGTTAGTGGAGTAACAACAGCACCAGGGAATGGTTCATCAACCTCAAGGGGTTGCACTGACACAGCTACATTATAAAAAAACAAAGGTCTTCAGTGCAGATGGCACTGTAGGTTTCTACATCTCCTGTGCCATTACTAGCTCTGTAATTTCTGCTTCTTTATTAAGGTCTGATTTCACAGATTTCCAAATGTCCCACGACAGTCAGATTTAGAAGCACAAATGGTCCAATCTGGGCATCCTAAAGCTGAAGACCACCCCTTTATCTGGAAGAAGAGAATGGCCAAGAGATAAATTTCTAATCCCTTATGAAGTCTTGTAAACATACATGCTAAAATCAGCTTCAGTGCAAAGGATTTTAAATTGCATTGCAGTTACTATGTAACTTAAGAGGCTGGATCTGTGCTTCTTGTCTGACCACGCTGTCAGTAAATCAAGGAATACTGCGGTCATAATATTTTTAACACACTGCGGTCATAATAATTTTAAGAGGATGTATCTGCATACCCATTCTGATTCTTTGGACATTAGGCATTATCTCAAGGCTTCTGAAATAAATCTTCTCCCTTTTTGCTTGCCTAAAAGAATACAGAAGCTCCTTTGTTATCTGCCTATACCAGTGGTTTTGTTTAGGAAATGGATCCAGCTTGACTTGATATTGAATTAGATCTCAGAAGAGTGATCCAAAGCCTGGAAAGCTTCTCCCTCAATTTATAAGGCTTTATATTAAATCATAGCTGTCCAGAGCACAGTATCCTTTCACTAGCTGAGATATTCAAACCTGTGCCCATCAGAGGCCGCATAAGTTAATGTCAGAGGATTCCCTTCCCAGGTTAATTATCTGCTTCAGAAATTAAACTTTCAATTTATAATACCTTGCCAATGCATCTCACTATACAACAGTTGAGATAAAAACTATCTTTCAGGATATATGAGAAAATGGAGCCACACTTCTGCACTTTTTGAAAGCCACATTAATGGTGACCACATGCTGCGCAGTGTATATCAGACCAACAGACAACTTCAAACACTTTTTGTGTTTGCAAGAGCTCTAATTGCCTTGGTGAAAACCTAATGAGTAGCTTGTTATGTTCTCCAGAGTTTCTTCTAGTGTAATATTTGCGTTGCTTTAGGCAGAAGGAAATAATATCTTTGTAAGGATGAGTTTTCATGTGTCTAGATAGACTTTTAAGTGAATTTATTTAACAATATTTGGAACTACTTCTTTCTACCTAGACCATTAAAGCATACAAGAACAGAAGTACTGGGAAACCATGAAAAAAACATTGGAAAAGGTCAGGCTTTCACAACAAATTTCCGTAATTCATTATAGATTCACTACACATGGACAGGCTGCAGTAAATTGTTCTGCTGACAAAACTACAAAGCATAATGAGTGGAACAATCTGAACTGCTCACAACACAAGAACAGCTATGAGATCTCTAATTGGGAAAAATTGTTTCATCAGAAAAGTTCAGTCTGCAGTCTTGTATACTGAGTTTTACAGTTGACATTCCAAGTGATTCAGGTCATGTTACTGAACTATACATGATGCTTTATGTCTGAATTCTCTTAAACTATGGATTCAGTATGTTATAAATGGTCCCTTCCATTTAAGGCAAGAGTTATCTTGCAGTGTGTGCACTGCAACTGAGAGGAGGAGACCAGCTTTCAAAATCAGCTGAATATTTTTCTGTACGGGGCTAAAGCCATGCTTTTGTCTTTTTACTTTAATGCTTTCACTCTGTTACTTCTTTACTTCAGAGTGGCATAAATTATTCCCTCTTGCCGGTGAGCTTTGGATGTAGAACTGGGCAGAGTCTCAAAGTCTGGAGATCATTTACTAAATCTACATCTTTTCAGACTGGCTAAACATTGGTACAAACAAGAACATTAGTCACCCTCATGACTAATGTTTGTTAGTAACATTTTTAGGTTCAGAAACACAGTAGCTCAGAATATCCATCATTTGAGACAGCCAGTCTTTCAGTTTCTGGATAAATGAATGGTGCATTGCTTACAGGTAGAAATGTCGTTCTTCTGCTTTATAAATCTGATATTTGACAATAACTAACCTGGAATCTGGGAATCTTTCCCATTCTTGTGTCAAGGTCCATTCTCTGTATGCCTAGTGAATACTTGTTGAGATAAGATTCAAATGTACACATATCATTGCCCCTTCAGGCCTTGAACTATCACACTGCTTTCACTGGTAAAATATGATCAGATGGGATCCACTGCCTCCCTATAAAGGTGATGGAGGGACATGGGGTTTTGGGCCACTTGCAGAGTATGCCAGGCCCATAGTTTGGAAACACCAAGGACTCTGTCTAGTAAGAGAAGGCTAAGCACAAACACAGGCCTTCCTGGCCTTCCTCCAGAAGTGAAAATACTGTGTCTCCTAACCTAGACAGTTGGTCCTTATGGATCTTCTTTAATGAGACTCTTAAAAGTCTTTAGAGACTCTAAAAGGTCTTTAAAGACTCAGCCATTAAAGCCTGTAATTAGTGCCCACTTACCCATTTTCCTGAAAAACACTGAGAGAAAATTGCAAAGACCTTTTATGTGTTATGAAAAATTGGTGGATATTTCAAGGACTCGGAGACTAAAGAGAATGTTGCATGCTTAGTTTCCAGATGGTTAATGTTTTCTGTAATTCAGGGACAAACCCTGGTCCAAAATCCTTTGAGTAATGAGCACTGGACCCACTGAGTGCTCTAGTTTCTTCAGAATACAGAGATTCATTGTGTTGAAGAGTTACTAGTTAATGGTTATAATAGTGTACAATAATAGAGTGTTACTGGAACAGATAATCTGACTTCGTAGAAGGCAAACAGCTCCTCTAAACAGCTGAGCTGGCTGCTGCTTTCTAATACAGTGAAAAAGGTCAAAATGGCAGCTTTAAATAGTAAAGGAATGCTTGGAGTATCAAACTCTATATACCTTAATACTCTTTAACAAAGCCAAACTTGCAGCCTACACACAGACATGTTGTTGATCTTCCAAAACACAGGTTCAGAGCCCTGGGAGAAGGAAGTAGCAGCCATAGTGTTCAATGCCGATGCAACGCCTTCGCTTTCAGAGAGAAGTAAAATTTTGGCACTCAAATGAAAGAGAACTTTTCTGTAAAGGACAGTTTATGTAACTTTTGTGCTATGTAAATCTCCTGTTAATGCATTAGGACCCTAAAGAGGTTTAAATGGTGAAAGCCTCTCAGCTTATCTTTAAGCTTACCTGGAGTTACGGTGTTCTTCCAGACGTTGGTGATATTATTGCCCAGAGGGTGGCAAGACAGAGAAGGGGTCACAAGAAGTCTGTCATACCACATACTCTGTAGCCTGAGTTATGCACAGCTCACTGTTTCATTCATTTTATCAAACAATTTGCCAACTTTAAATGGAAAACTTTCTGCTCACTCCAGTTCCCTCTTTCAGCTTTTTTCTTCACAGAACCATTTTACTGAAAGATGTGTCATGTGAGCAGGACCAGCAGAACCCTTCCCTGCTACAGGGCCCACACAGCTCTAGTGGAAGGTGTACAGTTCCCCTTAGTTTAGTTCAACCTGGAAACGAGACAACAGCTAATGACAGAGGTGAAATGTCCCAACTTTAGGCTGAGATTTAAGGAAAACAAGCAGAATGAGTTTATAGTGGAGAGTGATTGCTAAAAATTCCACCTCATTTGTGCATAGGTTCAGCACTGCCTGCGATCCCCTTCCACCACCTGGTTGTGAGACAGAGACTGCAAAGCTGGCACAAGCCAAGTCTGAGGCTGTCCAGTGGAGGCCAGTATGCTGCCAGATAATGTTCAGGGCCACTAATTAATTAAATTCCATATAGAGTTAAACAATGGGACTTTGAGAGCATTTTGACAAATGTGTTGGACCCCTGCATTAGTCTCATCATTCAGCTTGGGTGCTGGAAATCAGAGCCAAAGGAGATGTAGTGACCACCAGGGTGATCCAATCTAACATCCTTACAGAGCAGCTTGCTGACCACTGTACAGTGTGAATCTCTCTTCATTAACATTAAGCAAATACCCACTGCCACCATCAATACAATCCTCTGAAATCCTCCCTTGGAAAGTGCTTGGTGTTAGGATTTTGACTTGATCACATCTAAATCAGAGACAGACAAGACTGCCTGGCCAAAGAGGATAGAGTGAGACATGCTTAAAGACATGAAAGGAAGCAAATGGCATGGCTCTTCCAGAGAGTTAGATGTGCCTGTCTGTCACCTCTGTCCCTGAACCCAAAGTGTCTGTCTAAGGAAACTGTTCCAGCCCCCCTCTCTGATCACAGAGAGACCCCATGGCCAGCAGGAAGGACACGTTCCCATCTTGGTGTGATGATAGTGAGACCTGATGAAATCCATGCAGTATCCTGTATTTCCTAACCCTCGGGATCAGTAACAGCAGTGGAACCAGCACAGTATGATCCATGATCACATGGATAATCTGGCCAGTTTCCTTGGGAAGCAGATGAATATTGCACCGTGGAACCTCAGTAACTGCCAGAAGCTCGCTAAGGCAAAAGACTGCTTTTCCCTAGTTGTAAATAAAGACTTTCAAGCTACAGTTTTCTGTCTGGTTCTCAGAGAGGAGGTGTTGCCAGGAAATATTTTTTATGAGAAGTGCTGTTATCGTCAATGCAGCAGTAAAAGACACCACTAAACATTCCCTGCTGCTAAGACCAGTTTTGCAGATACCACTGGGGTTTTAACTAGTCTGATTAGAATTTGCTGGCCTTATAAGAAACTTGAACAGAGTACAACTCAGGAAATATCTCTACTGCATTTTATGGCCATATTGGGAGCTAAAGGATGTATACAATATGTGTTTTCTCAACTGCCCACCCCCAAGCAGTTGGAAGTGCCTGTCCCTGCTGCAGGGGTTGCTGAAGTTCTTCTAAAGCAGCAGGTAAATCACTCTGATTTACAGTATGGCATATTAAGATAAAGTGATACATATTTCTTTAATGCTCCAAGTTGTGACGTGACTCACAAGAGCTCTTATCAAAAGTAAAAAATGAAGCTGTCATCAGTCAGAACTCTTTCAGTGCTAGTTAATGTCATACAACAATTGCTTCTGAAAAAAGTTATGCTAACTTCAAAAAGGAGAGGGGGGATGGACACAATTTAATGCTTGGATTGTATAAACATCACACCAGAGTGCTCTCTTCAGAGGAACTCTGCGTCTCACTCATCCCTGCACCATCTCACTCATTTCTCACATGTCTTCTGTCATGTCTGAACTAAAGCAGAAAGCACTTTAGGCCAGGACTATATCTTTTTATATTTTGTAAAGTGCTAAGACAATGGATACTATATAAAGTGGAATGAATTACCACTGCTGTGGAAGATTTCTACATGCTGCTCTAAGTTTGCAACTGCTCATTTTGTGACAGTTATAGCAAGAAGACCTTCACACATTGTTAAATAAGACACGAAGTGGCTAAGTGTGTTATAATTCCCCAGCACTACTATGGCTACCAAGAGCTAAACATCTGCACTGGAACAGAAACCAAATCCCATGGGCAAAACACACAGCTACTCTATCATTTCATAATGTATTCTCACCAAATCAGTATTTCACATAAAATTTATTCTTTTTTGGTCAGAATCCAAAACTTCTACAAGATAAATCCCAAACTTCCCCCATACACATGCCTCTTTGTTTTGGTGCTGTGCCATCATATTTTCCGGTCTCCACAGAGCTCTAAGCAACTCTGCTTCATGTTTAACAAGAACCTTGAAATTCCCACTCACAGTTTACTGGGTTTCTAGTCATCCTCTCCAGTTTCTGGAGAAAACTGAAACAAATTTCAGTTCACATTTGTTCTTTCCCCCCTTTTTCTTACCCAGATTAATCTTACTTATATAATAAGTATATAATATACTTATATATATAATATACAATAATCCTTTCGTAACACATCATCAGGCCGGTAAAGGATGACTACTAAAGGTAGCAGTGATGTTAACTAGTAAATACAGACATTTTGAGTGTAATATTTAAAATAGTGTATGTCCATCTTTATGTGTTATGGGGACACAAATGTGGTCAAGCAGAGATCTGACTTCACAGTTTTGACACCAGCTTCCTGTATGGCTGGATTTAGGGTGTGGTTCCATGATGGTGTATCTAAGCACCACCAACAGTATGAAATGGATAAGAGCAGAGTTGAGAAGGTGACTGCAGTTCAGACAGATTAAACACGCTATACAGGAGAGAATTTAACCTCTCTAATGGTTTCATCCTTCTATGGAGGCTTTATGATGGCTGTGGGAGGCAGATGTTCCTTCATCTAAGCCTAAGAATGGAAACGTACAGACAGATTGTACCTGATTGGGCATAAAACCTGACAGTACAAAATAGATCCATCAGTGGTTTTGAAGAAATCTGAATGAGCAGTGAGTTTATGTTAAATTAAAACTTGGCTTCAGATGGCCATGGCATTTCTGATGAAACGTGAGGGTCCCCGAAGGCAGATTTACCATACTGCCAAACCATGACATTCAAATACTGTCACATGCCCTCTTCCCATTCTACCTCTGTCAAATTTGGTTGTGAGGTAGACTAATGTCCAGGCTTTTCCCAGCATATCTCCTTGCTAAGGGATATGGGCAAAAAACTCCAGACCAAAATTTTGGATTGTCCCTGAACTGATTGATCATCATCTCTGTCAAGAACACAGCTGTGGGAGACAAGTGTTGTCACACTGGGGGGACTTTGTACCCTGCACATGCAGTTCAACACAGTATAACACCACTGACTACTGCCAATGGAGCTAAAAGGACTCAGGCCAGTTATACCTGCCAAAGGCACAGAAGTATTCAGCTATTTATGGTAGTTGCAAGAAAATAGGAGGATTTAAGGCCAAAGGAGAATCCTGACAGCTTCAGCTGAAATCCTCAGGTGTGGGGCATAAGCACTGACAGAGGTGTAGTCAGGCCCATTTGTGTTCTGTGATCTTTCGAGATCAAGTCATCCTGTGAAAGGAGCAGCACAATACAGTAACTATCTTCCTTCCTTTCTCTTTCTATTCTAAAAGCTTAACCAATAAAAGTTTTCTGGCCCAGGATATGGTAAGCACTGGAGAAGGAATAATTCTTATACCCATAAAAAGCCATGGATTTTAGTCATCAAACACTTATTGATGGAGAAATGAGCACAAAGGCAATGCTTCCCAGAAACTCCTTATGGAATTAAACAGTCTTTGAATGAAGAAGTCAAAGAATTTCAAATCTTCAGTAAGGTCGTTGAAAGTAGAGGTGGTACAATTGAAAACAGTATAGGCAAAAAATATGCAATGATTTGGCACAAGTAGTTTGCCCAGATCTATGCTGTACTGTCTTATAAGTGAAGAGACATTTCCTTATGGGAATTACACCACAGTTTAGCACCTTGTACTTTATCCTGTCCCTCTACCCCTTCTATGTCTCTCATTTCAGTTGTTGTCATTCTAGCCATTGTTGCCATTGTTGGGAAAAAGAAGCTGAGAAGTTGCTGCCATAACAAGCCATTTGAATGAGAAGCATACAGAAGAGAGTGAGAGAAAGTGGTAATCAACAGCCCATACCAAATATAAAAGAACTAGAGTGGTACAGGTCAGAATAAAACCCAAAAAATGGCTAGAAACAACCCTTAGTAAGGCATTTGCCTTCCTGAACTTTTCATGTCTTCAGTACAAAGGGTCAACATATACGGGCAGAGCTGACCCAGAGCAGTTTCAATTTTATCGTGACTCCCTGAATGTTGTTCATTTGTTACATTGCAAATAATGGTCCCTTTTTGTCACCACGAGAATAACAGTGACACCAAAATGCTTCTCATGCCATTCAGTGCAAGTCACTGCAGTGAATTTGTTCCGACCTCTACTCAGTTCTTCTGTCCCAAATGCAGTAATATTTCCATGGTTTCCGTGGTTATTCTCCTTGTTCCGAGTTGCACAACTACTTTGTTTACAGCTTATTTCTTCTAGCTGGAAACAAATTTCTCTGATGAGGCACCCCGGCCCTTTCTCGTTCACTGAAGCCCAGGGGAGGCTCGCAAGGAAGGCGATGTTTGCTACCATCTGCTGGTGAACTGGAGTTGGGGACTGAAGCAGCATCACACACTTGATTTTATGCATTACTTGAACCCTTAAGGAAAACCTGCTGATCCATTTGAGTCATATTCATGTAAGGGTTTGGTAGGGGGCTAAAAAAATACTGATATTCTTGTTAAGGAGCAAAAGCTAGTAAAGGAGAATGTGCTATAAATAATGAAAAATAGAGAGAGAGGGAGAAAGGTATTTAAGCTCTCTAAAGATGTGCAAATCTATGCTAGCAAGAACTTTGATGAGACATGTGGAGCTATAGAATTCCCAGAAGTATAATGACAGGAAGAAAATCTTGATCTAGCATCATGGATCAAGGTAATAAAGCTCCGAGACTGCTGCTGGAAATAGTAAGTCATCATTTCAAAAAGTACTTGCTTCTATGGCAGTAGCTCCCAAATTAAGCATCATAATTCCAGAGGTGGTTGTGTTACTGTGAAGTGGTGTTCAGCATTACAAAGACAAGTATTTGGGGTCATAGATTGCTACAGGACTCTGAATATTGTATAGAGGGAAGGGACTTTGTAAAATTCCTTCGGGGTGCATCCAGAAGTGACAAATATACAAGATGTGAGTGCACTCACAAACAGGGAAAATAAAGAGACATGTCACACATGCTTGTGAACCTTGAACAAAGTTCATAGAAGCTGATATACAGGTATCTGGTGCATATATTGGAATACTCTTTAAAATCAAAGTAAAAACAAAATCTTTTAAAATGAAGACTGAGAGCAATAGAAGTTTCTGATTTTTTTTCAGGGAAGTTAAGACTTGGAAGTGTTTAGCAGCTCCATATTTAACAGTTACAAACAGTGGTTACTGTTCAAGGAGAAATGCACTGTTCTATAAGCTGAAAACAAGGCCCAAGTAAAGAACAAGCTGAAATTCTTCCCCAAAAGTTCTGAGCCTCCTCATCTCCTTTAATAGAATCTGGGGAGCAAACCAGCTCCTTAGACCAATGCAAGACCTTACAGTGAATTCAACCCCAAATAATCCCTTACAGTATGTGCCACATTCATGCTGTCCTCCTGTTCCACTGCTCTTTCAGGTACCATCACATGAGGATGGCATTTGACATGACACTACCGTACTGTCCTTCTGCTCGTGGTCTGATCCTTTGTTTTCATGCACTAAATCCGTAGATCGGCCTGTTTCTGTTTGTACTGTATTTACTGTGGTGGTTTTTGATGCTGGGGGTGTATCTATGACAACAAAGTAATGACAGACGGTTCAGTAACGTGCACTTACTCTTGCTGAAGAGAGCAGACAACTGTAGCTCTATGCAAGTCTAACTGAGGTTTCCAAAGCAGCAACAGGGGAGGTTAATCCGAGCCAGAAAAGCTGTGTGCTGCCGCACGCTTCCCACGCCTCCCACCCTACCTCCCCACCAGTCCTTTTCATGCTGACGCACTGTGTCCAGCTTGCTGCACAGAGAAAATGAGCACTAAGCCCCCAATTTTTCTGGTTTCCTTATCACAGATATTGCCCGCTTCATAAGATTTGAACATTCCCACATCCTTAGGGAGAAGTTTACATCATTATTTCTTAACAGCCTTCCAGGCGACAGGTCCCTGCCCCAACGGCTGTAACTGCCAGGGAGACAGGGCCATTGTGCAGCTTTCCAAAGCTGGCAACAATGTGCGTTCAGGTTGGGCTCCAACTGGCTGCAAAGCCACACCCAGCTCATTTATCTGTCCATGTCAGGGAGATAAAGTGCAGCATCATTTGGCAAGAAAGCCCCGAGTTAGGTTGATCCCCATCAAGTGAAACTTCCTGGCTTTGAATAGAAAGCCACAAACTAGCAGTTTTTGCTGCTTTCTCCCATACAGTTCAGACGTGATTCAACAAATCCAAACCACCAACAGTAAGAGAAAATCAACAGGATTCGAGCATAGCTAAGCCTCCATGAGAGAATACATTCTGTAACTAAATCTGCTGGTACCCTGTGAATTTGAATTGCATTTATCTAAGCAGCATGTTGTCTGTTCACGGGTTAGGAAATGAGTGGTAGGAGTTTGTAGGTATATCAATAGCTACATGATCTTGTTACCTGCTCTTAAAGCCAGATATACACAAAGAGGCACAACACAAGATTCCCCAAATGTTAGCAGCAACTGATTGAAAATGCCACAGTAATTCAAGTGAGCAAAACCTGAAAAGCCCTTTGAAGAGGGATTCTGGCCAAGCTGATACCAGCTGCAGTCTGATTTTTGTAACCCATGCACATCTCAGATTACTGAGCCCTTTTCTCTGCTGGCCAGCTACACACCTGCCAACAGATCGAGAAGTACCAGCAGCCTGTTCTCTAAGGAGCAGGGAAATGAACAGAGGCAGAGTGACACAGAGAGGTGAGAAAGAGCAGCCCAGTCCCCTCCTTCAGGCTTTATAATAAAGATGCTCACAGTTTATAGTGGTGATTCTTCTTGCTTTGGCCTTCAGGCATTGGTGCCTGTGTGAACGGTCATGTTCAACTCCGAGCCTTTTGTGCTTGTCAACTTGAGCTCTTTTCAGCTGTCACTTCCCTCTAGTTGTCCTGCGTCCATACCCTCCGCCACTTCTAATTAAACCAGTTCTTCAAAACAATGCATTGCAAAAGCAGTGGGGTTTATGCCCCACAGACTGAAACATCTGGAGCAGGAGTCTGGAGCAATGTGGTTTTTTCATTAAAATATCATAGAAATGAATATTTTACAGATAATTTAAATAGGGTGAAACACTTTTCACCATACTTCTAATCAGAAATTAATTTCTAAGGGAAACAAACACTGCCACTGCATAGCATAGGGTAGAAAAGTAACAGTTTGGGACAGAACTCGCTCTGTTCCTCTCGGCCCCAAGACACCAGCTACAGACCTGCTACAGCATCCTCGTCCCACCACACCATGCAAGACTCATCTGCCAGTCATGCTGTGCTATGTGGAAAATCAGAACATGCCAGCGTTTTCCAGGGACTGGGTCATTTACTCTTGAAGAAAAAGATTTAGCAATCTGAAAGTAGATATCTCTGTCCTCCCTCCTCCAGCAGTGATGTGACCTCTTTCAACTTTAAAGGATTTAAACTAACTTGCAATACCAGTGCCGTTCTGGCTGACACAAGGACATAAGCAAAGTAAGTTTGTGGGGAAACAGTCTTTCATTAGCCTCCTACTGTCAAAATGGAAGGCTTGTGCAGCTGAAACCATGTCAGATTTTTTCCAGCTGTAATAGCTGGCCAATAAAACACACTCCTTCCACAAAGCTTTCACTAAATTAACTTTGCATTACTTATGTAAGCTCTACTGCAAAGCTATCTTGTCTGCTGGCTTGGCGTCCCATCTTGTGTTTTTCATATAATTGTGCCCACTTTCTTACCTATTTTTTATTTAGTTCATCAATAAATGTACTACATCTTTACAAAGTTATACTGTACTACAGGTTTTTTAGCTTTTACTTTTAAGCATTTACTTATGTTTGCACATTGCGCATATCGAATAATTTAAATTGTTCAAATAAGAGAAGAGCTGGAGAAATGAAAAGGCCTGCTAGGGTGCACTTTTCAGTACTTGCCAGTTTCTTCCAGAGGCATTTACTACAATGTACTCATGTCTAACATAAATGATCGCTGAAATGCAACACACAGCTGGGTTATATTTCCATCCCTGTTTGCTGTTCCAAGAGACCATGAGCCAGGTAAGATCCAGGATCCTTTTCCATTTTAATTCCCTCTTTTAAGTGCCCTGCAATCTAAAGGCAGAGAGTTCTAAGTCCTGATATAAAGGAAGAACAATCTTTAACACACAATTATCAAGCATAAATAAAGCCATTTTATGTTGTGTTGAAATGATCTTTTCATTGCTAGCTAACAAATACACATTTAGGAAACTATATTTTCCTAATAAACAGGGAAACTGAAGCAATATTACCATAAACCCTCCCCCAGAGAGAAAGCACCTAAATTCATTTCACATTAATTTTACTCCAAACACACTTTGCCCTGGTTGACAGGTTTTTATTTAGTGCACGGTGCTACATACAGCACAGGTCTGGCTGGGGCCACACTGTACCACCCCCTTTAAAGACTTTCTAATAACAGCTTCTGGGCAGTGTCTAGCTCACAAGTCAAGAGAAAAGACAGGCCCAAGACTGAGAGAATTATATAGCAAAAATATATGGCAACTACTTACACCACATAATGAATCATGGACAGCTAAAGCAAGAGCAATTACACTGGCATGTATCTAGATATTCATAATTCTCTCACATCTGAAAGGTGTAATAACAGACAGAGGTGAGGTTCTCATAGTAACTGCTCTGTAAGTAACAAATTACAGAAGGAAGCTTTTAAAGCAACACTTCAGAAGATAGTATCTGTCTTCTCAGCTGCATCACTGTGAAAGGACACACTCCCAGAAGAGAAAGCAGAGGCAAAAAACCTGTTCCCATCTCATCCCAACCATGCCAGTCTCTTCAAGACAAGGTGGGAATCTGTGTCTCAAGGAAGTGACGATGTGAACTGAACTGATGGATGGGAGAAGGAGCTGATATGCAAAGCATTTCTGACTTCTGCCAAATTTTATCACAACCCCAGCCCAAGTATTATCATGCATCTAAAGTTGTTTGGTTTTTTTTAATCCCTTATTACAGAGGTGCATTGTGCTCTAATTTATCATACCATGGTACATGTTTCACAAATGCTTAGAACCCCTAAATTATATAGGAAACTTTAAAGCTCTCCTCAAACAATGTCCCTTCCTTACAGAAATGAGTAGCTTATGTTTACATATCTCTCTAAATTTGCTGTTAATATAAATAAGTGGCATTTCCAGACCAGAATAAGAAGAATTACTATGAATTTGGCTATTTTAAAAGTCAAATGAGAACAGCTTTAAAATGCAACAAGTAAGCTGTTCTCTAGAACCAGATCCATTTAGTCTAATTCCAACCAGTTCTGCATATGCTGCACTGCAGTGCAATTCCCTTAAAACATTATTGCTCCTCTTAAAACATCTCAAACATGGCCTAAGGTTGGGAAAAATGTTTAGAAGCACATTTTATGGTGCCATCAACCTTTTTACTTTATGCATATCTGAGCTTACCTTCCATGTGGCGGAGGGGCAGGCTGCCAAGGTGAAGGTTACTTTCTCTGTCACTACATTGAAGGTGACACGAAACATGGTTTATATTCCAGTGGCCTCAGACCCAGGGCAGAAATCTTCAGTGACGGTCACACTGCTCACTTGTGTGCATGCTGCAGGCTTCTGTCACACTGCACTATACATTCAGCTACCCCATAATGTTATGATCGAAGCTGAAGCCTGAAACAGCTGTAAGGGTCCAGCTTTTCCCAGCAGCCTTGCTCCTGTGTGTCAGGACTAATCAGATTAGCAGGTCTTACTTGTCTGAGTTGAGACTAACAGGTTAGCAGAACAGTTTGAGTGGGGGAAGGGAGCAGAAAATAAATCAAATTAGGGCATTTACTAAGCAGCTGAGATTTCCTTCCTGCTTGCCTTTGTCTCTTTACAGGACTCACACAGAGCCAGGACAATGCACCACAAAAATGCAGCTTTGTTTTAGAGTAGCTCTTTGTATAGGAGAATTTCTCTAACTTTGCCTTGATTTGATTCGTTTTCAATTGCCAGCAATCACCAAGAGGAGAGCTCTCCCAGAGCGGCCTGGATGTTGTACAGATAAACAAGTCTCAGACAGAAAAGGCATGTATTGTGCTTTTTTCATCCCACACAACCCACCAAGGCAACACACTGGCTGTGCCAGGAGATCAGTCAAACACTCTGTTCTGCACAGTGCTAGATAACAAGATTCACAGATGGTCTAATCTGAAGACTAGGGCAAAAGGGTGAAAGGGACGGGACGGGACAGGACAGGACAGGACAGGACAGGATAGAAAAGGTATGACCTTAGGATCCTCAGCCTGCTTCAGAGTACTTCTTCCATGTCTTTTACTGGGACAGATTTACCCTCATGGAAAAGAAAATTCAAAAGAAGAAAGGAAAAAGAGAAACTACATATGATATCCACAATTAACAGTGTTTGACTGCATGCATAGACTGTGCTACAGGATGTGGGAGATGCTACACAAGGGAGGTACTTCCCTCATGGGCACAGCAGATGCAATCATCTCTCACTGACACCATAACATCGTAGCACCAGCATGTAAAGAACAGACTTCGTTTGGGCAACTTGTCTCTTATCTACATTTGTCTTTTAAAAAATAGGTCTCTAATTCATTAGTCATCTAATTTTCTCCCCTGTGAATAGAGAAACATAGGTGTGATCAACTGTCTGAAGCTGCCTCTTTCTCAGCATTACTTGAAGGAGGGAGCGTACATACGGACATTTCAGAATGCTGATGAGAATTGAGATTAATATTGAAAACTTCTACTGAGTGTTGAGACTGAGTTCAATGATGCATTGACTTTCTCCTACTTGCTCTCTGAGTCTGGTCTGTGACTCCAGACAGATGTTTGCTACTGAATGAGGAGGCCATCAAAATGTCCTGAATATGTTTCCTTCCACTAGTCAGTAACTGTACCATGAGTAACCATTTTGCAATATTGGAAAGAGGCCAGACTTTAAACCCCTCATTCTTGGCAACAAATACCTACTCATACAAAAGTTGCACTGACATTGGACAGATTAGATTCACCAAGGGGAGTCATAAGTATATTGACAATCTGACTGGATAAAATGTCTTTTATTCCAATAATCTAAGTCCTGTGACTTAGATTATTGGAATAAGAAGAATTCCTAAGAATGAGAAGAATACTTAAGAAGAAGCCAAGCACCATGCAAGAGCCAAGGAATGCTCCAAACCTGTAGATAACAGCATATGGCTGGATTCCTGTACATTAATTCCTGCACTGGCAAAAATTAAGCCCACGGTGTTTAGAGGGTACAAAAGCCACATCACAAAACCATTATTTGAAATCCTAACAAAGCAGCCCCATAGCCCAACTCCCAGTACCAGGATACTTTCTAAGAAGTTCAACAAACCAAACAGCCACTTTCCAATTATCCTCAACCTGAATAAGATAGAAAAGTAGAATTTCATAGGGACATACATAGGCATATAGATCTGATGAACATTTTTAAAGGACAGAACAATATATGCTGTCACTTCAGAAGTCATCTGTTTTCCTGTGATTAGGCCATAAGGGAGCTTTGTTATTTTCATTTAATAAAAAAAGATTAATCTCCCTGTAAATAATATACTGATAGTAACATATTTGTGTATTTCTAAAGAGACTCATGCACAGTGAAAGGTGTTTCTTTCCACAACTAGCTTCTTACTGTCTGCTTTCATTTACTTGTCTATTTAGGTTCTTTTAGGACTATTCAAGCACCAGTTGATCTAGGAGAGGCAAAGTAACGTGAAGTACCTTCTTGCTCAAATTTAGTAAAAGCTATTTTTCTTTTCTTTAAGGTGCAGTTTTATGGAGAATCTAATGGATAAAGTTTTCTCTGTGAGAAAAGATACAGTTTCCAAGACTGGAAACTGTTTTCTGTGTGCTAATGATGCTGTTGTTCCTGTGAGACATAGTTGTTGAAGAAAGTCAGGCTCAGGTTGAGACAGGTCCTCTGGTAGTTTGTGGCACAATGGCAGAGAGATCTGGGGATGAAAATCCATAGCATGATGACATCTGGTTTTTTTGGCTGATATGGTCTTAGTGCCCACTGTGCTGCTGAGCACAGATTGGTGTTTTTTTCTGATTTTAATCAAAGCAACAGACCCGTAACTCCAGAAAATTGTCAATAGTCAGGGTATAAGGTCATTACAGATAGATAGCCACATCTAACTAGATGCAAAAGAAAGAAAGAAAAAGAACACAGGGCACGTTAAACTGTTTTTTGGAAGAAAAAATCTCTGTGAGATACTCTTGCAAAGAAAAAGCAAAAGTATTTCTAAATTTATAAATAATTTTTGACATATAACTCATTGCCTATAGTACCTATTTTGGTAATCATTTTCCAGCCATCTTTTCCTAGATCTCAGTCACACAGATTAAATCTCAGATTGGAAACACCTTCAATTTCTACCTTTACACAGCAAAATATCTAGCCCAAGATCATCACCTCTGAAAAAGGCCACTGGACATTGTTATGGTACAAAAAACAGAGAGCAAGCCCAACATATGAAACCTCCAAAATTTATAGGTCCAGTCAATAGACCTTTTCTCCTTTATTGTACATACACACCCAAACTTATGCCTGAGTACTAGCAGAGTGTCATGAGAACAAGTACATTATATAGTAAGAAAGTCAACATAAAGGAAAGCCAGTGTTGAGATCAATCAGCCTGAACTACTGCCTGAAGGTATTTAGAAAAAATTATTCCTCAGACGCATTTTCACTGTGTGTCACTCCAAAAACATGCATATTACAAGTGTTTAAAACAAGTACTCTTTTAATATGCTGGAAACACTGACTTAGCAAATTGTATAGCACGTTCCAGTTTGAAGCTTAGTGACAAATGCTATTCTATTAATTAAATATTAATTTAAACACTCATTCAAAGCCACTCACACAGAATGCAACACCTTCACAATCATCACAAATTTTCAGGCTGCTGTCAGACAAAAAAAAAGGTGTAAATGGAAGACAAGCCAAAGCAAAATAATACTTTTTCTGTTGGTGTACAGGGTTTTGGTCAAATATAAAGGGCAAACTCATGGAAGATAGGCTATAAATGTCATGCCTCATTTTATGAATCTGATCATGAGACACAGTAAATAATTGCACATCTTCTTACCATCTTGGAAAACACTTAACACATGGCCAATGCATTTTGATTGCCAGTCAGCATGGGTAAGATAAACTTCAGGTTTCATTTAACCTTATTGCCATTAGCTCTCAAGTGCTTTGCAGGTCTGGTAGCCTAACGTTCTGGAGCTCTGACCTAACGGAAAATGGCAGGTTCCACACTTTCTGTGGAAAAATGGATGGATAAACCTTCCTCAATAGATTTCCCATCTCTTTGGATCTTAAACCCTGTAAAATCAGTTTTGATTCTACAATATAGTGAAACAGAAAAACATGCAGATCCTAAATGAGAATCTGCTCTTTGGCTTGACTTCCCAGGAAGACAGTGTGTCTGCTCTATTATTCTACTTGTTGCACTGCTGTACTAGGAGTTTCTGCTTTGAAGGAAAGTCTTTTTGAATTCAATAGCTCCTTCTGGTGGTCTGAAAGAAAATGCTTTGTTACAGTCAGCTCACAGTAATGCAGGATCAATGCACTGTTCATTGAGTAAATCATATGTATCAGCAACAGCTAGAAGTTACACCATGAGTAAAACAAACATTGAAGTTATGATTCAAAAAATATGTCATGCTAATTATATTCTCCATTTCTGTCATAAAGGAGACAAGGTTTCTAGGAAATCCTCCTTTCCTCCCATTCCACCACAATATTGCTGCAAATTTTCTTCCATATGGTAACCAAGGAAACATGAAGAAAGGTGATTGACTGCAAAGTGGCAGAAGTCACAATTCTGGGCTACTGGCTCAGCAAGTTTAAGATAAGTCCCCAACGAAGTATTTGGCAAGACACATCTCAGAGCCAGTGGTTCTGATTTTGAACCAATGATTTACTTTAAAGAGAGGGATTTAATCCAAACCTTGCTTCAGCAAAAGGAATGTGTACGTGGTCAGGCTCAAGGACACCACCTTCAAGAGGGAAAAATGCATTGCAAAGTCTCTGACAACAGACTTTGAGATGCTCAGGAGCTTTTCATTGTTTTCTTTTTCCCTTCAGAATACCCAGTGTTTAGATACTATCTTTTTCTAGGCTCACCTCTTAAAGACTAACAGCCAGAGAGCATTTACAAGGAAAGTGTTCCATCCTAGCCGGTATCAGTAACATTGAATCATTCCCCAGCTGTACAAACAAAACATTGTCTTGGGAGTTAAAAGCAGCAGTCCCAGCCTTGGGTCTAAAGGATGCATTGTTCTTAATTGACAAAATTCACTGTCAGAGTACTACAATGTGTTTCCTATCTGACGGTCCTTTTAATACTTATCTGGTGAGACATTCATGGTTGCTGTCAGAGAAGATCTTTCACATCCTACCTCCAGCAGGGTAGTCTGGATAACTCCACTCAGGTTGCCTTAGAGTGTGCTTAAGTGAAGCACCAAGCAGAGATTCAAGTTAAATCAACATAATTCAAAAACATAATTGAGTTACCATCTGCCCACTCTTTCACCAAATTTTATACTTGGCAAAATCCAAGATTTTACAAAAATAATAAGACGGGTGTTTTAATGAACTTTAAAACCACAACACATATCTTTCTAAAACAATTTTATGTCAAATATTTATAATCCAGATTTTATTCAAAGTAAACACAGGATAAACTAGTGAAACCAATCTATTTTTGCCCAAATATATACACACATAGTAAAAACAGTACTAATGGCAAAAAGAAAACCCAAGAATCAGAATCTAAACAATAAAATCAATATTTATAATCTATATATCTTTCTACTCAACAGCCCTCTTTGATGTCAGTGTGAATTTTTGAAAATGGCCTGATTGGTACCATCACTGAGTTACCAAAGGATACCTAATCTCACACATTAAAGAGTGATTATTTTTTAGCTTGATATTTGGTCTAGAGCCTACTCAGAATGCTGGGGGAAAATTGGTTTGGAGTTGGCTGCTGATGCTCTACTACCAAGTGATTCAAACTCTTCTGAATGTTTCAGCACTAGCTGTTATTCACTACAAAGGGCACTCCACATTATACAATCAGCGGGGATGTTCCTGAACTGGGGCACTAGAAAGAAAAAGACAGAGAATCCATCTCTGAGAGAGCCAGGGAATGGTTCTGTGCCAGGATGTATCTTCTCCCTTCCTCGATGGCACATGTGAGATTTGTATCTCTGGGACACTGGAAAACACATGAGAGAGGTTTAGAAGGAAAAACCTTGCAGGCAGAGTGCCTTGTGCTAGTCAGTACTTGCTTTGTGCACACTGAAGAACTGTGCAGCTCTAAGCGAGAGCCTTGTGAAAAGCGGAAGAGTTAGAGGAAGGAAAAACTGTGTCAGGATTCCATGTAAATAACAGTAGAGTTTTAGCTGAGGGATGAGCATGTCAAACTAGATTCTCTGTTTACTGTGCACATTTTCAATTAGCTCTTACCTAACTTTTAATTACAATGTGTACGAAAGTAGCATGTAAAGCCCTGGGAAACAATTAGGGACCCATCCCTCTCCATTAGAGACTGTACATCCACAAAGCAAGAGAAATCTCTGTCTCCAGCAGCCTTCAGTGAATAAAATAAAACCAAAACCAACCGGATACCAAACGCCTGAGTCTGCAGTAACTGTAAGAACACAGAAACAGATACTGGAATTCAGAGCAAAGGTCTGCCTAGCCAGCCTTTAGATTTTTAGGATAGCCTTTGCTGGGCACTTTGGAAAAAGTAAAGATGTGGGCAAGTTTACCACAGTTTTTTCACACATTACTTAAGCTTTCAGCAATCTTTGCACAGGGACTTCTAAAGCCAAAGTGTCTTTGTATTTAGTAATATTAAATAGACCTTCTTCTGACTTTGTCTGCTTTGTACATCTGTGGGTGCTACAGAGTCTGTGTAATAACTAGTTCTAAAATTGAATTATGGGACTGTGTAATAAAGTACTCAGCCTTGATTATTTTCTTGTCTGTACACCCGGTAATTTCACTGGACACTAAATCACATTTGTCTATTGCACCTCCACATGACATTCCTAACTCCAATACATTACTGTCACACCCTCACTCTGTTTATTCATTTCCAGCCTAGAGAGAAAAATGAGTTGAGCTCATTTTTCTCATAGAGACATTCCTCTATCCTAGTCCACATTTAATGACCCAGAGGTCTGGAGCTAAAGGACCATCCAGCAGGCCATTTCTTTGGTAAAGTGAGAGATTATTTGCTCTCTCCTGACTATCCCAAACTATTCCAAGAGCAGCCAACCCTGAGACCACTGGGTTTTGTTGTCCCCACTGGGACACCCTACTCCTTTTTATTTGTCATTAAGAGATGTTTAATTGGTGTCACTGCCATAATCGTCATCTGATTAGGTATCAGGTAATAAATCCAGATTATAGTTACCACTCTATCATGAAAACTGACCATATTTTCCTAACTCTTTGATAACTCCTAATCAGTTATTTAACCACTTTGGTCCTTAAAGAACTTCTGGTAAGACAGGAAAATATCAAGTGACTTTTGGAAAGGTATGTTTAACCTTCCCAAACCTTAATCAAATAATTCTTTTTCATTGACTCCAGTACCATGCTATATTTACGAAGCCTGATTTCCCACTGTAAATCCACCACAGCACTTTCCTCCCATACTGAATTCACTTGTCTGTCCACCAAAGGCACACCAGAGAGCAGGGGCAAAAAGTAAAATTCTGTTTAAGAAGATCATACAAAACCAGTCATCTAGATAAAAAACAAACGTGTATGACATTTCAAATGAGAGGGAACAAGCCGTACATTGACTGGGAAGCTGGTAAAGGGAGCTCAGTAACAACACGCATCACAGACTAGGGTTTTGTTCCTCTCCCTGCTGCTGACCTGGTAGAGGAGCTAAAATCAGCCACTTTACAACTTTGTGTTTCCCTCCTGCTTCTTTCTGAAATCTTTTTAGAGGTCAGAATTTTTTCTTGTACAATGCCTTTCTGCTGTGGTGCTGTGATGTTTAACTCAAGGCCATGAACTTCAACAGACTGAGCAGAAAGTCTCCTGTTCGTGCATATCCTAAAGAAGATCCATGAGCTATGCTGTCATGTTGCTGAAGGGAGAGAGACCCACTGGGAAAAAAGGATTTGGTGAGGTGTAGATTTGTGCTTTTTGACAGAACGACTTGCCTGTGGCCATAGAGGAAGTCTGTAGCAGCTATATGGGGGGAATCCAGACACCTTCCACCACTCAGCTCAGTTCCTTGCCTGCAAGGCATTATTCCTTCCCTCCACAGCACATGCAAGAGGGAACCTGTGTGTCAAAACAGCTCTATTCTGAAACTAGACATCTGGTGCAATGTTCTTAGAAGGTTAATAATGCCACTAGCAGCTGAATTAAGTAAATGACAGTATGTATGTTAGAAAGATGACTGTGACCCTATGGAGAATTAATATGTCAAAGCACATTTATTTCATATCAGCAGAACTATAATCAACAGAAATGTTAACTCTTATTTGAAGAAGTAATTTCTATTACTTTGGAAAAGGTTTTTATCCTGCTTGTTCTAACATCACTTTTTCCACTGTCAGTGGTAGAAAAGGATCTCTGGAAACATTTTTCAGTCAAAAAGCCATTAAGAATTCTAAATTCCTTTAAAAAATATATAAACCAAAAAAAAATTTATGTTGTTTCTTAAAACCTGACAACATTTAAAATATATTAAGTATTATCAGGCCCTTGCATATGACTGTGGTTTGTTCCAGCTCAAGGACTAAGTCTGAGGTTTACAACTGTTTATTACAAAAGTGTTAAAGCAGGCACTAGGCACAAGGAGCTTGTATATAGAATTACCAAAACTGTGCAACTGAATGGCTTGGGATTTTTAACTGATAAGCAAATAGGTAATGGACTAATGATCAAGATGTCTACAGGCCATCAAAGAACTGTCAGAAGTTTACACAAGGTACCTTTAGTGGGGCTTATCTCATCCCTTAAAGTGTAAGTACAATAAGGATAACAGACCAGAAAACATATTAGAGTTTGGGTACATAGTTAGTACATGGATAAAAATGTACCACTAAAAATGTACAACAAACATATGTGATCATGTAAATGAAGATCTGCCTAAATATTTATCAGAAAAGAAATCTGTCTCATGGTTGTCCAGATGTCCCTAGGGACAACTTGGTCAGCAAAAGAAAGTTGTCTTTATTACTTACAAGCTGAATAAAAGAACCTGAGTGGTTGCATCAGTCCCCAAACTACTACAAATTTGGAGACAGGGATGCAAGTATAAAAGATCCTGGTAGCAAGTTATTGCCCATCCCTAGTGTAGAACCTATTTGCTGGAAATGCTGAAGCGCCTGGAGTAGCCTGAATTACTCCCAAAACTATAAAGACTGGGAATGAAAATCCAGTTACTATAGTTTCAACTTTACTGTCCTCACTGGATAATCGATACCTGGAAATGGAGAATTGAGGTAATTATCTGCAAGCGCTGTGGCTTTTGGTCAAAGGCATGCACAGTGTCTTCAGTGTCAGCAACAGATAGGAAATATGTGGGTGGCATAGCATTTATTGCTGTGTAATAAGATAGTGACTGTAGTGTAAGAGTTTGCTGCCCAGATATTCACATAAGCAGAGCAACACACAAACCATGTTAAATCTTATTTCTAGTTTCCTACTCATTTCTCAGCCCAGTCCAACCCAAATTTCTTCCATCCTGCTTCACCTTTCCCATGCTGTTCTTTGCTAATGTACACTGGGCCATCTCTCCAGGCTTCATTTATACCCCCAGCTAATTTGCCTTGTGTCTCATCCTTCTCCCTGTTTTTCTGTCTGTTTCTTCCAACTTCTCATTTTTCTTTCCTGCACAAGTATTTCAGCATCAGCTTGACACTGGAAGGGTCTCGTCTTCACTTTTCTTATAAGCCAGGAACACTCCTCTCTGCCAGCTCAATTCACTTTTTATCCTCATCAGAAACATTTCCTGTCTTGTGCCTCTTGCCATTCCTGCAGTGGTTGCATAACTGCCCTTACTAGATACAAGTAGGCAGGGTTTGACTTAAAGATGAAGTCCTAAATACAGCTGCACCAAACATGGATACATCTGCTATTTTCATCCCCACTGTGCAGCTCAGCTGGCAGTGACAGTCTTACAAGGCAAAAACATAAATACACTCTCAACATTAAAGATCCTCTGATACTCTCTGCTGCTGCTACATTTGCTCTCACCAATTGTGCATAGCAGTCATCTCTAGATCTCTCTCTTGTGCTGTGTAATCCCACGTACACCAGTACCTTTCCCAGCTCTCACTCCAGGGCACAAGGTCTTGCATATACCACTGCTGTGATGAAGTAAAATCACATGCTGGTACTTAGAAGTTTCAGGCAGGGCAAGACACAATAAAGACAAAACTCATATGGCTTACAGTTTGGCCAAATTAGTTTTGGAAGACCTTACTCTTCCAAATTAGTTTTGGAAGACTTACACAACGAAAGTCACTGAGCTGGTGAAAGAATTCCTGTCACAGAACCTAACTCTGTGAAGACATTCCTGGTACAAGACAGTGCAACTATTTAGTACATCTGCTGGATGTGAGAGACATCCCGTTCTTCCCTCCATCAGTAGATATTTTGTACTGCTGTTTCCCAAAGCTTGTTTAAGTCATCATTACAGACATATGATGTCTGTTGTGCTACCAGCCAATGTGTTCTTTGTCTTCATTACAAGAGACAGGCTTAAGAAAGAAATTTGGTAGAAAGGTTTATTATAATCCTACAGAGACAGAGAGCAGAATTCCCAAACCTGCTTGAGCCATCCCCTGTATGACTTAAATCAGACTGATTTATCTTGTTCTTGGTTTTGTAATTCTTCAAAGACCATGGCAAGGATGCTGAGAGCATTTTGGCAGTCTGTAGCCTGCTCTGAATCAGGCCTGGAATCTCTCCTGCTGTTGCCTACTATTGTAACTTTCCCAGAAATTTTCACACCTCTATTTCTTTGCAAAGGCAAAGCAGCTGCACTACAGCTCTCCACTCTACCATCAGCTGGTAAGAATACCCTGTTTGTCTTTATGTCAGTACACAGTTCTTGAAACCTCGTTGTCATGATAATAAAGCAATATATTCAAGATCAACAAGTCAGCCTTGAAAACTTGCAAGCAAGGCTGTGAGTTTGGCATGTGAACTGGTCTGTGAGAATGCTGAACTGCCTCAGCAAGAGCCAGCCCTGCAGCATCATGGCTCCTGCTGCTTCCACCTGCAGGACAGACAAAGAATCCTTCAGACACTCCTGTCACTGTAAAGACACGGCATCCTGGGTTTCTTGAACCACACTGTAGGACAGAAACACAAAGACCTCTGCCGAGTGATTTTCGTGCCTGTTGGAAGCATTGAATGCAGCACCACATCTCTCAATTCGTGTATTCTTCTATCAGACCACATTTTCCTTTCAAGTGAAATCCAAAATATTACTATTTCAAATGCAATGCTCTGAACATACTTAATCCATCTAAAAGATGAGCTTTCTTTAACTGAAGAGTTATTACTTGCTCAGGAAACGTCCCACACACCTCCATAAAGTATATTTATTTATAACCCTACAGTTTAAAAAGCTGCAGGATTTTGAGGTGTTGGTTAGGTTGTCAATTTGTTTATATGAGAATTTATTGATTTAAAAATCCTGTCATCTGAAAAAGCCTAAAAACACTTGGATTGCCCGTAGCTTCCCAGTAATTTAGATCGCTGTGTAATGCTGTAATTTTGCAGTGTGAGAAACACCATTTCAGTTTCTAACTGATCTGCACTGAATTAATTTTTAAAGTTGTTGAATTATGCTAACAAGATCACAATAATTAGAAGAGCTTCAGGGGCAAGTGGATAGAGTTGGGAGTTAGCTCTGCCATCCCTGTGAGAGAAAAGATTTGTGCTTCCTCTTGAGTTACTCTAAGCTAGCAATACAAATCCTCAGAGCTCACATTAATGCAAGCCTGACTGACAACCTACCATTCAGAGCAAGCATCTCAGATTTCTGCAATTAGCATGTGCTCTAAAATTTCTGATTCTTTAGGCTTGGTCTCTAATTTACATTTTGAAAAGACTCCTAAGAATGAAGATGCCAAGACTGAGCAAATTCACTGCTCTTGAGACACATTCTGCATATCTGCAAGCTCAGTAAAAGTATGTTTCTGTTAAAATCAATAGGATAAGTATCACATGGGAAAAAAATGATTCTTCTTACCAAATCAGGAGTACTGAAGGCTTTCATGGCAAAACTCTGGAAAGAGACAAAAGAAGCTAGTCAATGTACTGCAATAGGCACAGTGTATTAAATAATGCAGAAAGTTGCAGGCAGCACTTGCTAATCCCTGAAAATCTCTTCATGGCCTTAATAGCAGCTCTTTATATGGAAAACTATATATTCAAGAGGTCTACATACAACTTAATCACAGAAAAAAGAGAAAGCAGGGATATATTAGACATATCGTCCCATCTGCTGCCAGTGACTGATTTTTGTCTTTGTCAAGGTTTGCTGTAGAAGACCCAAAAAATCAGATTATTTATTACTTATCCAGAGAGATTATTTCACATTTTAAGAAAGTTTTCCTGAAGAATAGGAGGCTTGAAAATCCATGAGGTACAATCTGTAAGCATCAGTGCCTGAATATGTCCCATATTGGAATGCTTAAGCCAGCACACAATGGGTAAAACAATATTGTTGAGATCAGTTACTGACATTTTCATCATGGATCAGACAAATGTCTCACACATGAAGTTTCAGCAATTGCGCTCTAGTTTGCCTGGGTCAAAGTTACAATTTTTGTTAGGTCAGGTTCTCAACAATAAAGACAAATTTTCTAGGCCATTTATAACAATGATATCTTCATTGTGCGAGTTTAGGTCATTAATTCAACTATTTTAAACTATCCATTTATACAGGATGACTTGGGGGTTTTGGGTGTTTTTTGGAAAATGAAAAAAGGCCATTTAAGTTAATTTTTGCAAAACAGTGACATTAGCTGTTCTCTGACTTCCAACTCAAAAAGCCATCAAGAATTAAACTATGTCTATGACTAAATAACATTTGATAGTGCGTAGCTGTTCACTACACTGACATTTGCTTTGCTGTATCTGATAATAAATTAAAATGCTGGCATTTATTATTAGACTACATGAATGGATTAACAGGATAGCATTTTCCCCATTCTGAAAATCATCTAAAATATTTACATTTATTTGTTTTTTTCTTCCTCCTCTTCTATGCAAGAAGCTTACAATTTAACTCTCTGATTAAAACACCTTTGAAACTGCACTGGCATGCACAGCCATGCCAGTTTTGGTCTAAGCCAACCCCTACTTTCACCACACCAAGTGGAGACAGCAGAGGAATAGTGCCTGATAAGCACTGTGGATGAAGATGTCCAGGCTTGGGAAGGGGGCTGGAGAGCTTGGTTGCAGGAATGGAAGCTGAGTCTCACTAGTTACCCTGCAGACAGGGAGCCTTGTCCCGTTCCATTCACTGGTGCAGATGGTGGCAGCAGATCAATAAACCCCAAGGTATGAACAGCACCTCTCAGCTTTACGCTTGTGCTAACTGAAGAACCACAGCAGGATTTTTATCTCCAGGCTTTAACTCAGCACTTTTAATGTTGATTTTTATCCCACACTGTGAAAATTAAGAAAATAACCTAAGAATATTGAATATACCTTGGAGCTTTAATGAAGAAGGCATGAAAATCATCTGATACATCTAAATACAGCTTCTGCAGTTCAGGGAATGTCTCATTGAATACAGAATAGGATCTTAGCTAGTCTGCCACTTTATTTTTTCAGTTTTAATAATTTTGACATTAACATCGCATTTCTTTACCATTAAGGACTAGACAAACCTTACATGAGGTCTAGAATTGTAAATACAGAAGATCTCAATCAGAAATTATAACTTCACTATAATTGCTGAATCTTCTTTAGGTTAAAGCTATCTAAAACTGATGAACAGGTTTTATTCTTTTATATCACTGTAGTTAATTTCTGGTAAAGGGACAATAGCAGAGCTGTTCTTCACCCCCTATCTATGGCTCCATGCCTGTGATCCAGCAGCCCAGCTTATCTGTACCAGTCACAGGCAGACTGGACTGTAACAGGCACCAATAAACAATGGAACCAGTAAAGCCAAGAGAGGGCAGAAGGAGGAAGAGAGAAAGCAATGACTGGTTTTTGTTAAGCCACTCACGAGTTTGAATAATTAAGGCAAATTCACCACAAGCCAGACTTGATGCTCTCTGCACGGCAACTGCCCAGGTGTCATATCAGGCCTACCTACAAGCTACTTTCTGGTGTTTAAGCAAAAATAAAGCTACTGGAATAAGACTCAGAGTAAAAGTGTGGTCTCAGTAATTTCAGTTGGCATACACCATTTTTTTTAACCAATGATGCTTTGTATTTGCAATGCAATCTTCTTGTAGTTTGCAATGGTCCAAGGATATAAACAAGACTGTGTATAAAAGCAACTCTGATTGACTAAGCTGAAAAAAACTTAGGAACTCTCAAGTACATAAGCCCTTTGTCAGTTCTAAATCTCCAAGCAAAACCAAGAGCTTGAATCATTTCAATGACTTTAGTGTAATTGAATTGGTACTTTTCAAGGAAAAGGACAGTTAGTAGCAAGGGAGCTGAAGAGAATGTTAGCAGAAACATAGTGATAATATTTTATGCTCTGTGGGAACAGAAATCAGTAATTACTGCTTACAGAACAGTGAGCTCTTAATAGAGGATATTGAATGGAGGAAACAAAACAAATTAGTTTTTCTACTGAGTCCATGAGTTTTACTATACACTAAAGTTGTGAATTTTAGTTCCCCTGCTAATTTCTCAAGGCATTTTTCATACCTCATTGAAGTTTGAGAGATCAAACTGGCTTTTCTTATATATATATTTCCATACATTTCACTAGAGATTTCTGGGGATTTTTATCATTTAGCTATGTGAACTAATTCTGCTGCTTATTTCTTGTTTCATTTAATTTCTACAGTCTTAATTTGGCTTTCTGGATAAAGTATATCATCATATCCTGGGACAGAAGATCCATACATCCAGGGATGGGAAGCTCTGTTGCAAGGTACAGTCTTCTTCCAAGGGAGTGTTGGTTTAGAGTAAGATGGGATTTCAGCCTGTACATAGTATTATTTAATGTTCCCAGGTTCAGATCTCTTATTGCAGTGAGGAGGTAATTTTTTATACACAGCATACCTCATAATCTACCAATGAGCTGAAAGAATTAGAGTTACTGTAGCAGTGCTAATCTATTTCCACAGTAATGCTGAAGCTGATCTGACAGGCACTAGAATCAAGCAAGCATGCACTTGCTTTATTAGCCTTTAAAGAAGTTGAATTTAACACTCTTGTGAGCTTTTCTGATATGAGAAGTACTTTAGTCACAAGAAGAGAGATAGAAATGTGCTAAAAAGTTTAAAGGATGCCATTTAAAATTTACCAGCTTTTATTTGTCTGTGGTGTACAAGGTACGTGGGCTGTGGAAAGAGCACCACCACCCTTCTTAGTGCATTCTTTTTTATAAAATCAAAATTCCTAGAGGCAAGTGATTGTGACACTCCACATTATGCCCTACGGGTTTCTTCATTGACAACAGGTGTGGCATGTCTAGGTAATGCTGCATGCTCCCATTCCTGCAGTGGATTTTTCTTTTGCAAGCATGATCTGCTTTTCCACGTTTTGGAGTGGGCAGAGAGGGGGCAGCAGCAAATGTCATATGAGCTCTGGTCACATCTACTCACATCAAACTGCTTGCATGACCTTGACTGACCTTGATGGGCTCTGCATGCAAGAGAACATTTACATAACAAGCTGAGCAGGGAGTCCACCACCAACGATGTGTTAAATAAATCACCAAGTGCTTTGCAGCACTAGGCATATTTCCCAAGCTAACATATAACTAGATCCAGCTTTTAAAAGACTAGCAGTTTTCCTGAATGTCTTACGACATGACATGCCCAGGTTCTCCCTGGAGAAGGATGAGGAATGTGCTGCCTTTTCCCCAGGCCACCCAACATGAAGACCTGTCAGGTCCCTTCCTGAGGTCAGGGTAAGGAGGATGCAGCTCCCAGCTTCGAAGGAGTGGGCTCAGCAGGCAGCTGGGCCCCTGCTCCCACCCCTATCACCCTGACCCTGTGTGCCAGTGGTGTGCTGGCTCTGGAGAGGAGCTCAACACCCCTCTGCTCATCCCTGTGGCTATGTGAAGCATGACATTGAGCAGAAAATGTGCCAAAACAGTTTGCATAAAGCTTTTAAAAAACAAAAGCTTTGAATAAGGTATGTCTTAATCTAAACTAATTTTGTTCAACCAGTTGTGAATTAGTGTATCTCAAGCCCATTATTGCATGCCAATTTTGTACTTCAAATTAGCCAGGATGCTAGAGACTGGATGAGAAACCTCTAGTGCCGGAGCACACCTCTGTGGTATGCAATATAGCAGCTGAAGGTGATTTAAAACCTCCACTCAGGGCAGCACCTATGGCTTATACAAAAACTAAGTGGAGGAAAAACCCATTAGTGCAATCCGGAAGTGTGTGAAGGAACTAGCACCACTCAGTGGGGCTCATGGCACTGAAAATTCTTCTGGGGCAGCATGGGAGCAAACAAAACATGTTTAACTGCTCAGGTATACCTTGATGGTTTGGAGATGATTAGTGCATGTGGCTTTGTTTTCTTTCACAAGAGAGTAACAACTTCTATCAGCACAAAACTCCGTGTTAGGTGTTTAAAACCCTTGAGGAAAGGACAATCAGATTTTAATCAGGTAAGAATGAATATGATTTCTCCGAATTTCCCTTTTTTTTTTCCCTTTAAAAATATTTATGAAAATATTCTTTTTCTAAAGGTACTTTTAATTAAGATTACTTATAAATCTGCTTCTATACTCATAAATCTGCTTCTATCTCTGTAATAAAGTGATAAAATATCTTTCAGTTACTTGTTATTGAAACTTCAGCATGAAAACAGCACAACTTTTTTCCCTGACTTTTCAATACAGATTTAAATGGTAAAAACCACAGCTGACCACACAATCTGAAAATTGTTTATGACCTGCCCCAAAGGTTTAATCTTCCTATCTATATAAACAGTTGAGAGCAAAGGAGTTGTCATGAGGCAAATGAAAATAATAATTTGTTTTTCAAGTATTTATGGGGGGAAAAAATCTTCCATTTGTCTCTAGTTAGTGTACTGTGTAGTCACTGCCCATGATAAACCAGGAGAATTCAAAGAAAATTATCCCAATTTTATTTGCAAGAAAAATTTCCAGTGCAGTTGTTTTGTCCACTTGGCAATTTCTAAATTACTTTTATATCATGCATGAAAGTGGAAGAAAGAAAAACATGCAATGTTAGTATCTAAGACAGCGAGTAAAAATGTCACCTGACTCTCACCCTATCTGCAATCAGAAGAAAAAAGCCATCCTTAAACTTCTCCTGCTTTGAAATTCAGGAAAGACATCAACAACAACCCCACAAATGCCAAGATATGTAATAGTTACACAGAAGGACTTCCCATGGCACCTGAACGGAAACGGAAACTGAAGTTTTCTTTGCCTTATCAAAGAATTATTGCAAAACATAATATTCCAGCCAAATGAAAAGAGGTAGAAGGCAGTAAATACTCATGATTATTCTCTGGATTTGCAGAAATCAGTAGCAAAACTTCCATTGATTCAAGCACCCATGATTTCACTAGGAAGGAAAGGAATGTAGAGTAGGAGGAGGAGCTTTCTCCTTTTGAATTTTCACTAGATAATTAGTTAAGCTTCAACAATTTTCAATACAGGTCATAATTGCCTCAAAGTGCTACACTCATGTGATCAGTGTCTTTTGCAGACAGTGCTGCACAACAGGGAATAGCCAACATAATTATGTGGCATAGTTTGGCTTGAATTAATAGTTCTGAGAGTTCAGGTTAAGAGAGATTAGATTTCCAAATTGTCTAAGTCAGGTGCTTAGAAATGCCTCTTTTTGTCTTAGCCTTTTGTAAAACAAAATAATGACCCATAAAATTATTTTTGCTCATAGAGGGCTGCACACTTCCCAGCACTGCTTGGAGTTAAGTGTTCTCTGACTAACACTGCTCTGAGACATTCCAATTTGAATAGCAAAGGCCACAGGAGTTCTCACATGAACATCCTTTACCCTACAGCAGTTCCCTCCACTTGGCTGCACCCGCTGGAGTGGAGGAAACAAAACAGGAATACTTTTTGTCACAGGCAAGAGCAATGAAGCCGGCAGCTAGAACTGATGTCTATGATACTGCCTGTCCTGGGAAGCTGTTTCCAGAGCTTTGGTGTTTGCCAGATGGTCAGCTGCTGAGGCAGAGGGCTCCAAAGACAGGAGGCCTGTCTTCAGCTGAAATTTTGGGAGGAAAGTTTCAATTAAAACGGTTCATCTTCTTTTTTCAAAATGTTACAGTCTTCTCAAGAGCTCTCATTAAGAATCTCTAGCAGCTCTTTTTTTGGGACATAGATTTGAAATTCGGGGTTAGTGGATTGTCTGGCCCCAGGCATAGGATTTTGTGATTGCACACAAGTGAGGACACTCTCTCCTGTATTCTTACAATCTTTATTGATGAACTGGGAAAAGCTGGATTTGAGCATAGAGTGATGAGAAAAGCAAGGAGTTACAGGAACAGAGTAAAATAAATGGATGAAGGGGGCAGATGGAGTCAAACACCCAAAGAATAAAAGGTCCTACTTGCCCAGAATTGAAAGACTTAAGAAGGTGGAAAAAAAGGAGAAAAGCCCAAGGTGAAAACATCTGTAACAACCAGAAAGCTCCAAATTATAGGACTTGGAGAGGATATTAGATTTCCCTATCAGTAGTACAACTGTTTCAGACATTAATAAGCATCCCATGTTTTAAAAGCTGTTCAACAAGAGGTAGCAACATACTACCAGTATCATTTACTCCATAAACTCTGTATATGGAGGATATGGAGGTCTGTGCTGCACATGTTTTCAGAATCAAAGTTTAAACCACAAAGATAACTCAACAGAATTTCACTACATCTCTGAAGGATAAATTAAAAAAAAGAAAAAAAAGAAGAAGACATCAATGCACCCCCTCTGGATGTGTGAGTTCCTGTTTTAAAGAGTAGGAATATAATGAAGAGAGAATTTTTTTAAGTTGAGAAATGAGGAATCAAATAATAACCATGCAACCTTGTTCTGGCACAACAATCTGCTGAGCTGTATTGCTGACACAGAGGAAGGGAAGCTCAAGCCCAGCATCTGGATTTAGTCCTTTCAACCACACTAACATCACTGACACAACCCCTCAGTCTTCTTTCCCTGAACTGAAGACTTTTATCTGTGTATTTTACCACAGAAACTAGGGAACTTTCTGTAAGGCTTTTTTTTCTCTTTCTTTCTTTCTTTCTTTCTTTCTTTCTTTCTTTCTTTCTTTCTTTCTTTCTTTCTTTCTTTCTTTCTTTCTTTCTTTCTTTCTTTCTTTTCTTTCTTTTCTTATTATTATGTATTTAAGGCTATTAGTTCAAATTTTAGGCATCACTTAAATTCTCAAAGCCATTTCCTCTCAGATATTATCCATTCCTGACTGCTCCTTGAGGTACCTAGTTTTCCTTGCAGCCTACATTTTTATTGATAAAATCACCTTGTCACTGGAACACCTGCTGCAAAATATGTACCATATGCTTCTCTTTCTCTCCAAGCAAAACAGTTACCTGAGTTTAAGCTGTGAAGTTACAAAATGCAGTATAATTTCATGAGTCTTTTTCATCAGGAGAATGTTGTTTATAACTGCTTTCCTTACAGAATCTAGTAATTATCCTAATAGGCCTGTTTCTATCAGTAAATTAAGTCCAGTGAAAACATACAGTACATGCATGACTAGAGAGCTCTTAATTAATTTTCAGATAATTAAACCCCTTTCAAATGATTAACCCAATTTTGGGATTCATATGGACAGTGTAACAAAATATGCCAGAAGGTAACAAAAACATTATGAATATTCATTCTTAAATTGTTCACCACAGATCACTACAGAGGCCAGGAGACATCCCACACTGTCAGTCTTCTGTGGGGACTTGTTTTATCAAGCTAGCTGAAAAGACACCTCTTAGACAACACTTAAAAAACAGTCTTTTATAGGGGAAAACAATTTTGTTATTACTCATACCAGTTTCTAGTTTCACATACTGAAGCTTTTTTTATCTTAAATGTGTACATTTTTTCTAAATTTCTTAAATCTAATTTGGTTCTGATGCCATCCCCCACCCAACCAGCACAGTGTAATTAGTGAGTATAATTTTTATATACAGACATTGTCACAGATGGTACACTCAGGATCTCTACTTTGAACTAGCAGAAACTATTTAATTAAAATGTGATTTCATTCAAAACAATCCAGCCCTGGCATAATAAATCTTATTCTTGAATGGGAAATTGATGAATGGGACACATATACGTCACCAATAGTATTTCAATATCTTTAGAGCAATTTGTTTTAAAATCTTATATCTGAAGTAAACTAAAACTAAGTATTTCACCAGATACATCTTCTCCATAAGATAAGAAAAAGATGAAAATATATTCAGTTCTTTTCAGGATCCACAATACAGGCTAATGAAATTCAGCCCAATAATAGGGTCACTAATGCAAGCAACCTCCTTTCCTGCAGCCTCTGTGTCTACTCAAAGCACAGTTCTGTCATTCCTGAATAAGGCACATAAATAGAGTACAGAAAATATGAGAATAAAGTCAGGTTTCAGGTTTGCCTCTGAAATAATTTTTACAGTTCCCACCGTGTCTTTTTAAAATTTTTTTTTAAATTAACAGTACTGAAACAAACAAGCACTAAAATCATTGAAGTTCTCACCCAGTTCTCCACCTAAGGAGGGATACATTTACTGAAAACATCACCCCAGACCTAAACTAATTTCAAATTAGTGAGGAAGTTACTGCTGTTAGCAGGGAAAAACAATGAGGCACAAGCTCTCTACAGCACAACGAAGTTACTGTAAGAGGCAGCAAAAGCAGGACTCAAGTGCAGATCTTGCAATTCTACTGAAGCCAGGTATACCAACATTCTCCCCAAACAAATAGAGCAGTTTGGTTAATTAATTAATAGGAAAACTCTGCTAAAGTATGATGGGTATTCCTTTTCACAAGAAGCCTTATCTAAGTCAATACCAGCTAGCTAAGAAGATGGATGTACAAGTTTTCCTTTGGCCAGAAACAATGTATTTGACATATGAGATCTTCCTAGGGATGTCCATGTGATTTTAACTTCCCTAACTTCTTTAAATGAAAGGGGAAAAAAAAAAAGCACCAAAAAATATGCAAAAAAACCACTCTCAAAAGGAACTCCAGGCTATTATTGGTACCATACTTAATTGCTGTCCAAGCAATATTTCAGCAACTGTTGAGTAGCAGCATACAACCAGTTGTAGTTTGGCAATTACAGAGACATGGTTATCCAAGAGTTAATTAGCTATCCTTATGTGCCTATGCTGTTCTTTTCCACAGAGGAGTGCTCCTTCCCAGCACACTGCCAGGTAGTGTGGGAAAGCTCCCTCTTTATTTCCATCATACTCTCTTCTTCTGACAAGTGGGAGACAGTTCCAGCATTTCTAATTTGAGCATTGAATTGTCTTCACCTCATTTGAACCTGATTTTCTTTTCCTTCAATATTATTTTCACTGCTTGCTTCCTCTGAGGATAAGTTTGACTAGGAAGATCCATATGCCCATATGCCAGGGTTTAACAGCTAAATGGAGTGAGAAAATCTTCAATTAGCTGAAAGTGATTTCAGCTAGGCAGGCTGAGAAATGTCTACTGACTGAAAAACTGCAAAACCTAATATATCAGTCATTATGTTTTCTAATTATTAAATTTGAGTTGAACATCAAATATTTTGTACCATTAATTAAAAAAAAATAACAACCAAAAAACAAAAACCAGCAAGAGTAATAAAAAAACCAAGAGTAAAAACCAAGAGTAATAAAGCCAACTATTCAAATATTGAAATTGTTTTGGAAAATAGATGCCCCAGTCTTGTAAAGACAGTAGTAATGAATCACTGCACTAAATCAAACAAACTGTCCAGCTTCCAGCATCAAATAACTGCTTGCATCTTGGGTGTATTTAAAGAAATACTCTTATTCTCAGTAATCACTTACAAGCAGTTTCTCAAGCAGCTTTTGCAAACTTACCTTGACATTATTAGAAAAATGAAAAAGAACAGAGAAGGGAATTTTAAATACATTTAGATGAACAATTAACTGATAGCCTTTTCCAAAGCAGAAATAATCCTCCTCAGTATGGTTTGTCATTGTTTCTACTGCAGTAGTGTTTAGAGATTTAGTCATGGCACAGATTCCCTTTGTGCTAGATGCTGTACAGGAATAAAAAGACAATCCTTGTCTTGAAGAACTTACAGGAAAGCATGTGGTTATTTGCTAGACAATGCATTGTAGACCATAATTGCCTCATTTGTTTCAACCCTGATCATCTCTCATCTTTCTTAATGGAATCAAGGTATTGACATCACAGTTGCTGGGTACAGAGTATGGATTTATATGTGACCATATGCACAGTTATAATGAGGGGGCTGCAGTTATTGTTGAATTCCTTATTTAGAAAGCATATTATTTCTTTGCCTTTGATACACTAAGCAGTAACTGCTTTTCTCTGAAAATATTTAATGGACAAAGCTAATTCAGCTTTGCTGGCCATGAGCTTCTGTGAATTAAGCCATCTGCTTTTATGTGGGAATCGGAGAGGAAAGAAAGCAGGTCAGTTGTCAGTAGACAGAAGTTAAATAAAACTCCGTTTGATTAAGTAGAATGTCAAAATATAAGTTAATTGAGACAAAAGTAAATTAAAATCATTATCTACTGTCACTTCTGAAACATTATGGCTTATCATTTATGCACACCATATCTGTGCAAGAGCACCCTCAATCCCTGCCTGCAATAGCTGCACATTGTAATTTTTATTATTGCCTCAGGGGTTTGTTAAATCTTGTCCTTGGCAAAGCAGCAGAATTTCAACAAAATTATGTCTAATCACATTTCTTAACCTCAGTCAAAGATTAATTTGTCCTGTTCTGTTTATCATTGCAGAAGATACAAATTTAATCTCTTAATTGTGCTTTCTTTTGTTCTCTCTACTGATTCCAGAAGGAAATTACATTCTTTTCTTAAACAAATTTGAAAAACCTTTGTTTCCATTATAGTCAAGATAAGTGGTTCAGTCTGTTTCACGGAAGTCAGAATTTTCTCACAAGCTTCAAATATGACCAGTTTGTGGGTAATTCTTTAAATTTTCTCTAAATCAATTTATTCTTTTTTTCTCTTTTCTCTAAATTCTTTACAGTCAAAGACGAGTTATGTTTCAACCAATCTTAGTTACAGAGAGCACATGTTTTTCACAAGCTGATGTCATCTCTCAGGACATTTTTACTTTACCAAGGAATTTCTCCCTTTTGTCAGTACAGAAAATACTACTCACCACTGCCCATCTTCTGTTTTATTCTATTCTTCATCAAATCATACACTCAAACAGGAGTTCTGGCACCCTTCTGAGTAATCCTTCACCTCTTGTCCTTAAAATCCTCTACTCTTGCATTTAACTGTGGAGGAGAATAAGGTCACGGTAACTTAGGTTTTTTTTGATATCAGTTAAAAAAAAAAGAAAAGAAGAGCAAAATCCACAACAACAATCTACACTGCTAGACTTCTAAGTCAGTTTCTGTAAGAAAAAAATCTGCTCTTTTATTGGCTTTGCAAAGGAATTAGCATGCAATTGAACGTCATCATCTTTGCCAAGCAAATAGCTGTAGATATATATTAAACACTCCTAAGTCTCTTCAATCCCATTTAGCCTCCACCTGTCTCTCAAACTGAGCATCCTGTTCAGGCAGAAGCAGAAATACTATACTGAGTACAGAGAGAACACAAATCCATGTATTTCAAACACACAACTTCTTGCCTGACTGTTCTCACTCTTTGCATGAAAAGTACAAAGAGAGTCAAGAGATGGTAAAACATACACCAGTCAAACACAACTGTGTTTAGCTTAAGAAATAAATGGTATTCACATGTTTTCCACAAGTTGTCTTGCATTTATAGCCTTACCCATATGGACAAAGCAGAGGTTGACTGCTTATGAATACAAGTAATTATATGTATTCTTGTGCATATTTCACTGTATATACATATATACCCTGCTGCATGCCAGACAACTTTAAGAGCAGAAAAACACAATGTTCAGTACCCAGTGTGGTATTGATCTTCTTTTGAATCAAAAGTGGGTTTTGAATCTGTCACTCATCATAGATATATTCTCTAACATATGTGATCCATTTGCTGCTTGTACAAGATATATTCTACCTGAACAACAAAAGTCAGAATAACAACAGTGGGATTGTTCAGAAAATAGCTCGTTATTTTACAGAAACTTTACCCCACAACCCATACCATCTTTCTCACATATTTTCATACTGCAAAATACATCCGAACACCTAGCTGCTAGAAAGTTCTTCCTGAAACATGCTACTCAGAATTGTTTAAAGCCATGAAAATCAACACTGCAGGAAGCAGCCAAAGACCATGGTTTTCCTCCTGTTCCCTGGGCTTTGCAGACAGACCCGATGATGCTGCCAAGTCACCATTTCCAGGCCTCCATCCCTGTGCCAGCCTCAGCAGGACAGTGGGGTGCCAGGGATTCTCCTCCTCCCCACTGACACACAGTTGTCTTGTTTCCAGTGTTGAAAGCAATAGACCTAATTAATGGAGAGCCCCATTACCAGCACTCCTTCTGCCTCTGGTTTTTGCCTAACCAACAGATGGTACACCTTCAACAACACCCTGTTTTAAAAAATCCATTGTTAAAAAAAAAAAAAAGAAACGTGATATAAAATAAAAACCACTTACCAAACACCAACAAAAACTGCTGCTCTTTGTGGCCAATTGCTTCCTTTATGCTGGGGTTACATTAAGGTGACAGGGAACCTGTGGGCACCAACAAGGTGACAGGCCCTGCGGGACCCCCGCGGCCACTTCCTACCCACCCACATTCCCGGGGCCATGAGTCCATTCCCCTCAGAGGTGCGGTGCTCTGGCTCACACTGCCGATGAGCTGCCAGGCCCTGCCCTGCCACCCCAGGCCCCCATCACGCTCTGAAGGTTTCCTGCAGTTTTAACTTCTAGAAAAATACGACCCTTATGTCTCAGAGTTGTACCTTCGCCGTGCTTTTAGAATTTTTCTTTCCGTTAATTATTCCTTTGTCAATTTGCTGCTCTGCTGCCCCAGTGACGGCTGTCATGAGGTTTTGAAAACCGAAGTACGTAGAGGGATTCCTTGTTCCTCGAAGTGTGAAGCCAAAGAAGGCATCTCCTAGCAATAGCTACGGCTTTGCACAGAAACCCCCACTCCAGCATGCACATCAATCACCCGAGCAAGGAACTCCTCAACATTTTCGCCTCATGATTGGGAGTTAAAGAAAGAAGCACCTCACTTGCAAAGACAAATCCATATCAATAAAATCTTTCACAAAAGTTAAACATTTAGGACAACATCTCTGGCAGGAACACCTATTCTTTTTTTCTTTTACTCTGAGACTCCTAAGATCAATGAAGGAGTATTTCTTGACACCTTTTTACCCACATTGTAAAAGTGATAGCTAATTTTAGTGCTATTTGCATTTCATTTTTATCCCTCAGATCACATTGCTTCATATCAGCAAAGAGGTGAGAATAAAAGAATGCAAAATATCCTTGGCTAGTTATTTTAATGCCTAAACTGCAGAGCATTTAGTTAGTTTCAAAATTGTTTTATCATAATCAGGTGGTTCCTCCCCAGTTTTCAAAATATAAGCGCCTCACAAAAGTACAAAGTTTTTGTGGTTTGAGCTATTTCAGGTATCAAGACTTACATGTTTTCATGATAAAGAATTGTATAAAATGAATTACATATATTTTCTATAAAATGAATTACATATATTTTCTGTCAGAGCAATGACGGGTCTTTAATACATATTTTCTGTCAAACAATCTTTTAAATAGCTACATTTCTCAGAAATACAGTCAGAGGTTGTTATTATCATTACTGCTGGGTTTGGCACATATTTTCCTACTGCAGCAATATTTATTATATAGTTTATATGCTATTTTTCCAAATCTTGTAACATCTCTAACGGGCATTAGAGTAAATGCATTTGCTGCATTGACAGCATTGCACAAATTATATTTTGATTGCTCTAGTCAATTTTTCATCTTTTACTGTAATAAAATTAAAATTTAATCAGAATGTCAAGACTTAACTCTGGCAAGAATTTGTTCTACAGAAGTCGACTTAATAAGCAACAGAATACCATACCTCTGACAATTACAGGGGCTTGGGGGTTTTTTTGCTTTTAGAAAAGACAACTCTACTTCATTATTTTTAAAAGCCTTTGTTGTCGCAAGTAATGAAAATTATATTGTTCCTTTGACTTGTCTTGTAGATGGAGGTGTCTTTGATCACATAAGTATCATTAATTCCCATGTCAATATTTCTCCTTTCCTATCCATAATCCCAAAGTACAAACAGTTGCTATAGGGGAATAAGAACAACATTTTAGCTTAAGGAGATTATTAGATACTGGTCCTTAAGGGCAGTTTCGTTTAAAAAAGAATGCAGGAAAAAAAAAATTTGTGACATGAGTTATAGTGAAACCACTTGTACAAAGGAAAGACAATTACTTTGTAAATTATAAGCCTCTCAGCAAATGGATTTTCTACTTTCCCAGGGGCAAGACAATGCTTAGGAACATTCTGATTTTGTAAAAACTGAAGACTCTGCCTCAGTTAGAAGTAACACTTCAGTATTTCATTAAAGCCAAAAGTAAGCATCCAATGCAAGACTGGAAAGCAATACCTCAGCCTTATGTCTCTGTTCACTCTTCTCAAAATGGAAAGATATCCCTGATTTCCTAGACAATGTATGGTGGGATTCACCCAACCTGACTTTGAGATTTCTAAATGTTGCTGCCTAAACCTAAATTAGTCATGTAGAGTCATAGAATCCTTGAATCATAAAATATCTCAGGTTGAAAGGGACCCATAAAGATTGTCAAGTCCAATGCCCTGCTCCTTGCAGGACTACCTGAAATGAACTCCTATCACTAAGGGTGTCATCCAGACACTCTTGGTACTCTGACAGGATTGGTGCCATGCCCACTTCCCTGGAGAGCCTGTTCCATTGACCGNGGGATGTCTGTAATAAGGTGAAAAGTTTTATATATGGCACTTAGCGTCCTTTTCCTACTCTTTAAATTACTTGTTTCAGGAAAAAAACACCATTATTTATTGCATACGATGCTCTAAGCAATAGTTGAAAGCTGCAGGGCTTATGGACAAAATCTGAAACAGCTGATTGGGAAGTGCTATATCAGGCTATACCAGACTAGTCAGAATTGATGAAGAGTATCAGAGGAAGAGCTTTAGCATTAAAAAATACTCTTAGAAGTAGACCCTTCATTTTAAATATCTATTAAATTAAGAACTACTCAGATCTCCAATAAGATGATGAATGTACAAAACCAAGTCAGTGCTTAGAAAAAAATGAAAGGATTTTTGCAAATCAGTCACATTAATATTTATACCCGCAAGAGACAGTCATTCTCCAATTACCATGTAGGTAGAACAGCAGTTCATGTCGAATTTCAGAATGAAAATGCACACCATGCAATTTCTCTAGCTCCTCTTTCTGTACGGCTAATAGAAAACCAGGTGGAAAATTGCACATTGAAGCTAATTAGCCTTTGGTTATCACCAGTTACATTTCCAGCTGTTCTATTTCATCCTAGACTTCTTAATTTATTCATCTGGCACATTCAGATCTGTTTCCTCCATATGCTATGTTCATAGAACATAGAAGGAAGAAATCCTCTTTCTGGGGAATTAGTCCCTCATCTGTCAGATTCCTAATTGCAACTTCATCAGTAATTGAGTGCCTGTAAGCATGCATTTGATAGGAAATATACTTCTTGCTGTTTAGGTATATATAGTTTCTAGAACTCAGGAAAATGAATCTGTATCACTCAGTCAATCTAAAGTATATGTTCTTACTATTTCTTATATGAGGAAGGTCAGATAAACTCTGATACACTCCAAGGCTGTAAAATCAAGTTCTTAAGTAAAAGACTAAAAGCTCACTAGTCTGTACCATAAGCATATTAATTAAGAGAATACTATTCACAACCCTTTTCAGCTAAAGAAAAGAAAAAATAAAGCTTGGGTTTTTTCTTTTATATGGCATTTAATGATACACCCTATCTTTAAAAAAAATCAGAAGAGAAAATTCAGTAATCCTCTTACATTATGAAATGTACCCAAATAATATTAATTTTCTCAAATATAAAAATTATTTAACTTGCTCTGTGTATATGATTTTAACTTTTTCCTTATTGATCTTGAATATTGAAAATTTGAATAATACTTCCCCAAGCAATTAATTACATGAGCCACTTGATTTTTTCTGTTTCTTAAATTGGATGCCAATTTAATCATCCATTTAAGTGCAAATTCACAATAAAGGCTTATGAAACACTACTTATTTGCATGATTAACTTTCTGTGAATGTTTGTGCAAAGAAAACTCTATGGCTCAGATGTCACACAAAAATGAACATAAGAACACACTATGAGGAACCATACGTAAATTATATGAACACTACTGCATTTGTCAGTAGTTGCACCNTGACCGACCACCCTCTCAGTGACTCCTCTGATAGTTAATGGAGAAAAACAGACAGAAGGTGAATCATCACATCTTCCATTTTTATTATTTATTTTGCTCAACCTCCACACTTACATGGCTAATTAGAGCTAGCCATCCTTATCAACAGGACAGGCATCAGAAGCATCTAAAAAGAGAAAAACTCAAGAAAGGATCTAATCCTATTTTTTTTTCACTAAATAGGCTACCTTCAGCAGCTCCCTTCTGAGCAGCTGAAGTTAGGAAAGACAACATTCATTCCTTATGTCCATCCCCTGACTTTTACTTTTGAATGTAACATGAGGATGTTTCATCCCAAATTTTTTTAGTCTCAGTCCTCTTCAAAAGAGAGGATTCAGAACTCAGTCTCTTACATGATGACAAACAAATGGAAGGACCAAAGGATCCTAAATACAGAAGGAAAGAAATATGTATAAAAAGCAGTGTACTTTGTTTTATTTTATTTTATTNAATTTCTCTAGCTCCTCTTTCTGTACGGCTAATAGAAAACCAGGTGGAAAATTGCACATTGAAGCTAATTAGCCTTTGGTTATCACCAGTTACATTTCCAGCTGTTCTATTTCATCCTAGACTTCTTAATTTATTCATCTGGCACATTCAGATCTGTTTCCTCCATATGCTATGTTCATAGAACATAGAAGGAAGAAATCCTCTTTCTGGGGAATTAGTCCCTCATCTGTCAGATTCCTAATTGCAACTTCATCAGTAATTGAGTGCCTGTAAGCATGCATTTGATAGGAAATATACTTCTTGCTGTTTAGGTATATATAGTTTCTAGAACTCAGGAAAATGAATCTGTATCACTCAGTCAATCTAAAGTATATGTTCTTACTATTTCTTATATGAGGAAGGTCAGATAAACTCTGATACACTCCAAGGCTGTAAAATCAAGTTCTTAAGTAAAAGACTAAAAGCTCACTAGTCTGTACCATAAGCATATTAATTAAGAGAATACTATTCACAACCCTTTTCAGCTAAAGAAAAGAAAAAATAAAGCTTGGGTTTTTTCTTTTATATGGCATTTAATGATACACCCTATCTTTAAAAAAAATCAGAAGAGAAAATTCAGTAATCCTCTTACATTATGAAATGTACCCAAATAATATTAATTTTCTCAAATATAAAAATTATTTAACTTGCTCTGTGTATATGATTTTAACTTTTTCCTTATTGATCTTGAATATTGAAAATTTGAATAATACTTCCCCAAGCAATTAATTACATGAGCCACTTGATTTTTTCTGTTTCTTAAATTGGATGCCAATTTAATCATCCATTTAAGTGCAAATTCACAATAAAGGCTTATGAAACACTACTTATTTGCATGATTAACTTTCTGTGAATGTTTGTGCAAAGAAAACTCTATGGCTCAGATGTCACACAAAAATGAACATAAGAACACACTATGAGGAACCATACGTAAATTATATGAACACTACTGCATTTGTCAGTAGTTGCACCCACTGCCCCAAGGGAAATCCCCACACAGCCCTTCTTCCTTCATGCTGCATGCACAGCATGATTGCCACAGGCTCTGGCATTACTTTTTTACTTTTTACTGAAGAAGAGGGAGGTCAGCCTGTTATACCACTTCATTCCCACAGTTCCTCCTGGGCAAACTGGCAAGAAACAGACTGGATGGGTGGTCTGCGAGCTGGGTAGGAAATTGGCTGCCAGAGCACTTGTAGGGCAGTGATCAATGTTTCTTACTTAGGCTGGCAGCCTGTCATATGTGGGATTGAGCCTCCAGTGACTGGTACGAGGCCACACATAATGCTCAACATCTTGCTTGCAAATTCCCACTCTGCAGCCTTAGCTGTGCTTTGTTTGTTGAGTTGATTTGAATGAATTACTAATGCGTTTTTGCAAGCATTATTCAGAATTTTCATCTTGAAGAACTAAAATATAAATCTCTAGATACGCAGTATTGTCAAATATATATTTTCCTGTTCTAAACATGCAGCACTTGACTAACCTGTAAATGGTAATTACATTTCTAAAATAAGGTGCCTAAGTCTTTCTTCCCCCTTCTTAGCTGAGTGTACAGAACTTAACAAGTAGTCCAATTTGCAGCGTTGTTATTGTGCTAATAATCAGAAATGGCTTTCTGGGGTCTGCACCAGTCATACTGGGTAACATCTTGGTGCCTCTCCTGCCACCTAGAACTGTTACAAACTGCCTGCCATCTGGTTTGTGGGAACTTGGCATCCTCTTGGATTTTGTGTCCCCTGTGACTCCTGCCCCCTTTTCTCAGTATCATTGCTCTGCAAAGGGTGAAGAAGCTGTAACAAACTTACATGGCCAAGTCTCCAAAGAGTTCTAGAGGAGGACATGTTGCTGCTCCATAAAGGCAGAGGAAGGGAAGCAACAGACCAACACCCACCCTTCTTTCCAAAAAGTGTAAAGAAGCAGTGAAGGTGAAAAGTCAGAATACATGCCAGTTTTGCCTTCTGTTGTATGAGACTTGCTCTTGGTCCACCTCAGAGGTTTCAGAAAAGGAATGAGAGGTGTATTTATAACTTCTGCCTATGCGAGGAAGGTGGGGCAGACAATTTTTTTTTCCTCCCTTTCCTTTCATACCCCGTGAGAGTTGGAGTCTTGCAGGTGTCTCTCTGAAGCTAAGGAGAATGATGGAGCACGATACTGTTACATTCCCAAAGGAAAGACAACATCTACAGATGCCATAATACAAAACATGTGACTTTACCTAAATATATGAAGTCATTACATTAAGGAAGAGTTGCAAAATGTCGCCAAGAGGTTGCAAAAGGTAGCAGAATAAGAAAGGGCAATGCATGTGATTAAGTTAGTTGAGGGCATCCATAAGCTTGACTGAAATATTAGTGGATATCAAAATTGCTGGAAGTGAGCTAGATCAAAATCTTCAAGTTCTACCCATGGATGGATTAGACACATCAAAGGCAGCTATCCTTAAGTCCAGAATGGATAACTAAATAATTGAGTAACACAGTACCAGTCAGTGATTTTCAGATGTGTCTGGTATGAATAGCAGCCATATAAATCTAAGAAAAGATTCCATGTATTTTATGTGAATATATTTGAAATTTATTCCGTTTCCTCTGGATCGCTTCACACTAAAGAGATCACATTGCATTAGCATTGACATATCCATAAGGTATGGAGTAAAAAGAGTATGTAGTAATGAGGAATAAGGGACTGAAAATCATTACCAGTATTACACGATACACATGAATAGAAAGCCAAATAATTGTGCCTGTTAGTGAAGCAGAGATGTCTCCTAATGACATGTATTCATACATTATAATCAAACCAATGTAATATATTCCAAGGTGAAAGGATTATAGACATCTTGTCAGAGAACTCTGTCATTCAGACTTATGAATCCTATTTACACCTGGCTTACAGAAATTTAAATTCATAACAAAAACTGTGTGAACAGTTGCTTGTTTAATTACAACTAAATACATGAGTCTGTGCTCAAAGCTACCTTACATGAACATTATAAAATGGAAAAATAGAAAATTTAATTCTTAAGCTAGCAGCAACTGACCTGATTGTTGTAGGTCAGATTCTGATCCCACTGGCTGAATATCTTTTCTGTCATCTGTGCAGACACAGAGATCAATGAAAATGTTAATTGGTGCTTATTTTCAAAAGAATGCTGAAGATCAAGAGATAAGCATATCACATTAAAAGTATGTCACATTTTTCCTGAAAAATTATATACAAAACATGTCATATTAAAATATTGCATTATATTGAATAAAATGTATCCATTTTATCAGTGTATTTTAAACAGGCATATGTTTAATTTATAGCTTATGTATTTAACAAAAAGGATGTTAAACAATCAAATTTGTAACAACTAAGCAGCTACCTAGAAGACAATAAAATTATTACTGTCCTGATAGACACAACATTTTAACTGCCTTCTTTAACAGGTAGTTGGATTAAGTAGATAAGAAAAAAGCAGAAGCCTCTAAAACTACAGTAATATTATAAAATTCTTTGGATTCCTAAACACAGGCTTTCCAATAGGATCTGAAATTTTCTTCCTTAAAACTATAGATGCCAAAGAGTCCCAGTTGCTCGAAGAAAAACAGGGAGGTTTTCCACTACCTAAAAAGTACCAAAAGCTACGTCTGCTCAACCCTCTTTGGCTGAGCAGTGGTCCTGCCACCCTGTCCAACGGTTAGAAGAGGTCAGCTGGGAAATGGGTTCCAGGTGCTCCTGGGCATAAGGGGCTGCTCTAGCATGACTACTATGAAGAGCCAGAGCTGTTTGTCTATATGTACTTGCCACAATTACATGAGAAAATCTGATTTTTACAAAGGCATTATTCTATCATCATCTCTCTGTCTTCTGCAGTATTTGCAAATGTAAATTCATTTATCACTACATGTACTAAATGTGCAGATTCACCCTGAAGCTTTACATCAACTATTGTGCAAATTGTTTGATAAGAAACCAACTGTCAATACACTGAAGCCCCTCTCTCCACACCATGCAGTCTGTAGAAAAATTAAAATGCATTGGAAGCCCCAGTTCTGTCAAAGGACAATTTTTTCATGAGTAACCTCTTTGATTTTGAATTCTCTTTAATGCCAGGATTAGGTGATGAGAGATTAATGGAAGTGATTTAGAATGAAATAAAATACAGCTTCTATTAAATGACAATTAGAATGATGCCCCTGTGATGCCAGCCTACCAAAAAGGCCAATGAGACAACATGTTCTCAGAAAATGGCAACAGAAAAGCTTTGTTTCAGAGAATTCCTGTGCTTGCTTTCAAGTTTATTTTTAAAAGAACTGCCTCTGGCATCCATCCCATGTTAATTAAGTATTTGTTACTCCTGAAACCTATCACGCTTTAATTCAGACGGAAATTTTCACTTCCAAACCTCCTTGCAGATTTAATTCCTCCTCAGAAAGCCATTTAATCAGCTAAAAAATATACTTTTGGTTTTATTCTGGAAAACAATGTACTGAGCACCTTTGGCATTACAGTTCTTTTTCCCAAGAATTAATAACCAATAGGGAGTTGTTTTATTGTGTGTCAGACAAATGTTGTAAATTCTAATAGATCACAATATTTCTTGCAATAATCTGCAAAAGCTTTTACTCTTTGGTTTATTAACATCTATATTACCCTTACATTTAAAAAACAGTAATTGCTCATTCAAAACCTTGGTATAAATTGCAAGTATAAAAAACAGTAATTGCTCATTCAAAACCTTGGTATAAATTGCAAGCATGGAAGAAATACTTCCATCGAAGTCACCTAAGAAACTTGCAAAAGTTTAAGTTAAACAGGTAAGCGGCAGGAGGGCCTCATCATTCCGGAAGCCAGAGGTTCTCTCCAGACAGTGACAGATCAGAAAATTGTTTTCTGGTCGCAGAATGTGTAATGGCTTAAGAGAGTGCAAAAAACCCCTCCCCAACCCGACTTCCTCCTTGATTACTTTAACCCCAGTCCACATGCCCTTAGTGCTTTGTACCCCCAAGATCTAATAGTGAAGATCCTTCTTTAACCATTCATGGTGAGAATGGAAGTTCACCTGAACTCAGTAACCCTTCTCAGCCACTGTGGAACAAATTTCTGTCCCTTCCTCAGCAGTGTGAGGGATGTTACAGTGATGTTACCCCCCCTGCATTAATGCTGAATTCCTAAGGGTCAGTGCTGCATTTTGTGGTGGTGGAAGCCAAGGTAAATCCTCGAATTTAGTGCTGACAGACAACTGGATCTAATGCTGTGTGCCTACAACTTTTTTCCTTTTTGCCAAGTGCATGCTGAGGGCACACTAATTCTTCCATGATTTGGCTTTCGTTTAGTATTTTTAAACCTTTTGAAATTAGTGGGGAAATTCCTGCTCATTTCTGTAGCAGTAGAATTAGGACCTATAGGTCACCTAATAGGAAACCTGTAGGAAAAAGAAGACATGGTATGTAATTAGACACGTTTCTCCAGGGAAAAACAGTCCTCACATAATAGTATGTGCAGCTGTGACACCATGCTCCTGCATGAAAAGTTTAAAATCAGTCCAGACGGTGCTTAATATGATGTTTCCATCTTCAAGCTTCAATCAGATATTTTTCAAGTAACTTCAGACACAAAGTATGCTGAAGAGAAAGATTTGAACTGAAGCCACACTATTATTAAGGAATTGGAATAGGTACAATGCACCAGGAATGTACAGACCTGCACATAGTGAGAGTTGAATTTCATTACTTACTTGCTGGATCACCCAAGGCTGGGTCATCTCATTTCAATTCTCTGTATCTGTTTTATCCTCTGCACTTTACCTGCACAGAGCTGTAGGTCTTAGGAACAGGGACTAGCTACTGCCCATGCAGTACCTTTGAGCACAAGAAGACACTAGCAGAGTTCAGTTTTTACTGAGGTCTTTAAAAGCCACAACACAAATATGTAATAATGACACGGTTCATAACAGGAATGTAGAATATCAGTTTATTTAAAAAACAGGTGGATACTTTTAAGTATATTAAAATAAGGCTATTTTAACATGTTTTCAGTAGTGGGAAAAGGTTGATTTGGTTAGGATCTGGTCTTGGTCAGCCAAATGCTGAACTGATTCTCTAAATTTGACATACCCTTTCCTGGTGTAGGAATAAATAATGATGCAAGATTGATTTTTGATCACTGAAACTCACACTAATTGTGCAGAGTGAAACTACCAGTTCTGCTTTATTTGGGGGGAAAAAAGGGCTAAAACAGAATAGCATCAACCAAGGAAATAAAAATAATTATCTTCTGAAATTATTGTCCTCAAAGAAAAAAAAAAAGAAGAAAAAGAAAGATTAAAAGACTGGAATAAAGAGAGTAGAACTGGTATTAACAGTGGTATTTAAAGCGGTAGAGATCTGAATTTCTATCCAGTCCTTAATATGTCATTCAAAATCAAAGCAAGGTAGGACACACGCTGCGAAGTTTGGAAGAGTGTGGTTTTAGAAGAGAGTCTCTTATTTTAAGGATTCTGCTGTTCACTTGAGAAGAAGGGTGACCTCCACCCTTGACAGAGAGGTGGCCTGCATCCTTTGCTTTTCTAGCAGATGTGTCAACATCTCACAGACTGCAGAGTTACAACTTTTTATATTACACTGAATTCCTTAAAATCCAGGTTTATGCTTTACTCTTTATAATGAATATCATTGCCTCAAAAATCCTTCTGATTTCCAAGTTGTTTTTTAAGATTGGGAAAATAAAGGCAAATTAGTTCCGCTTTGTCAAGCTTGAGTTATTCTAGGGCAGTTTAACAAGTCTCTTTAAGGAGAAGAAATATCCTAGTTTCACAGAGGAGCATGGCAGCTTTTCCCTGGGTCTTTTGGTGCTTAGGGACCTGCCTGTTAACTATTAATAATCTACTGCAGGACATCCAGGCTGTGCCAGAGTAACACCGGCCAAGAGAAGCCCTTCCCCCTCCTTCCTCAGGAGTCCTTTCGTGTTTCCTCATTAGCACCCTGGAAAGGAGCCGGACGTTTTAAACCCAAGGTCAAAGGAAACTCTGTTCACTCAGAAAATCACTCGGCTGCTTTGGGGCATTTCCCCAGGCCAATCAAGCCATGCATCAAGAAGGCAGCCTGGGGCTCCTGGCAGGCCTGGGGCCTTCCCTCCCACTGCTGCCCCCCAGTAACCCCAGCAACTCGCTGTGGGCCCCAGTGATGGGGTAGGGTTTCTGGCTTTCTGGCTGGCAGCCCTGCTGAAGCGTTTCCATGGCCACCCGCTCCACCGGCAGGTTCCTGGCAGAGCCTTTGCGCTGCAGCACAGCAGGATGGGCAGGGCAGCCTCTCCTTGTGCACCTGCCACCCACCACCTTGTGATGGGCTCCCTCCCCACCTGTGCCCCATAACCTCTGCCCCTGCATGCACACAGGTAGCTATTTCTCCATCTTCTTCTTTTTTTCTGTTTTTCCCCTTTCCACAGGATTTTTTTAAATTCCGCTTAAGAAAAGAAACCAAGATCTTATCTTTCCCAGCACTTCCAGGCTGCAAGGCTGGTTCCTGGAGCAGCCACAAAGAGTTAAAAAAATACTGCCCTTCATTGATCCTTGTGGGTCCCTTCCAACTCTGGATATTTTGTAATTCTATCAGTGTGCTGAGATCCCAGGGTGTGGGACAGCAAATAGTGCCTTTCAAACACTGTTCAGACTGGGGAGTCACACTTTTGTATGGCACTTCCTCCCTGCCACACTCAAAGGACCTGCAGATCCTGCTCATCTTGGCAGGCCTGGACAATTTTAGTGTCCAGAATCCTTCTGTAAGCAATGTAAAAAGTCACACTTTTTTGAGAACAACCTTTATCATGTTCAGATTTTGTATATTTGAAATACATCCCTGGGCAGTTTTTATTTGGTGTAAGTGGCAAGGTTTTTGTAGCAGGAAAGCTACAGGGATGACTTCTGTGACAAGACACTGAAAGCCGTTCCCATGATGGACAGAACTAGTTGCATCAGGCCCCAAGACAGACCCACTGCTGGCAAAAGCTGAGTCCATCAGCAAGACTTTGATAATATATTTAAGAAAAGTAAAAAATGCTGCGTAGGAGCTGTGAGAGAGAAGTGTGAGAAAAATGTGAGAGAAACAAGTCTGTAGACACTTAGATCAGTGCAGAAGGAGGAGGTGCATCAGGTACCAAGCAGATGCCCCTGCAGGCTGTGGAGAAGACCATGGTGAAACTAGCTGTACTCCTGCAGCCCATGGAGGACCATGGTGATAAAGACACTCACACTGCAGTCCACAGAGAGCCCATACTGCAAGAGGCTCCTGGCAGGACCTGTGGCTCCACAGTGGGAGCCATCCTGGAGCAGCCCATTCCTGAAGGACTCTGCCCTTTGGAAAGGACCCATGCTAAAGCACTCTTGAAGAGCTGCTTTTGCCAAAAGTGTTCCCATGCTGCTTCCCTATCATACAATGCAAACAGAATAATGAGCACTATATACATAAATCTATCTGCACTGTAGCTTCTGAACATGTAAAAAATTGTGGGTGGAGTGTGAGTGTGCTCCTGAAGGAAAGCCTTTCCATAAAATGCACTCAATGTCATAGGGCAAGCCAAGCATCTTTAAAGCATCAAAAGTGGAAGATTTTTATTTGATTCTTGAGGGGGGCACAAAAGTCTTTGCTATCCTCCCACTGGCATTTCCACACTACACAAAGCCAGGAGCATAGGTCACTGGGATGGGCACTAACTCAGTATTGAGTTACTCTCTGCCATTTCCAAACCTGCCTGTATGCACCAGACACTCTTTATAGTCTCTCTGGGACAGAAACATATCAATTCTTGTAAGATGGGGCTGGAATCTACAACTCCCTGGATCTATGGTGTGTTAAAACTGTCCCTTTCTAAAGTGGTCTTACATTTCCCATGAAATATCCTCACTTTATGACCTCAGCAAACAAGCAAGATCTGGGAGCTTTCATCTTGTAGCCTTGCTCCAAAAAGAAGTTACTATCAAAGCTCTCTGAACAAATTTCACAAGTTTAAGCTATTTATAACATTTCTCACTGTGATCTTAACAAGTAAAAAGAAAGAACATCTATAAACTTTCTCTGAAAGAAAGCACAGTGTGTCTCTGCAAGATGTTCCTGAAGAGAACACCATGCAGCAACTTCCAACTGCAGCCTTGTGAGAAGAGAAAGGTGAAGGTCATGGGCACCAGTCATTCAGATTAATAAACTCACAGGGATCATGCAATGACTACATAGACTCTTTCTGCATTTGCAGAACACAGGCTTAAAGGGAACTGCTGAGAACCATGTCCAGTTCTCAACTGTCACAGGAAACCATGACAGTGTGAGACTTTTTCATGAAGTTTAGTCTTAGACCTTGTTTGGGTTTTTGCCCTCATGACTTCTAGAAGAAGGCTCCTCTAGAGTCAGACTGCTCTGGCAGATAAAAATCATCTTATAATTTCCTGCAGTTAATACTCTCATAGGTTTTTTGCCAGCATTATCCCTCAGGTCAGATAGCTCTCATCTCTCCTGTCAGTTTGATAGAAAGCAATTATATCTTGCAGCAGTTCAAGAGGAAGCTGCTTCTCTGCCCTGCACCTTCTCCTGCTCCTCCTCCAGCAGTGAATGCAGATTAGAGACAAAAAAAGTTGAGGCCATGCTAATCATCCCATCTTCTTTCCTCTCACAGATTTATCACAAACAGTTGGCACATTCAGTAGGCAAAAACTTACTCTACACCAGCTTCTCTGAGGGAATGACAGTCATGCTAGGGTCAGCTGAATATCACCACACTGAGCAGATGATTGCTACCAAAATATGGAAAAATGGCCAACAACTGACAAATAAATGGTATGGAAAGTCACGGAGCTCAAGCCAGTTTCCAGGAGCTGTTGAATTTGTTAATCCAGACAGCTCCTGGGATCGAGAGGAAGTCCATGCCTTAAAACTAATCATCTTTCTTGGGATATTGTTCTTTATCAACAGAAATGTGCTTTTATAAAAATTGCAAAGGGCACATTTCCTGCATCATGTCTATTCCATCTCCCACCACCTTTCCAGAGCAATGGAGTCATTCACTGCTTACTGGTGAGAGTAGCAAAAGATCTCTTTGAATGAGAGAGAAGGCTCTGCTTGCAGATCAGAGCAATGAATGGATGGATGGATGGATGGATGGATGGATGGATGGATGGATGGANTGGATGTGTGGGACTGCAGCAGTGTGTGTCAGGCACAATCTGCATAGAAGCATCAGAGACTCCTAAGAGAAAGCTGCAGCATCTGACTCTGTGCTCTTTGGTTTGAAAAACATGAGCCCATGACCAGGAGTATTGATGGGTACATTCATTATTTTAATTAATAATGGAAGCTGTTACAGCTCCTGTGAGCAGGCTGATATTTTGTGCTTAACAGGTGAAAAATACTGTTTTAAATATTGTTAAAATTTTTTTGAAGTTATTGAATAAAAATTATGTTTATGGTATTTTGGCATGTCTGGTGCTTTTTCTTTTATTACATTTGCTTCTAAGACAATTCAGTGCTTATAAAAGAGAGAGGTTGACAACCAAGGAAAGGTATCTATTCTCTTCATTTACAGACCAGGTACATTGGGAGCATCTGGCTTTTGAAGATGACTATCCACTTTGAAGTTTGTCTTTTCTGTCAATGAAGCCAGCAGTTTTTCATTTCTGTCAGTGAAAACCATGAGGTACTTTGAAGTTTTCTTCTTCTGACATTTTTAGCAGCACTTTAAATCTACATATTATAAAACACACTTTTTAAAAAAAACAAAACATTCTTGTGATTGTCTATGAGAATATTCAGTTTGGATGTTTATTTTATTTTTGTTTTTCAGAGTAAGGCCCATTAAAAGCATGGTCTGAAAGACAGATGCCCAAAAAGCAGTTTTGAGTTTTACTCATTGGAATGCAAATACCCCTTTAAATCTATGTAGGAGCCAAATAAAGAAATTAACAATAACATCTACAACACTTAGCAAGGGAATAAAAGAAACATGAACTAATATTAAAACTGTAAGTAAATAGAACATCTTACTGTGTGTTTTTAAACATGACATGTAATGATAATTGAGAGAATGGTGTTATATGAGTGCATTGACCTAAATCAGAGAAAGCAGAGTCATATCTCTGGCTAAACCTGAGGTATCATGGCAAAAATTAATTTGACTGCAGTATATCAGATTACTCCCATGTATTCAAATTTAACAGGGATTTATTAAGGACAAGAAAACAGGTATTTATCTTGTCTTCTAGTGATATTTAGAAGATTGTCAAAATTCATGTTAGCTAAGTCAAAGGGAAAGACATTTGTCTAAGAAAAAATAGTTCATGTAAGAGATGAGAGATTGAGAATACAGTAAATGTCATTTAAACAAGCAAAACCTTCTTTTTTTAGTATAGAGTAGCTAAACACTAAAATTGGTTGCTCAGAGAAGTCCCCATTCTTGGAGACAACTCAAAACCCTGGATAATGGTGTATCTAGCAGCATACACCAAAAGGATGCACTGAAAAGGTCTGGACTGCTTCTTTCTGGGCACATCTACCCAAAGAGTTGAGAACCATGGCCCTACTTTGTGGGAAAATCCATATTGCAGAAGTAAATGAGAAGAACTGCCTGGTGGACTATAGATAGATTTAGGCTATAGATTATAGGTAGGCCATAGACAGGCAGTCTTTGTACCTTTAAAACAGCAAACCTCTGAGGCTGCTGCGGGCTGGGAGCAGTGTATGTCTGACTACACGTGTGATCACATTACGGTGTGCTCAGTTTCAAAAGCTCTGACTGCTATTACCAGATCACATTTGCTTTGTGTTATGACTTACACACAAAAAGCAGCCCAAGGATATTACAGGGTGTTGATCTGTCTGTGGAGGAGAAAAATGGGATGACCAGTAATTCCAAGACATGAATAAAAACGGAAGGAGTAGTGCAGTGTATAGGTACCCGAATTTAATGGCATATCAGGGTCACTGAAATTCTCTAGATAAGATCAGAGCAGGAAATGAATGCAAGGCTTATGCCTGCACAAAGAGGCCATTCTTTGCAGAGACACAAGTATTACACAAAGCGAGTGGGCAAAGTTTGCCTCCCACATTTCTTTCATTACTCATACCTAACACCTGCTAGTTAACTAATATTCATTTTTCATACTGGGCTGCTCCAGTTCCACTGAACATTAATGTCAGTAAAACAATCTCTCACTTCATGTTACCCCGCACAGATAAACATAGTAGTCCTGCCAAAGTCATGCAACCTGAATTTAGAGGTACTTATCAAGTTTTGAAGAATATCCCTATTCTCAACCCCTCATGGGAGAACAGTGCACTAGAAGCAAACAAACCTTCAAATAGGCAGAGTGGCAATTTTCCAGTTTAGGATCTAAGCAGAACACCATATTTCATTAGCATTACACTTCCTTATGGAACAATTATGATAAATGCAAAACCAGTTTTGTGTCTTGCCTGGAAAACATACAGCACCTAAGCACACCTCAGCACTGAAATGACCCTTGATAGATCAGTAACTCAGAGGGACTGTTGTCTGGTTAATCATCACCACCAGTATCTACAGGAGAAGAGTATTATCAAAATCACCTGCACAATTATTGCATCAGCTTGCAATACCTTGGCAGATTGCAGCATGACCACATGTGGCTTTGGTCTGGAGACCTAACATTCTAAATCAACATTACCTTGATGATTTCAGGGAGCCTATAGTCATTTACATTGCCTGAAAGTATAAATACATCAATCTAGAGAGACAGAAAATAGACTGATTGCTATATATTCTATTTTATGTTATGGCATATGGTACTATACATCAGAAAGGAAATTGCTGATGAGGAATAGAAAAGGATTCTATACATATCTGAATTTGCTGAATAGAAAAACTGGAGGGTACCCTTATAACCTTTGCTTTCTAGTGTGGCCAAACAAAATGTGGTTAGACACATTTATTCTGTAGTCTCTAACCACACTGACAAGACTCTGATGAATGAGAATTGCCCCAAGCACAATATTCTCTTTTTTTCATTGTCAGTGACTCTCCACATAAGCTGTCTTTCATGCCCTAATTCTTTATGCTGGCCTGTGTGCATTCTGGGCTGTGGTGCTTTGACATGCTAATGAATTTTGCTCTGCTGTTAATAACTCAAAGCTACAGGACACCCAATGATATCATCATTACCAGCCTCTGTATGGTTGTTTTGTCTTCTTGCCAAATTTTAGTCTAGCATTTTCATCTGGGAAAAAGTAACATGCCTATCTGAGAGGACAGGTAAGGGATATTTGGCATGATCCCTACATTATACTGACCTTCATTGCTTCTGAAAACTAAAGTGCCTGACATGTATGTTGGGAGCACAAGTTTAGCAAGGGCATCCACTTACCAGAGAAGGGATTTCCTTTTAACTATTTTCTAATGCTTTCCAAATAAACTTTGTGCAAAAGATAATGGAAAAAAATGTGTTTGCCAAATGTGAGTAGTGCAGGCACATTTAATACAAGTATTTCCAGGCAGCAGCATCACCAGCCTGCCCCTAACCTGGCAGAGGCAAAGGAATAGGGCAGCTTTTTTGACAGCCTATATCTTTCCTTCAGAAACTGCCAATGACCTCTAGGCAAGTTTTTATTGTTCCCCTCCAGCAGTGAGACTGAGAGCATGATTTCATTTCACATGTACCCAAACCCTTGTATCAGTACTTTTATGGCAAGCCTGAACTTTCAAAACAGTGTATAATCATTAACATCATACCCTATAGCCACTCACTGAGATGTTATTACCAGTGCTTTCTATTAGGAAGGACATGCAAGAGACTCTGCCCAGTGACTTTGGCAGCCACACCTCTCAGACTATATCCTCATTGTATGAATTTTATGGCTGACTCTGACACGAATAATGTGAAATACATTTAGCACAAAGGCCCTGAGAAAACTCAATGAAATGCTTTGCCTTTTCTTTGATCATTATGATTCCCAAATAGCTTTTTGTTGGAGGTGGACACTTTTCTGTTCATTACAGGAATAGTTAAAAAAGAAGCACTTGAAGGGCAAGGGATTTTCCCATCCACATTCAGGAATTCAGTGGCCACATGGAGTGCATCTGGGTCTCATGGGTCCCATTCAGTTCACTTTCCCAGGTCTCATGTTCTTTGTACCAGCAGTCTCAGTAGCTTCCCTCAGTACAGCAAGACTGTGACACACTGGGGTGCCTCCTAAGATCCACAACCCCAGAGAAGTTTCTGATACTCAACATCATACAGAATTAAGCCATTAGTTGTAGATTCAGAGCTTGGTCTGCATTTGCTGTTTGGGTTACTGTGCAAAGGATATGAAAGACTCTCCCTGTATTTCCTGCAGAGCAAAGAGCCAGTCCAGGGTTCCTTAGCAGCACAGCCAAAAGTGACTTTTTTCTGCGCAAAGTACTAGAGCAAAATAACTCCCTGATATTTCCTTCCTCCTCTCATATCTCTCCATTTTCCAAAAGTACAAGATCCCAACGCTTCTCACTTCCTGAGATACAGTCACCTATCACCCCCAGGCATCCCAGCACCATGCCATCTCACACCAGTTCCCATTAGAAGCCTCATTCCTTTCCTTACTGGTAAGTGGTCCCAACTTCTCTTCCAGCATTGTTGTCATATGATTAAAGAGGAGCAAAGGAAGAAACCCAAGTTCAGGCAAGATCTTATTCTTGTTTCTGATGTTATCCCATCAGAGAATGAGAAGCCAGAACAGAGTTGGCAGTGGAGGGATGGCATCTGCTCCTCCTATTATCTTGGGGGATGCTCAAGAGACTGTCATTGCTCCTAACCATCATGATACCCTCTTTTCACACCTCCTTCTTCTCCTCCAGGGATGACAGCCACACAGTATGAAGAGGGATGTGGATGCCTGACTCAGTTCCTCAGCCACCACACAGTCCCAGGCAGCTCATTCGGACCTTTTCCGGTGCAGGCAGAGGGAAGCTGGCTGGTGCAAACCACCAGACAGCTCAGGTGGCAGCCAAAATTTGTTCCTTTATTGGGACAAGTACTGAAGTCCTCATTCCTTGCATTGTTTTTAGTCCTTATGTTCCTTTTTGTATTGCATATTAGTAATAGACCAGACATATCAAGTAGATACTATTTGTAGAATCCATGCTCTTATCTTACCCAAAGCTCTTGAATAAAATTCATGAAGAAAATAAAAATCTTACGCCATTTTATACTCACTCTCTATCCTTCACAAACACGTTTTTCTGTTTTTCATTAACTGTATTATCACACCACTGCTGATTTTTTAAAATACAAGGTTTCAGGCTAGTTGAGACAAATAAGTAGTGAGGACACAACAATATGAAAGCACCCACCTTTCTTAATATTCTGACTTTAAAAAGCGCCTGATTTTGACTATTGTAAAAAGCCAGTGGTTTACTCTTGTAAACCTGAAGGCTGCCAAAACAGAGGGCAAATGAATGCTTCTGCTTATCAGTTACCTAGCAGGCATCTGTGGCATTTAGGTGCCAGAACCTGGGTTTGGCCAGCCAGCCAGCTGCTGCTGTGGTCTCTATCTGCTCAGTATTTCCTGTAACAGGAGACAATTTCTTCTGATTTTTAATGGGTTTGCACCAATAAAGGTGACACTGCTGACTGTGTCGTTTTTATTTTCTTTTTTTCTTTTATGACTTTCCACATATGGCTGAGGAGGAGCAGAGCTTTTGTGAGCTCAGGATAACTTTTAGATGTTATTTTTCTTGGGACTATACCACAGTATTACTTGTAGGCTCTATAAAGTCCCTGTCCCAAAATATGCACACAGTGAGATCCAGTGGTTGAAGGCTCTGGAGTACAGCGACCTCAGAAGTCATAGCCATTGTCATGCCTTGTCCTGGCATCATAGCTAAAAGGTGCTGTAAATATGATGAGATGTTTTCTTAACTACATATTTTAGATGCTTCTACAATCTGCATTGATTTTCCCTTTTAATAGGAAAATTGATATTGGGGCTACAGATAAAAAAAAGGAAAACATTGCAACTTACAAATTTAAAATTAAAAAAAACTAATTAGGGAATAATCTGAAAAGCTGGAGAAAAATAACTGTACTACTGATTAAAGGCCTTGACTGTAATACCAGTTGTTCTTGGCTCCATATTATTTTTCAGTTCCAGGCAAAGAGGCCTTTGAGGTTTTTTTACATTAGTGAAAACAGCATGTTTTCAAAAATAAATAATTCTAATAATTCTAATGATGTAAAGTGTTGTTTTATCACTTCTATTATAATAAGGATAGCAACAGTAAAAATTTATTTACACCATTGAAACATACCAGTTAGTCTATTGGCTCACTTTAAAGATTAAGCTAACTCATAGAAGTCAGTGTTTAAGGAAGAGTGTAAGAGTAGGACACACATTGCACCTCCCATGTTTCAGCTGTCCAGAGAAGCTCCTCATCAAGAAGTTGAAGTAACAGTTCTTTCAGCTGTCAGAGGTTTTATCTTCTTCAGACTCGTGGAGAGAACTCATAATTCAGCACCCTAAGTACTCTATAGTATTTGTTCCACTGTTTGGCTGTGTACTATATGGAAAGTACATCCTTTTGACTGCTTGGAATTGAACAGTGTTGAACATAACAAGTTCATTTTGTATGTATGATTTTTGAATTATGAGAAATGGTGAATAACACTTCATGCTCAATTTCTTATTGTCACTCAGACTTTGTAGATCCATATGACAGCACCCCCACCCCCAAGCTGTTTCACTTCTACTTTGAAGACACTTGGATGGTATACTCATTCCTAACAGAGGTGCCATTCCTTTGATCTCTTCTGCTTCTATTCTTTGGCTCTTTCCATAGCCTTGTTTTGACAGAGTGGTTTGAAGAGATGACAGTGTTGAAGGTGTAGGTCCATTATGAATCCTTTTGGCAATGTAACGATGCTTTTTGTGTTGTTTTCTATCTCTTTCCTAAGAATTCCTAGTTTAAAATAGTTCATTTGCTTCCTGCAAAAGGAAAAATGGCTGCATTACAGGAACCTCCAAGAAGTCTGCCATGGTGAACACTGACACAAATAATCCATTACAATAGTACTGTCTTGATGGATGGTGGGATGATGCGCTGTCTGAACTAATGATTAGAAGAGTTGCATTTCCCAGTTTAATGAGACACAATGATGTAAGCAGACTTGACAGTTGTTTCCTGAGAGGCTGCCTGCCCCTTGTTGAAAGGCTTCCTTGCCTAATGTTTCAGAAGAGAGGGACGTCATTTATGTGGGTGTTTTCTTGCTCTGCAGGCAGCCAATTATTGCCCATCACGTCTCACACAGCTGCTATTTTGCACACACAAACCCAGGCGGATGTCATATCCTATTTTCACAGCTCCAACTAATGAATTGAGGCAAATGTGGAAAATGCAATATTCCAGGCCTTGCAGGTGGGGTCTGCATCGCCACCAATTACAGTATTCTCCCCTGTGTTATGGAAAAGCCTAACCATTAATGTAAACATGTGGCTAATGTCCTACTGAGCAACTAGGTAAGGATTACATGTGCAAATTCTTATCACTTTGAAGCTCTAGCCATACGTGGGGAAATTGGGTTTATTTCCAAATCCTGAATGTAGAAATTGGCTCAGAATAATATTTTAAATTATTCATAGGGCTTAAAATGTACAGACTAAGGTTTTTGATCTGGGAGTACCTTGGTTTTGTAATCACCACACTGTGCTCTGTAATCAAGTGCCTGCCACAGACACTTTCTTAAGGCCTGGATTCTATGTCACCTGCTCTCCAGCTTTGACTGTGGGTTGTGAAGTTCTTCCCATGTGTGCAATGCCAATAAATAACATTTCTGCAACAGTATCTCTCAGTATGAAAGACCATATTCTCAAATTGTGCAGAAAGAGCCAGCCAGGGACACTACTGGCAGTCCACAATAATTGGCTGGTAATTGACACAAATCTCAAATGCCTTTCTTTTCCAGATTCAGTAGCTCAACCTGAAACGAATACCAAAAGCTCAGCTTTTATTTCCAGACTTCCTAAGCAGTTCTTTGAGGGTTTTTCTAGTTCAGCATTTTTGTGGCTGAGAGCTGAGCGCACACAGACAGCCCTTGCCTCACTGGACCCACAGTCACACAAAGGTTTGCAGGTGTTTCCATGCATAGCTTCACCTCTGGAATGGGCAGTGACATGTTCTGTGGAACAGAAGGAATTGGGGATATCAATGTAGCAGCCTCCTGCTTGCATCCTGTCCCCCACAGACAGACTGGGAACAGGCTGACTCAAGTACAGCACTGGCAGATGCAGTGGCTCAGCACCCAAAGGGAGCTGGAGGGACCAAGGCCTTACAGGCTGAGTGTGCACACATTGAAAAGCCAATTTGTCCATAGATTTGAACTTCTGATCCTTCCACAGGGAAAATTAGAAATAAGGGTGGTTTAAGCTGTTTTAATACACCCCAGACTTGTACTGAATAAAGTACTGTCTCTGGAGGGCACTGGCATCCATTCGATACATGGGAACATCTGCCCTACCTCAGACTGAGTAGCTAAATAATTTTCTATTTTGAACCTCAATGGAAGTACAACCATGTGTAGTGAAGAAAACCACTTTCTGATTAGATGCATAGGAAAAGTCCATTAATATATTTCCTTAGAGTCATGAGTGACTGAGGGTTTTCCCAGGCAATACTAAATATGTTTCTATCAAAGTTTTTACAGACATTTTTATAGATAATCTTCACATATTCTGATTTAATCAGGAAATGAAAGTTGGTGCAATGATGGATTTTTAGGCACTATCAAGATAGCATCAGTGTGCAGGGATTTTATTTCATTTTTTTTCAAAAATATATTCCTTTTGTGCAGGGGTTTTGCCAAGTAGCACCAATTATTCCAATGGTAAAATTAAATTAAAAGGGAGACAGATTATTTTATTGTCTGGCCCCACTGACTGAGTGATATAAAGAAAGCATTAATTCAATTGTTATTACTGATAACAATCATGTATTACATAAAAGCTCTCTCTATTGAGAGAATGTGATTCAAATCTTGTTTTTAAATACAGCAAAACAGGAAAGATCACTCACCTGTAGGCATGTGCAGAGCCAATGTATCTAAGGAAGAAGTGTGACTGAATGGTATTTGTGGTGCTGCCTACTCTGATTTCATAAATTGTCTACTCAGTTTTCATAAGCTCCATTCTCCCCAGTTCTAAGGGAATATGTCAATTCATTACCTTTGGATGTTTTTTGTTCTATGAAAATTTATAGTACCAGATTACAACACCTAGGTTTGTAACATAAGCCTTGTAAAAAACACATTCTCCATATTTCTGACCTAACTTGTCTTTTTCATTACAGACCTTCTTTTTCTTAAGTACTAGGTCAGGGTACCTCTAAAAATCAGTTGGAAATCCAATTGCTTCTCAGGACTTAGGATGGTACCAGTTTTTGAACAGCCTTTTTTCCCCTCTCTTGCATGGCCAATATATTAGTCAAATCACACTGGTAATTTTATATCTTATATCATCATGGTCAATTGCATCTTACTTACTTAAAGCAAGTAAGAAGCAGAGCTTTGTAAAATTAGTTGAGTCATATTGTCTGAACTCTGGAGCAATTCAGTGATGGATCAGGTTACATGTCTGTGTTACCCAGGAGGAATAAAGGCACAGCAGGGACTTGTAGGTGCCCTCTGAAGCACCCGTGTGCTGTGGGAAGGTGCAACTCCCATCATTAGGAGCCCCGAGTCTGGGACAGGCAGAAGAATCACAGCTATTCTTCTCCCTTTCTGACAACTGATGCACACCTCACAAATTATTATTTTGACTAGATTACCTAGGTCTTATATGGATTACTAGAGGTATACAGGGTAAGACCATATTAGCTGTGGTTATTGCACAGTTAATCACATGGGATTTGATCTTCGACTGATGTCAGCCTGCTCAGGCTCATTGAGGAAGTTAAAAAATGCTCCTGGTAGCAGCTGAGCAGCAGAAGTATGCTGCACAAGAGAAGTAAGTTCTTGTAGAAAATGCCATGTGAATATCCCAAGCTATTTCCTTGCCCCAGCCATGAATATAGTTGGAAGAAGTCAGTGTTACAAAATAAAGGCAGCACAGGCATGTTGTGTATTACATATGTATTTTAAATCCAGTGAAAAACAGAAATTACTTGGACTCCTGACCCTGTTAACTGAAGACATATGAATCCTGTCTGTCAGACATAAATATATAAAGCATATAGCTAATCCCAGGGAGAAGAAACGGTGCAGAATTCATCATTCTCGAGGGAAGGGCACACTGCAACGACACATTGCACAACCAGAGCACTTGAGGAGCTCTGCCTAGAAAAAGGCACCTGCCTCTTCAGTAGTAGCTACAGAAAGTTGTCCCAGGGGAAGTCATCCTCACTGAAGTGAAGAGTGTGAGGTACCTGGCTGATGGGGAAAACATTGTCACCTGTAGACATATTGCCCTGGTTTTATGCCACAGACAGTATCACATGCTGTCAAAACCAGCATCTGGTCTCCTTCACACAGCAGTGCTCCCAGAACTGTCCCCTTAAAGTGACAGAAAAGAGTAGATAGAAGTGCTTCAAATCTCTCTGAAGTGAGAGTGAAATGCAATGACATTTGCAAGGATCCAGCAAAGTAAGGCAACTGGTAAGGTCAGAACTTGAAGAAGGGCAGGCCTTGTCATGCCAAGGCTCAGCAAGCATATTGACAGCCATGTCAGAGAGTAAACCTTGACAATACAGTCCAGTAACCATATCAAGTTATTGTTGCAGAAGGGGACACACACTCAGTGACGGTGCCTCGTTTCTTGGCTTTTCTGTCTGTGATAACAACCTCAATCAAACACACTGCCTCTTGGCATCACTGTGTCCTCTGATAGCTGACAACCTGCTAAGCTGTGGGTGAAGCTGACAGACTCACAGCCAAAGACTTAGAGAATATTCCCTCTGCAGACCCTTTCTGCTTTAAAGAAATGTGAGAAATGCTTGCAATACGAATAGGGTTTTCTTTAATGAAAAAAAAAAAAAAAAAAAAAAAAAAAAAGAAAAATACTTGAATTTCAATAAATGTTCACTCTATTGCATAATTATATGTATATGAACATTTACAGAAATACAGAGGGGGGTGTGGCTAGGATGAAGCATTATTTTTCTGAAGATATTAGGGCAATATGACTTTTCTAAAGGCTCTTACACATAGTAAGGTATATTCTGCTCTTCATGCTGGTTTCCATCAGGATGAAATGCAGCCATGGATTCTCCTCTATTGGAAGGACGTCTGTCATACTTGATGACACTGTTAAAAACTACACCTTTTTAAAAAATCTGCTATTTTTTGGAACAAAAACATGGTTTGAAACAAAGGCCTGGGGACAAAAGAGGTCCTAACCATGCTTTACTGCTGCCATCTTCCGACTTGCAGGCTAAATTACAGGGGTTTGAAAGAAATTAGCTCAGATTGTTCTTTCCTTACGTGCTTTCCAGTAAATGTCGTTATATCGGTGATAAAATAGAATAGGATTACAAATACATGGCTTTGGACCGTGGCTGCACGAAGTACACTCGTATGCTCCAGAGACTCCAAGATAGGAAAGGCAGAACTTGGATTTCATTCTGAATTTTGTTGGTTCAAGGTACTCCAATAGGAGCATGAAGCTACAAGGAAAGAGGGAGTCTTATGTCCTCTTTTACAATTCTTTTTATTAATTATTATGATCTAAAGTTATCTTCTTGGTCACATTTCTTAAGGAAACTGTGAATTCTAGTTGCTGATCATCCACCCCCAAAAGCTTATTCTCCGTTAGGAGCATAACGACACAGTAAAACCAGTTTATCAGACAGAGAAGGATTTAAAAGAGAAGAAAAAACTGAAAAACTGAAGCCCCCATACCACAAGGAGAGGAAAAGTCCATGGACTAACTACACCTATGTACTAGAGTTTCCAAGTAGTATTGACTGTGTAGAGGGCTCAGATACCATCATAAGAGATGATATGAAATCTTGAGGTGGGAATAGTTGGTGTGAATTTTGTATGAGTGACATTACCTTGAAGTGTCTGTCACAATGAGATAATGCAGTGATGCAGATGGAGGTTTTCACAGTATCCACTTCCCATATCCTACTCAGACATTTGGACTCCTAATACTTAGGACTCTAAGAAGATGTCAGGTGATGAACTCAGCAAAAATCTGGGCCAGAGGCTGTGGCCAGATTACTTTCACCCCAGAATACTCATTTCCCTCCTCAAGCAATGCTTGACTTGCAGCCACTTTGTATATACCTGCCTTGCAGCAAGCTCAGTTAATGCACAATTCAGTGCAGTCTGCACTAATACTTTCCTTTGAACCGTTTGTGCTGGAGCCTTGGAAGAAAGAGCGGTTTGGGATTAACCTGTGCTTCTTAGCAAAGTAAAGCCCAAGGCACATTCCACCATAGCTGTGACCAAAACCCTATATAGAGCAGATGGTTTGCTAAATAACCTCTAAAACATAATGTTTGCCTTGGAGATAAGAGAGGATAGTTTAGTTTTCATTTTAAAAATAATTACTTCAGATATATTGTCAATAAAGTTGTACCAGCTTCAGTAATGAGACAAGGCAGCACATCTGACATCCAGCAGACTCCAGTCAGAGAGAGACAGTGCTGGTCCATTTCTAATTGCTCTTCAGTCCTGTTCTTCATGGCAAAATCCAGTCTTCCCACTGATCAGTGCTGTTGGGTATTAGCACATGTTTACTGGTGTTTTGCACAAATTTATTTCTCAGAGGATGTTGTTAAACATCTGTTGTTATATGGCACCAGCTACAAGCTGTGGCTGGTTTCTGGCAAGTGGTCCAGACTGAAGCCTCCCAGGGAATGTGGTTATGGGAGGATGCTTCATCTGGACACCTGACTACATCAATCACTGTTTCTGCATCATTCATCATACCCATCAGCCATGTTATTTTAAAGACTGTTCTGACACTTCTGCTCCACTGTGTTTTTAAGGCTCTCTTTTATATCCTATTTTTTACCATGTGTTCCTTCCTCCTCACCTCTTCTGCCTTTCTCCTCTAACATGCCAAATGCCTGTTCTCCTTTGTGTTCACATTCAACATCTGTATAAACAGAAAAGGAAATTTTGTAGATAAGAAATCTCTTCACATTTGATTATTTCCTATCCTTTGTATGTCATCCTATATGCATGTCATGGAGAAAAATAACCCCTTATGGAATGGTGCAGCCCTTGACAGCCCCCTCTTTGGAAATAGTGGATTTAGATCTTCATACATTGTTAATTTCACATTTAAGAACTGCGTAGAGATTTTGAAGGATTAGGGCTTACTTCTGCTGGAGATTCCTCTTAACTCCTTTGTTTAGCAGAAATCGGTTTCTACTTTCTTTTCTTTCTGCACCAGTAAAATCTCTAGTGAAGTAATAATCCCACGTGATTTACTGGTACTTTGGACTGATGCCAGCTTTGTTTTAATCCCAGCTGCTGTTTTATCTTCTGGGTATTTCAGTTCATAGCAAAGTGCACAACACAGTCCCCAGAATCTCTTGTGAGCACAGATTTTATTATTTTTATTCAGTCCCCTTGTTTGTCCCTCATGGCAGAGCTCTGCTGCTCCTCAAACTTGACCAATTTGATTACATTTAAACTATCTTTAAACAGATGCATCCCCTGGGTGAAACTTCTTCCCTGATTAGTCTGGATGGAAAGCACCTGTTTTCCCTCTGGTAAAGAGAGTTCCTAAAATCAAAGCACAAAGACAGGCACTGGTCATGTCTCGTGGCATTGGCTGAAGTCCAGCAGGCATTTGGTGCAGCAGCGAAATTCGAATTTGGGCAGGTTGACCCAAAGACAATAGCACAACCATCCTAAAAATGAAAAAAAATAGGGGTAACACATCTACATAGTGATCTCAAGCTGCTGCAATGCTTTTGGCCTTGGTGATGGTGTTTGTATCAACACTGTGGTAAATGTCACAATCCAAAGCACAGAAAATGTCCAGACCCTGAAGTATTATTAGTTGAGAGCTACTGCCACTGTATGTACAGCAGCCCTGTGTTCCCTTCTATCCCCTTCCCTCCCTGGGGCCTGGGGAAGGCCCCACTCCATTCCCTTCTAGTGCTGAAATGTGCCACAGTGGGAATGGGTAAGGGATGCAGCCAGGTCCCACTCATCTCTTCCTGCCCATGCTGTGCCCTGCAGGACTTCTTGGCATTCCTCCAAGGAAAGATGAGAGCAGAGCAGGAGTGACTTGTGACCTGGAGCCATGTCAGAAGTGGGAAGGGGACACTTGGGGGTGTTCTGCCCTCCAAGAGGGGAACAGAAGATCCTGATGCACAGTACAGCCCTGTGCTAGGTTTGCCACCATGAGGTGATATTGTCCAGGGGCAGGTCTTCTAAGGGAAATGGATGAGTCCAGCCAACACCTGGGGTGGTTTCACCTTGGAGGGAACCAGCTGTCTTACTCTGGAGATGCATCTAGAGTTATAATCCCATCTGCATCATGTGAACCCTCTGTCATGGGGCTGTGCAGATATACCCTAAACCTACACAATCCATTGAAGAGAGCACTGAGCTGCAAACACTTCTTCTGACTCCAAGCTGTCCTTTCAAAATCACTTTTCACCTCTGGAAATAGGCCAGTCTTCTCTCTTGCAGTGACTTTGTGACCCACAAAACTGTCTCTTTGCTCCTCAAATTCCCCTGCTGTCAGGAGTGGACCCTCTCCCTGACAATTACCCCAAAATCAGCCCAGTTAGCTGATATGCTGGTGTGTTGCAAGCTGCTGGACACGGGGAGTGATGGAGGGGAGGTGGCCCTGCTGCTGTGCACCAGAAGCTGTGTTGCTCATGAGGCACATGAGATAATCAGTCCATTAGCAGACTGACATGATGATGGCCTAGTGACCTCCTAAGGACATGGACCCATGTGGCTTCATGTGCATGGCTGAAGCATCATGTGGGTGGGTCTGGAGGGGCCTGAGATACATTTCCCTCTCACCAAGAAAAATTCAAACATTTATGGATAATGAAGTCTTGCAAGCTACAGGCTTGATTACAAACCAAATCCCTTGCTGGCTCTTGTAGCTAGGAAACTGTGAGCTGGGGATTCTCCAGAGCACATGGCTCCAAGGGCTAATTTCTCCCAGGAGAGATAGGCGTTGGGAGAAGAACCCACAGATGCAGATGAAATTTCACCTGCTTTTCCTTTTTCTTAATAGCAAGGTGTGTTTTGTATTTGTTACTTACTTCATGCAGATCTTCTCCCATTTTTGTGTGATCCCTCAGAGGCCTTTTTCACTTGCAAACTATTATTGCTTGGTTTTTGTCTCCTGTGCTAGCTCTTTTGGTCTCCTTTGCATCCATTTCCCTCCAGTGCTGAAGTAGTGGAGAGACAAAGTTAGCACAGACCTCAGTGAGGTGCAAATCTAGGAACCAACCAGTAATGCCTGCTCTGGTGGGAGAGTGAGCTGCAAGGAAATTTTCAACACAAAATGGTAATTTCAACATCACAGAATTGTTCCAGAGTGTCTCTAGAGCAAAGACTTTAAAACTCTTTCTGTGAGGCAGCATCACCCTCACTTGAGAGAGAAAGTTTGTGAGCAATGAGGCGAGATGCTAGTACTCATTTGCTGCAGAACTCGGCCTCAGGGTCCTCCTCATCCTCTCAAAACACAAGACTGTGAAATTCTAGGTGTGGTGGAAACACATTGTGGTGGAGACAAACAATTTTTGGAAAAAAAAAATGTTTTGTCCTCGCTGAAAGAAAGAGTTTTAAAGCAGCAGCAACTGCAAATAAATGATAAAGGGAAGCAAAAATAGTTTTGGTCAACTTTTAAGTGAACACATGCTCTTTCTTTTTGTCTGGATTGCTTTTTACAGAGTACCCTTGTGGGCTACATATTAGCAGGGAAAGCCTCAACGTTGTCCAATGGGCATAATTTTGCCAGGCAACTCCGTGCATATTTTTCTAATGTGCAACATTCTGGATGCTCTCATGTTTTGCTACTTGTCCTCAGCCTTATGTCCCCCTATAGGTCTTCCCACCTGAATGTAAACATCCAAAAATCAAAAATCTTTGGATTAAAAAAAATGATCTAGCAGCATCAGGCTCTGAGGAGCCTGGGGAGAGTTTCCATAGTGCAAACTCATCCATGGACACCTATACAGTGTCTGATTAAATGCCTGCCACAATTAACCCAGAGCCAGATGTTGCTGTGGTGGTGATGGGGCATGTCAGGTATTTGAGGTCTGATGGGGAAATCTGAGTGCAAAGTCAGACCTGTAAACCAGAGCAGATCTGCTGGAGGCTGCCAGGTAACAGAGGGCTGGATCCAGGAAGGCTGTGCTAGAGCTGGTGTGCTTGGATCCCTCCCCACAGCATCCCAACAAGCAGGACAGTCTTCCTTGGGGGTTTCCCTGTCTGAGCTGATGGCTGCCTCTTGTTTGGCTGTTGCTGAAGTCCTCAGGATGGAGAGGCCTGGAGGATTGTGGATTGGCACCCATGGGCCAGAGCCTACTCCACACTCAGAAGCAGAGAGGCACTGCATGTGGTTTCTGACCACACCAAGGAATTATCATATGCTTCAGATGAGATCCTGGAATGAACCAAGCACCTGTAATTCCATTTACTGATACCCATCACGTCTCAGAAACAGGCGCCATGGCTGAGAAGATGTACTTTAAAGAGACACCCATTACATGACTCATACACAGAATCACAATAATTTAATCAGATGCTAAGGAAAAAAAAGACAGAAATTATACAAGGTTATTGTCCGTGCCTTGCAGAGCAGCTCACTGATCCCATGCTCCCTGGCATCTGGGGCTCTCAGACTGGAGGACAGATGGATTATGTAGATGAGAACAAATCAGATTCCGTGTAGCTGCAGGAAGACACAGATAGAATTTTCCCTGGAGCTGCTAGAATTAATAGACCACTGACAACTATCATGGAAAATGCACCAAGCAAGATTTTGAGCTGAGGGATTCCAAAATGTCTGGGGAAAACAGCATAGGACTGCAGGCATGTGACCTGTTACTGGGATACAGCCCCTGAGTTTGAAATTATTGTGGTTCCTTAAAATCAGCTTCCCTTTCATGGCTCTAAAGTATTATTCAGACAGTGAGTACATAATGACTGTGGAAACCCCTCTGCAAGTATATGCTTACGTATGTATTTACCTTCATGTGAGGATGAATCACCAAAGTGTGAATATCTTCTGAAGTGTTCTTCAAGGCTGCTGCCCTGGATCAGGAGTTAGGAAAGAAGAGGCAGCAGTGGCTGCTCTGTGAAAGGGAATGTGGATCTCCAAGACACTCTGGGAGGAATGAATGTTTACATGTAATCTTTGACGGATGGGGATGTTAATGCTTTCATTTTATAGATAAAGAAGAGATATATTAGATGATTGCTGTGTATTACAGAGTAGTAAAAGCTCTGTGATGAGGATAAAATTCTGGTCCTCCAGGGAGGAAATCTCTTTTTGTGAATTCAAGAGTAGAGCCTTTGTGAAATGGATGATTTACAGAGGGGAGGCAATAGCAACACTGGCAGCACTCACTTTTGAGGAAGATCTCAGGAGTGAAATACAGGAAGAGTATACAGAAATACAGAGAGAGCAGGTCATAGAATGTTGATATTTTTGTGAGATTCATGATTTAAAAAAAAACCCCAAAACTCTGGGTTTAGAGACAAGGGTTAGCAAGAGCAATAAAACTTCATATGCATCCCAAAACTACTTGAGATTGCTTTCTGTGGTGCAACAAAATCCTGGAACACATTCACACAAGCACATGGTGTTAAATTAATCACTGTAATGATCTATGCCTTGATCATCTTTCCTTCTTCCTCCTTCACCATCATTCCTCACTTCCTATCTGAATACAGTTTGTTTCTTGTTTAAATTACAAACTCTGGGGGAAAAAAAGGTTATAGAAATGTCAGGGAATCTTACAGCCAGGATGTTTATGACTGTTGTCAATGTCAATTTATTTGCCTATTGATACCTTCTCTCCTGGAGTAATCGATCCTGCAAAAATGACTGACAAGTGGGTCTGGAGCCCTGCTATGGGGGAAATAAGGCAAATTTGCAGTGTCTGCAGCAAAAAAGGAAGCCAGTTCCAAGGGCTTTCAAAAGAGCACCAATTCCCCTTGAAATAACAGGCAGAAATGTGCAGAAGAGGAAACTAACACTAGGGAAGCTCACTGCTGTAGGCACTAAAGATGCACATGGGTGTTGGAAAGAGCAAGTTTAAGAAAATGCAAAGAAGGAAAAAGAAGGGGAAAAGGTGTTTCTGGAGGACACTGCTCACATACAGCAATTGCTAATGCCATGGCCAACACATCAGCAGTCTCAGGAAGTTTATAGGATTTGATGCTGGTGTTCCAGAGTAATGAGGTATTCTTGAAAGCAGCGCCGGTGGCTGATCAGTTTGCTGGTGCTTCTCCTGCCCCTGTGGCAATCCCAGCTGAGATAACCAAAGGCAAATCAGTCTCTGAAATCAGCTTTGTCAACCTGGTTTTATTTGTGTGCTTTGAAAATATTCCAAATTGGGTCAGGATTCAGTAGCAGTTGCTGGGATTATAAAAAATGCTCTGTTAGCAGTGACCTACCAAGGAAAACAAAAAAAACAAATTGGCTTGTGCTCTTGCTTGTGCTTTTATTTCTATATAAAAAGAAGGCATAAGAGGATTGGGACTGCTTCTTATAGTTCTAAAATAAAAATATATTTAAAATGTCAACTTTGGCTTTTACTATTTTTGCTGAAGAATTTGCAGGATGTCTCATATAGTGCTTGCCCATCTCTTAGCTGGGCAAGATGGCAGAAGTATCCAACCATTTAACATGAATATATTTTCTCCTGCATATTTGAAGGCATTTCAATGAAACAGAATAAAAGTCCCCTAAGAACATGAATAGTCTTAATGAAAAATTGTTACTCCTCTCAACAAAGCAGATTTCATATGTATCTGTATTATGCCAGTTATCCAGCAAGTCTATTAGAACAAGCCCTGGAGTTATTATAAAAAGAAAGTAAGGGGATATTATTGGATAAAGAGGGAGAAACCTCTTAGGCTTGCTCCATGCAGCATAAACAAGGGAAGAAAGCAAACATAATTCTTGTTTCCCCTTGACAGGGCACTCTCAGATAGAGTTCAAGACATTTACTAAAGATCAGCTATAGGGGAAAAAGTGGGTCAGAGCCTGAGAAGGAAAGAAAAAAGAGGGTAATTTCCATTATGGCCTGAATTTAGACCTCTGTTGTCTTCACTTTTTAAACATGACTGACAAAAATGATCCTATGGCCTATTTGCAGCTATTGTTGAAACAAGACATGGAGCTATAGCTCATGCACCAGGTTGCCCAGAGTGAAATTCAACAGGATGTTGATCTTGCTGACAAATGGCAAGTAAAGCTGAATATTAAATGAAATGTTCATTAAAAAACTCCCAAAGCAAACAATAAATGTTCTATACAGCTAGGCTGAATGTGATCAGAGCATGACAGCTGAAAGGCCACTGCACAAAAGACAGGCTGTAAAATGGTGTGTATCAACAGGCTAACAAAAGGTCAAATGCAAAAGGCACAAAAGGAGAGAATTCAGAGGAAATCATTGATTTTAGCGTAAAATCTCTGTTCATGCATTTTAATGCTGAGAATTACATTTCAAAACATGAAATTAATGCACTTACCCTGATGGAACTACTTCCACAGCCTTCCTGCACCTCCTGTGCCAGGACACAGAGGGCCAAATTTTGCCTGTGGGTACAGGACTAGGTTACATCACTGAAATACTGCATGGTCTATGGTGCTCCTTTATAATGGAAATCAATAGATAATGGCCAGGCTACCCTCATTTCTCCAATTTTTTGTTTTTCAGGCAAGTTTACAGCCTCTGAGCACAGCACAGGGCAGTCTGTCTGCAGCAGGCTCACTGCAGCAGGATCACTGAAGCACTCCACAGCTCTACAACCAGATAACCCAGGACCTGAGGGGCAAAAGAAAAATCCCAGACAAGCTCAGCACTTCTTGGAGGACTGTCGAGATTATAGGGGAAAGAAAAATAAGTGGTCTGAGGAATAATTGGACAAGAATTACCTAAGCTGGGAGAAGAATTTGGCCCAGCATGGATATTAAGTAAAATCCATGCTCCTACAAGTCAAGAAGGGTCTGGCAGTGCCTGTGGTACCACCAGAGAGCTGCATTCTTCTGGATTTGCGTTACAATTATTGATTATTTATTTCATAGCATAACCTACTGATTCAAGCAGACTCTTCTTGGACAGACATAGCACTTAGGCACTTACTAGCAGTGGAGAGGTAAATAGTTGTATTTCCTCCACCCAAAGGCATTTCTTTGGATCCTCCTCACTCGTGCTCCTGCATTACACCCTTGGCAATACAGAAGGCTGCCTGTGGCTTGGCAGGGCAGTTTCTCTCCAGCAAGCTGAGGAGAAGCCACAGCACTGCAGGGCAACCAGGCAGAGCAGTCATCACATGGGGGCCCACCATTCAGCCACCCTTGCAAACCACCCCAGCAAAGCCTGTCCCACTCATGAGGTGTTCTTGTCAGGGGGCCGGCATGGGATGGGAGCTGCCCCTAGGAAGGGGTTTAGCCCCCTCTGTGCACCTGGGCTGCCAATTCCTCCTCTGCATGGCTTGCAAAGCACAAACAGCCAGGCAGGATCGTGGCAAATCATTCCATTCTCTCCAGGCTGGACGTGGCAAGGGACTACTGGAGAGTGTCATGACCCATTCCAGACTCTTCCGCAACAGCTGCTGGAAGATAATGGCAAGAGCTGCACTAATTGAAAAAACAAGTGGGAAGATTCAGCTTGAAAGCATCGGTCTCTTCCCAGCCCCATGTTCAATACTGATCCTAAACACAAAACACACTGCACAGGACTGCTACCTGTATACAGACTGCAAGAGTGGGAATTTAGCTACAAGCAGGCAGAAGAGCCCTCAACTAAGAAGGGTTTCACTAGATGAGCATTTTTTTCCCCATTCAGAAACTCTTTTTCCCCTTTACAAAATCCATTCTTAATTCCCCACCGCAGCTCCCTCGGCAGCCTCTTCCAACAAGGCTTTGAACTCCTCCCCACTCTCCGAAAATTTCTTCTCTGCCTACAGCCCTGGCAGATGAGCGGGAATGGGCGCTGGGTTCGTGCAGAGGACAGGGCTCTGGCAGCACCAGGAGAAGGCAGCAGCATGACCAGGCCCTTGGGAGGAGTCCCCGCCAGGGAGTGACCAGCTCAGCAAGGCAGGAGGTGACAGCTTGAGCACAGAGCCGGTCTGCCCTCGGCTGCCATCCGTCCTGCCGTGCCAGCTGCCCGGAGTCACTCCCAGGGTCTGGCTCCTGGCTGCAGGCGAGGAAGGAAACGCTGCTGAAACCTCCCCCTGACACTTCCTCTGGGGCTGTGGGTGCTGCCTGCACTCTGCAGGGACACTTATTCATAAGTGTTCAGTGCTTGAACATGTTTAGCAAATCAGCTACAAGTCAAAATAGTTTTATATGAAAGGATGTTTTTCTGCCTTTGACAAGGAGACGGTGGCATGTGTGCTCTTCCTGCTCAGATCAGAAACAGCATCAGGAGCAGAGCTGGTGCTGGCAGCATGGCAGGGCAGCGTGGCACGGCAGCAGTGTATTTCATTAACATGGCATTGATTAATTCTGTGTGAAATTCTCTCAAAAGTGCACTTGAAATGCAACAAAACTTAAGAGACCAGACCACCAGCTGACAGTTGTGTGGACAAAGAAATAATGTAGGATGTAGGACAAACTGGAGTTGTGTAGGTGCCAGTCTAAGGATTACCACTCCTCGCTCTTACACAGGGCACAGTGATGCCAGGAGCTACTGAGTCACTTCCCTCAGGTTCTCTGGGGTGGAAGCTCCTATGGCCACAATTCACCTCCAGCCAGATTCCTAATGCTGGCAAAGTTACTTTGTCATACAATAAGGTCCTAATACCTGAGTTTCTGTAGCCTTTGCATCTAATGCAGTTGCTCTTCAATGGCTCACAAGCTGGGTGAACACAGGCTCTAAAAAAAAAAAAAAATTTTGTTTGGTGGAATTAAGAAATTGAAGTCATGGCTGGCAAGTCAAACAGTGGATACCACAACTCCCTGGCTCTCTGGTGGGGCAGTTTAAATGGGGCCATGTGGTTTTGTATCAACTTTTTTGTTCCAGGGCATGGAGATTTTCCCAAATGATAATTTCCTCATCTTCCACATGTTTTGTGGAGGGTTTCTGCGGTGTTCAGGAGAATTAAGATCTGTTGTAGAAATAAGTGTGATGTCTCAGGTGACATTTGTGATTTGCATTACAGGTGCTCAGTCACTAGACAAGAAAAAAAAGTTTAGACTGAGTCCTGCTATGGTCCTTGGCTGGCTACTGGCAGCTGCCTTGCAACAGGCAGCCCATGTGCTGGGAGCTGCTCAGACAGACAGTGCCACCTGTAAAACCAGCAGTGAAGCCCTTAGGTCAAGCTGCTTTACACCAGCCATAGCCCTGAACAGAAAGTGGGTTTATACAAAGGCCAAAGAATAACACATGTGGCAGGAGGGCATTGAAAACACCTCTGACCTGGCTGAGTAGTAACTTCTATGGTGTTAGGGGTGCCAAAGATTGGTGACATTTGGCCATGAAGAGAGGTGTCTGGAGAAGTATGTTCCACGTCATCTACAGCTGGCAGTAATGTTAAAGAACACACCTATCAGAAGAAGTGGAAGAACACTTCCCAAACCAGTGCACTGATTCCTCTTTAGCCCTCTTGCAGAGTGATTGCAGAGCTCCCAGGCACAGGGGAATGGCTCACATCTCTCAAACTGCTTCTAATTCAGTCTCGAACTTTAATTTGCAGCAGCAGCAGCAGAAGCTGTCCAGGTTTCCCTCATTTGTGGGGTTTATAGCTGTGAGTGTCATTAATGTATTATGTCCCTGCACATATTTTACCCAAACCACCTGTGAGGGATGAGAGCAAAGTGAGACATCAGAGGAGATGCTGAGGTCAGTGTGGGATGCCCAGCTGCTTCCTTATGGATGAGTTGACCCATGACAGCGGCATGAGCTGACAGGAGAGCACAGCACTGGAGATTAATTGCTTCTAATGAGAACCACTGCAACCCACAGAGAAGGATGAACACAGGACTGCCTCAGAAACTACAGCACTTTAACCCTCTGTGGTGTGAGACTCCACATCAGAGCTTTTTGGGCACTGCACTGAGAGTCTGAAAGGGAGAGAGGGTTTCTGCATGGTCTGTTGCCCACAGCAAGTGAAAAGGAGGGATCCAGCTCAGCTTGCTTGGCCACAGCACTGTGCAAAACACTGGTCCCACCACAAGCTTCTAAACGCAGCATTAATTTGTTTAAATCTCCCCTTTCAGTACAGACTTATTTTCTAATCTTGCTGCAGTGTCCCTGTTCCCTCATCATTTGTCCTGCTCTGCCAGCAGCAGCAGCTCTGCTAGCTAGGACTGCTCACACTCCAGGATAAATTAAGGGTAACTCCATGGAACTTCAGAAGTGCACGCTGTATTTACACCTCTGAGAAGGAGACTGGGCTTGGATATCTCTCATCTATCTGCAAGAGCTCTATGAAGTGACTCCCTCTCTCTCTCTCTCTCTACACGACACCCCCCC
>VXAX01003964.1:162674-180353 GCA_013399835.1 Leptocoma aspasia
CCTTGCCCTGCTTTTCTGCTTCTCCCTTTCTGTAGCACTTTCTTTGTCAGTACATCTTTTAATAAAAAATTAAAAAACAAACCCCAGAAATAGAGCATTCCCGCCTTCAGGCAGCTATCTGGGGCAGCCATGAAAATAGCAGCAACCACTGGGTAGCTCAGGGTTTAGATCAGGTCAGCAGCCCAAGGTCAGCTACCAGTTCTCTTTTAGGCAATTTCTGCAGGGTTCATCAAGTTTGCCATTGGGTCTGTCCGGGTTCATCAGGTCAGTGCACAGAAGCACACTAACTCTTCCTGTGCCACCACCCCATTGAAAAATCTCTAAACTTCCAGTGGAAGCAGGGAGAGGAGGCAGCATGGCTTCATAGACACAGGAGGAAAGCTGTCAATCAGCAGGTATCAAATCCATTTGCAGTGCCCATGCCCTGGCACGTGTGTCCAGGCTGGGCTTGGCTGCCCAGGAGCTGGCACCATGCTGCCGTGCCAACTGGAGCAGGGACACAGCCCTGCTGGGACAAAGGTGCCTGGGCTAGGAGGACCAGCCCTCTCAGTGGCTGTCCATCCACACTGGCATGAAATAGAGGGAGAGAAGCAAATGAGCTGTAGGTTTCCCCAAAATGAGTATTTTCAGCTTCAGAGGGCAGAGGGAAAAACAAGCAACTTGATCATTTGATCAGTCTTAGCTGGAAAAAGAAACTGTGGAAGAAAAAATCGGTCATTGACTTGTGACAGTGTGGTGGAAAATCACTAAGGCTTTTTCCAGGCTGTTTTCATGTCAGAACTGACCTAGTTTTTAAAATGCTAAAGAGGTGGGGGCGTACTGAGCTACAGAAGAACCAATCTATCCCAGACCAAGCAGAACCATAAGTTGGGGGAGTTTTTCTTAAGTCAGTCCAGACTGAATTTGTTGGGAAGCTGTAGCTGGTGGATCTTGCTTTGTCTTTAGGGACATGGGCAGCAGATCTTTTCTGGAGAGCAGGAATGGGGAGCAGGAATTTCAGGAGCCCTAGGGAGAGAGAGGCTGGGCACTGCATGAGCCACCCGACAGCTGGTTGTGGGCAGATATAGGTCACTTAGAGGCTGGTGAAAACAGAGCCCACTAATTAGGGCACCAAATCACTCACTAACCATAGAAAAGAGATCAATCTGCTTGGTGACATGAAAAAACCTGAAGGCTTGTGCTGTTTATTTGGGCACATTGACCATCTCTATGATCAAAGACACAAGACTAAGAAATGCTTTTCTAGAAACCTTCAAGTTACAAGTGTTTCAAACAACTTTGAACAATTCAACAATTGTGCCATAAATCTTTCCTAAGGATTTTCATCTTGGTTAAGAGACTTGGTATTGTTATTAATGTTTTTCTGAAAACAGGAGAGGATGCTTTATTCCACCTGGCTGCTTTTGTACTCTGAGACCATATTTCATGGAATGACAGGAACTGTAGTTTAGCTATCCTTTGACGGTTTCTGCTGAACATACCCTAAACCATATAAGTTAAAAAACTATTCCATTTGGAACATTTATTTTTACAATAATTTAAATTCCATTTAAATAATGAAACAAGCAAAAAATAAATATTTTACTTATTTTATATACTTTTTTACAAATATAGGAATCATGTTGACACATATATAAGAACAATATTTTAATCAATTGCAATGCTTTAGTGTTGAAGTAATTCAACTCCAAGCCGTATTATGTTTTAGTAAGTAATATAATATAAAATTATTTTTACTCAAATAAATTATGTATAAAACTAGTATTTTAAAATATTTTAAGTCCTTCCTCTAGTGATAAAACCTGCATATTTTTGGGTCAGTTTACAGGGTGTTGTCTTTTTTTGCAAGAAACTGCTGCTCTAGAGCATCCTAAGCTCACTCTTACTGTAGAAGGTGGTAGTAAAAACAAAGCATACTATTGCATACCATAGATTTAATTTAAAAATGTATCTTGTAATACAGTTTCCAAGCAAAAAAAAACCACATGAAAATATTACTTGTGAGAGGAGCTGTGTAACTGAGCTTGTTTTGGTTTTTTTTTTCCCCATGTATTACTGATAAAGAGTGTGCTTTAAAGAAACTACCAGGCTAACATGTGGACACAGGAAAATGTCTTCCTACAATAAATGAGAATTCTCTCATTAGCAAACTGCTTGAATGCTACTATAAGGCCTTAGTGCAGCTGGCACAGTTCCTAAGAATAGAATTACTCATTGCCATGGTTACCCATGCTGGAAATATTACCCTTTGCAATCACTGTAAACAAAGATCCTTTCACAACAGTGTAAAAATTAGAATGCTTCAAGAAATTAAAGGAAATTATAAATTGTACAGCGATTGAAGTTATGCCTTGTAAGCACTGTAGCTTTTTTAACACACGAGGGGTTCAAAAACCCTCTGCAGAGATCTGATCCTCTCCCAGCCTGAGCAATGTGTGAAGGTCTCACCCATCACCACCGAGAGCAGGGTCAGAGCCTGAGAGCCAGAGCGCCTGTGTAGCCCACGAGCCCTTCTGCGTGTCACGGGTCCTCACTGGAGCAAGTGTGCTGTAAAAGCCACTCAAAAGGGGATGGTCAGGGGAAGGCAAGGGGTGGGAACTTATCACACGTGTCACCCTTGGAGCGCTCCACATGAAGGGTGTCATGGAGCTAACTTGCGTCAAACCTTGGAGTCATGGAGGAGAGCAATCCCTGGAGCTGGCACAAGCTTGGCCTGAAACAGCAGCCACAAACTGGGCTAATCTCCTTCACCACACTTGCATAGTTGGAGCAGAAGGTGTTCCAGCAAATGACACTTGCACTGTGCAAATGCCCAGCAAGGAGGTGGGTTGGTTCACACGCAAGCAGGCAGCAGGGGAGTGGGAGAAGCAGGACTAAAACTCGGGCGTTCTTTGGTCCTGCAAGTGCCTTTTCCACCTGGACACATTTCCTCAGGGTGGGCTCAGTTTCTCCAGAAGCCCATGCCTTCCTTCTGTCTGGTGTGTTGGCACTCTGGGGCTGTGGCTCCAGCACACACAACCTGGAGAGGCTCTCATCCCACCGGCAGTTCACAGCAGAATATGAAGACATCCTAAATAAAACACTTGCAGTGGTGCAAAATTTGAAGAATTCAGCCACATGAAACCTTTCCCTGGAAGGCTGGCAATCTGCATTTAGAGGTGGAAAAAGCCAAGGGGTGTGTTTCTGCACTGAAGGTCACAGGAGGACATCTGTGAAAGGATATCACAGCCTGACTCCAATTCTCTGCCCTGTTCTGCAGCCATTATTCTTCCTGAGACAAGTTAAACAGCCCCACAGCAGTGCTGGGGAAGCTGGAGAAGCCCTGCAGAAAAGCCCTAGGGAGGAAAGAGTAAGTTCAGTGATGCAGAAGAAGACAAGGAAACAAGCAGCCTACAAACCTCGGCAAAGTGGTCCTTACCTCTGCTGGGCAGCTGGGGCACAGCAGAGCATTAGTTCCTGCAGCAGGGAGGTCTGACAGGCCACGGGAGCTGCAGGTTGGTAGCCTCTGGAGGAAGCTCCTGCACTTCATCCAACCGGAAAAAACTAGATGTGACAAGATAACACGGAAATGGAATCCCAGGGGGGAAAGAGAAATTGGGGAGCTTGTTAAGAACCCTGCTGCCATCTGGAAGGCAGGAATAGGCAGGCATCTGTGAGGAAGTGGCATCTCAGGGGGGAGTCTGGGTGCTCGCAGCTGGCACTGCATGATGGAAGGATGGGGAGTAGCTGATGGGCCTGCCCTGCCCTGGAAATCGGATCTGAGGGTGAAAGGAAAGGTGGTTTTCATTTTCCCAAGACCTCAGGGTATGTAGCAGAATCTAAAATAATCACCTCGTGCTGATTGTTGTCCTTGGCAGGAACAGTAACTTTGTGGCCCAAAGGGTTTAATTGAAGATACAAGGGGGGAAATGGGAACACATTGGGCTCTTGATTTGCTAATAGGAGCTTTTTGTGCTGTTTATTGGTTCAGAGCCATCTCCTAGGTCTTAACCCTTTACTCCTTAGTTGCCATGAAAACATGTGGTCTTCCTCGACTATGCTTTTTTTTTCAGAGGTAAGAACTGTTCTTTTTGAGCTTTCTCTAAGCTCCCATCACTGGTGCTAAATCTGGGGCATGGAGAGAGAAGAGAAGGCCTATGCCATGGTAACAGATGCCTTTGAATTAGTAACTGGTTTTCTAGTAACTGATATTTTCTGTAATTCAGCCCAATGAACACCAGTTTAACACTGGCCTTCTCTTATGGAAATGAAGGACAAAAGGCTTTTGCTTTCGGTTAGTCATGTAAATCCTCTGATGAAGCCTATTCTACCAGAAGGGTAGTAAAAGGCTGTGCTATAAATAGTGCTGTGTGTCTGCCTGCGCTGAGGCAGAAATGTAAGGTTTCATAGCTTGGACTGAGGACCCCAGTGGTTTCAGAGCCAGGGGCTGACATTTGCCTTTATGCTTGTGTTCTGTTGTCTGTTTTGTTTTCCAATACAGTCATTTATTTTAAATTGGTCTGAATACGTTACATCTTAAGAAAGAATTAAGATCTGGCATAGACAAGTTAACTTGTCTCTGTAATCTCGTCCAACTGTTTTTGCATAAAACATGCAGATTTACGGTGTTTTCTATCAGACCCCAGAAAAAAACCACAGACAAATTTAACAGCATGTAGTGATGATAGCCATAAATATGCTAAGCCCCTGAGAAAGCAGCAATAGGCAGCTCAGCAGAGGATGCAAGCACCATTTCTGCAGTTGCTGCATAGGAGCATTTGTTACTGATTTGAATGAAGCTGTTCAGTCGCAGCAGCTGCGTAATCAGACACTAAATCTGGTATGATAATGACTGGATGTGGTCTAATTGGGAGGATCAAAAACTTAATTAGTTAACAGGGGGGAAAAAGTCATCTATAAGAAAAAGAGTAGCAGGGGTGATCACTGTAAGTGCTGCATTTTTGTGTAATTTGTTATCTGTCAGTAAACAAAATCTATTAGTGCAGAATGTGAAAGGTAGAAAGTCAGAGAAAAGACAGATGTAGATTCAATATATCCCAACAGTAAAGATAGACCAAACCTAGCAAAATCCTTATCTGTCTCTATTTTTCCTTAAGAACTACTCAGAACAATCCTTTTGATTGTTTTCAATGTTTTTCTGATCCTCTACATTACTTCAGTAGAGCAGATGATTTTTTCACGTCCACTTTAGATTGTGATCAGTATCTTCACAACCATAGTCAAAACGAGGTTTTTCCCTATTCATATTTACTAAGACATATTTGCCTTTATTTATTCAAATGTATTTCCTTGCAAAATTAGGCTGTGTTTTTGTCTTTACAGGTGAACAAACAAATGGAACAGATTTGCTTTACATGACATACACAATTTCTGTCCTTAAAATACTGTTTGGTCATGGGATTGTGAATTTATCACAGAATTTCTGCTTTCTTTGCATTCCTCATGTTACCCTGCATGTTCCCAGCTCCATGCAAGGAGCTCAGCACCATTTGTTCCCACACTAGCCTACAACTGAATATGCTCTTGAAGCACGTTGGGCCACATCAGGGCCCTGGAGGCAACCATCTTCCTGTGAAGCAAAAAAGGACACTGCTCCCTGCGAGGCTTCTGGCCGCCCCAGGTTTACTGCCTCAACCTCTCCCATCACCTCCACGATTCTACCCAGGCAACCTCTGCTCATTCAAGACACCAGAGAATGTTTATTCAAGTCTCTTCTCTGTCCAAGAGACTTAGGAGTTTCAAGTGACATCAGCAGAAGGCTGATGAGGCCAGAGCCTATCTGTGACTCCTGGGGGAGCAGGATGTGATGCGTTTGTGCCTGCCCAGTGCAAGCACTTACGTGATAGTGAAATTTGATCGTAAAACTTCAGACCACGGGTTCTGAGCAGCAACACCACAGAGTGCAGCTTATTTTGTGGATGTGACTTTAAAATGTGGCACCTGCAGACTTCTGTAAGTTGGGAAAGGAAGCAGTGGAAGAAAGACTCAGACCTCCCTGGTCCAGGACAGCGCTCCATCAGAAGGCACAAACGCCCCCTCCCCTCTCTGGTGACACCCTTTGCTCAAGGTCACCCTTCCCCTGGCATTCACCTGGGAGTGCTGCACGAGGCACTTGTGGGAACTTTGCATAAGGATGAAGCATCATCATGGGTCATTTGTTAGTTATCTGCAGGGAGTTGTACTTAAGAGACTCATTGCATTTGTCCTAAGCTGGAAAATATACACATAATGATCAAGGACAAATCTCCTTCATTAGTCAGAGCAGGGGCCCCGCCTGTTCCCAAGGTCTGAGTGAATACCTGATGCAAGTGCTAAGGGTCTTTGCAGAGTATGAACAGTGATGTCATTAGAGATGAAGCAGTTTCTTGGTCCTCAGCTGCCATAGGAGCATCCATGGCTGCTGAAATAACCCTTTGAAAAACTTTGGAGCCTCTTCCCCATCTCCCTCAGGGCACTGTGGAATGGTTTTAATTGGAAGCAGATGTGCAATGTGGTAGGTAGGAGCAGACGTCTGCTCAATGTGAGCTCCTAGTAAACAACTCCTGTACAATAATTTTGAAAGAGAAAAATACCATGATTAAAGAGAAAGATTTTAAAATTAGGCTAGTACTCACTCATGGTCAGTTGACTGGTCCATTAGATTTGCCAACACTCCTTACCAATTATTCAGAGTCAAGAATATTATCTTCTCTTTGTTGCTTGATGGATTTTGGATGGAGCATTCACCTTCAATGTATGGGTCACAGAGAGATTTCCAGGTCATCACTCCCATTGCAAACACTTTTCCAGTAAGATGGCCTTGAAAGTCATAGAGATGTACTGCTGGGAATGATTGATTTTGGTTTGAATCTGGAAGGGACTTTTAGCTCAATATTAGAAACTTTATTCAAAAATAAAACTTGGGCCAAGTCTTGTTTCAGGAGATTTTTCAGTTTTTTTCTATCACAGTGGATCTGCCAGGTTACTGTCATCTGGTAATGTGGAAGGTGTTTACAGCTGCATCACACAGACCTATGGTTATCAAGCTTCATGAGGCTGCTGTACATTTTCCCTGCACTCCATTGAAACCCCTTCGTCCCCCAGTATTCCAGTAGCTATACTTGGACAAAAGCAAGGTAATCACTAGGCAATCTGTATGGCAGCAAATTTAAACCACAACTCTTCTGCCTTCAGATGCAGAGGATAAAAGACAGGAATGTGCAATAGGGGACACAGACTGAGAAGGCCTGAGTGTAAAACTGTTTGTGCACTAAATCACTGGGAAAACATTTCTTCAACCTTGTTCCAACTATTGGAAAGAGGAGTTATGCTTTTGTGAGCACAGGATCAATTGTGTCACTGTGTCCTGCTCCTTACTAGCATTAACAAGCTTTTCACACCTTTGGCTTTGTTGTTCCTCGAAAACTATTGAGCAGGTTTTATTCCAGTTCTTACTCTGGCTGGCTCAGTATATTCCATGGGAGACCCTTGAGCAAGGCTGTGCTACTTAGCTCAGCAAAGTAAATAAACCTAAGGATTAAAACTTGACTGATCCAAATGCTTTATGCATGTTCAAAATGCAAGAAATTTAGAGAAAGTTGCAAACCAGAGGTTCTAATAAATGTAATTTAATAGTCATAGGAAGGAAGAGACGTTTTAAAGGTGGGAAATGTAGCTTACGGCAGACCATCACACCAAAACTGCAACTCCAAAGTCAGTTTGTGCCAAAAGAACAAGCTTCCCTGCTTGCTTCTCAACCAGGAGAATCAGAAAACAAAGCTGATTTGAAAAACAAAATAAAAACTCAGTCCATTTCATTGTGTAAGTGGTTTAAAGGGGAAAAAAATCCAAAACCAAACAAAATTCACATGCTGATGAAACAGAAGACCAGAACTCAAAACTCTCATTTCTGGAAGTCCTCCTTTAAGCAACAAATTCAGTTCAGCTATTCTATTATGTTATTAGTAAAACTGCTAAAGGCATTTCTACATAAAAATGAAATTTCACACATGCCCAAGTATTCCCTTTTATGCTATTTTGGTGACATAACTCCCTAATGTCTTGCTTTGAAAAGCCTAGCGTTTTCCAGGGCACTTGATAGATTGGTTCTAACTTAAACATTAAAAAGTAACCTTCACATTCATCAATGAAAAGTGACAACGGATTTTATTGACTGTTTTCATTATAACACATGACAGTGGGAATATTTTTCACTGTTAAGATTTTTGAATGGAAGAAAAGTGCAGTTAGTCTGAGTTCCTTACATTCATTAGAAGCAAGACTATTGAAACCATCAACATTTACAATGACACATAAGCAAACACCAGAATCAGTGCCAATAAATACACAGAGTACCAAAATAAATATTTACAGAATTAAAAATATAACAAACACTGATTAGTATATCCTTGTGAACTGGCAGGGAAGAAAGACACCTATTGCTATCAGTTAGGTTGTAAATACATTGAGAATACAGTGATTCGAGGAGACACGTACTCATCAAAGTTTGTAGAGGTGGAAAGGAGCAGAGTGTGTCTAACAGTCTGTTATAAAAACAGCCCCCCGGAATGTTGTGAGCTTTCATTAAGAAAAAGTTGGTGCACACAGACCCAGATTATTACCAAACTTTTTAGATGAGAAGAGCGGGGAGTTCTGACTTTACTCACTCATTATCTCAAATAGGTCGTACGCTACCTTACAGGAGGTGGCTGACACAAAAATAGAAGGAAATATTGTAATTAACAGTGATCTGCCAGCTATATCACATCTTACAGAAACAGGCTGAGTGAGCTCTAACAGGACACACACGTCCCCTTCAGCACACAGGAAACACCGAGAGCATTGGTTTGTCTGATGCAGTCCCTGCTACCCTTTTCTCAGGCACACCATGATGTTTAAGCAGAGTTGGGCTGTCATAAGAGACTATAGCCATGTTGTATTTTCTGAGTTTATTGTACTTTCCATCACCCACATTTGTACCTCATCTCCCATTTCAACAACAGGCTTCAAAACCAGAACGTTTCTGAGACAGAGTCTACTAACAGAGCAGGGAAAATTCAGATGGAGCCAAGTTATGGGATCTTCACACAATAAAAACTGACAGCACTTACAGATCCACTGGTATCATGTAGAATACTGGTGGAATGAGATATCGTCTAGCTGCTAAAGTTTCACCCATGGTAGAGAATTTATTTTAATTTCATGAAAAACCAACAGCTTTAATCTTGCGCCCCTTTTAGAAAAGCAGGATAATGTTGTTAGTACTTGGTGCTGCTCCACAGTGTGTCTTACACCCCCTCCCCACTTGTCCTCGGGCTGCAAGGGTGCAGCCAGAGCTCACCACTCTGCCTAGGGCTTGGGTTTTCACATCTTCCTGGCAAAATGAGGGTGGAAGAGCAGTGAGATGCCATAGGCCAGTGCTGGGCTACAGGGGATTTGTGGGTGTTTCTGTGCTGAAACTGCCTTTAGAAAGGAAGACACTGAGCACTGCTCAGGTGTTGATGAGAGTGGTCACACAGTAGTCCACCTGCAGGAGCACTGGCTTCAGCACACCCAAGCTCACACTGGCTCCTCACCCACTGTAACACAGCAACCCGAGCATCAGTGCAAGAAAGAAAGGATACAGGGTTTTTTGGGCATATGTGTAACTTTCCACAAGGACAAGAGGTCCAGGCCTTGCTTTCAGCCCATCTCCCAGATGCCCTATAAGCCCTCCCACCCCAGCACAGCACCACCACCCTGCCTTTTCCTGCTGCTATCCAGGGCTGACACCTCCACATGGCAACACCTTGCACCCCTCTGCTGGCACCACATGGCAAGGTCACACAGCAAATTCTGCCGGTGACTTGAGGCACCTTGCTCCCCCAGTCCACAGGCTGCAGGTGAGTTGGGACACACCTTCCCCTCTGCTGCCATTAACCAAGAATTACATTTTAAGGTCAGCCTTAATTCAAAGCAGATATAACCAATTTTCTTTTACAAGCACATTATGTTCAAAGTTTCCAATGCATCTGCATAAAAAGCCCATGGAAACAACCTGATACTGATTTAGCAACTGTTTTGATGCAACATCATCCAAAATAATAAAAATCTGTTAAAGATCTTACCATTCAGTCCCCACATACCTTCTCCCTAATGACACATTAAAATGTGGCTGTGCAATAATTAAAGGGAGGCTTCACTAGTTACCATATCAAAAACATGAACAATGACAAAATAAGCAGGGGGTTTAGAGCTCTGGAAAGAAGCTGGTCCTGGTTTTGCCATCTAGAGCTAAATTAAGGAAGGCAGTGATTGTGTTAGCTGTAATTTAAACATGCTGAGCACTGGAGTTATGTGCAGGAGTGCAGCTTGTTAAGATGAAAAACAATGGAAAGACACGTTTTGCATTCAGATCAGTGAAAACACTACCACAGTAATATAAAAGACTGCACAAACACCTGAATAATGTTAATCTCAAAAAAAGAAAAAGGAAGACTTGTTTAAGAAACACTTTTTATTTCCTTAAGATTAAGAGATTAAGGACCTCTGCCAGTTCTTACTGGTGTCAGTGGAAGCTTTGCCACAGCAGAACTGGACCCTGGAAGGAGATTGTCCTGTTGGCAAATGCCAGTTTCCTACCTTTGTGGCCATAGTTGGATTAGTTTTTATTGCAGAGCATTGCTTGGATGTGATGTCAAAGTAGGCAAAACAATCTTCTTTTAGCCATTGCTACAAGAAGCCTTTCAGCCTGGCAGTTTAAATTCCTTGCCCTGTGAGGCGCTTAACCTTTTCCTCTCTGTACTACAACTTTGGCTCTATTTATTTAAGTATGTGCAGAAAGGAAAAAGGAAAGCAAAGATAAAATCTGGGCACAGTCTCCATAACAAACAGCTCCTATGCTTTCCTACAAGAGTGATCTGCTTCCTTGCTACATTTACAAAATTGTCAGCAACAGGAAAGTGGAGGAATGTATTCCATGCTATGCAAAATATCACTTAACATCCTCACCCATGTCTATGAGATCACACAGCAGACATCTCTATTTTAAATATCTTTGCCACTTATTCTGGGGGGTTTAATTTTTTCAAGACCAAGAAGTAGAAGCAAAGACCTCCTGAAGAGGAGGCATAGTAGCAGCAGCTCCTCTTTTCTAGTGCTGGAAGGCTAGATCAAAAATCTGTTTCCCAAGCAACTGCAGTATGGCTGAGAAGGAATGAGAGACATAGAGAAAAAAAAAAAAGAAGAACTTCCTAGGCAATAGTACTCACTGTTTTGGGTGGAGAAGCCTTCTAAGGCAAGAAGAGTTTTAATAACCTGCTTTTGCAGGAATCAAGGTCCCCATGATGTGGCTCAAGTGGTTATAGCTATTATTCCTTTGCATATGACAACTTCATCCATATCTCCCTATCTGAAATGGATCTAGGAAACACCAAATCAGTGCTGAATGTTCCTACCTGAGGTGCCCACAAGGAAGACAAGATATGAACTAATGATGAGTAAAAAATTCCTGTGAGTTAAATTAAAAATAAATTGTCCCCTGAAAACAAACAGCAAGACAGACTGAGATACCTCCTGTTCACAGTAAACAGCACATGGACTCAGGACAAGGGAATCCTATCATCCCATCCCTCAGTGGAAGGGAGGGATGTTCAGCAGGAACCAGTCCCAGGCCACTGGGGACAACTGACAGTGTATTCTTAGCACTGAATCTCAGAAGAGTCAGTTGTTGTGCAGTTCTGCTCGGACACGTGGGATTATGTCACCACAATAAAAACATAAACAAAGGGGGGAAAAAAAAGGAAAAGACAAAATGAAAACCAAAAACAAACCCTGCAGAAGCTGTCATGTGTGAACTCTGCCAAGACTCATTCTGCATTGTCTTTGAGTTGATGTCAATTTGTTTTTCCAAGACAGAAGCCCGAGCCTTTCATATCAGTAACTATGAAAACACATTTTCAGGCCACCTTGCCTAGAATCCCGCATTCTGGCTGTTGGATAACCATCTGTCTTGTAAGTGGCTATCGTTATTGTGATCTGTCCCTTTCATACCATTATCTTCCTGAAAAGCCTTTTCTGAAAGTAGTCCATTAGAGGAGGGAAAGAAAAACCTCAGTGCATGGCCATGCAGCAGAATCAATGGCTCCCTTTGATCTGCAAGCTCAGGCAGTACTACAAATTTAAGAAACAACAAGGTTTTGCTTTGCTAAGCAAAGCCTGTTAATTTGGCTCATCTGCACTCATAGCATCTTATGAAAATGCCATCTGTATCAGATGTTTTAAGACTTTGGTGCAATATTCGCTTAGCTTAGATAAATAATTTTGTAAGATTCATTAAAAAATAATCAGTGAATTAATTTTCATAGCGTACATCTATGCACGTAATTTTTAAAATTCAATCCTCTATTACCCTGAATGGTGGCGAGGATATTCACAGTGGATTAAGAAAATGCTGTTTATTGATGGAATAAGACTGAACGTAGTTTTTTCTTATTCTAGTCATGGAATTTCCTCTGAAATCTACTATGAATATTTGAGTCCTATTACTGGCAAGAGCAAAATGCATATGCACTACATGGAAAATAAAACCTTTTATGTCTGTTGCAGGCCACACAGTACTGGAAACTTAGCTCCTATCATGACAAAACAAGTCCACAAAAACATAATTTCATGGTACTGAAAGGAAATCTTTTGTGCTGATATAAAGGACAGGAGTGTATACCACTGAAATCACTGTAGATATCTATAAAACACTATGCAATATATAGAAAAACTCTAAGAACATACAAAATTTACCAGTAGGGAGCTGAAAGTGCAAAGAGTACACATAACTAAATACCAAGTCCTGATCTATAAAATCTTTTATGAACGACATACAGCTGATAATTACAACGCATCATTCAGACCACCAAATAACAAATGAAACAAATAAAGAAAAATATACTTTAAGGAAATCAAAACAATGACACCATTGGGAATGTTATCTTTGGGACTCGGAACACCATTTCTACCTCAATACCTACCAAAGCCAAGGAAAATATACGCTTCAACAGGGTAACACAAATAAGAATGCAAGCTACCACAAAATGCCTCAGGACTATTACCTCTTTATGTCTCAGCCTTTAAATCCAGCATGCCATTAACTGTTTGTTCTTAGGTATCTCACAGTATTTTACAGGGATCTTTCAGGAATTATATATAGGTCTAAAGAAAGCCTTCGAACCTCCTTTCAGTGATTGTTTTAGGCATTGTGTGGAGTTATACAAGTATATTTGTATGAAAATTGAAAGCCCTGGTAAATATTAGATCTTCTATTATCTTTTGAAATAAAAAACATAGATGGCTTAAAGACAAAAGTGAATTTTAGAAGTACAAAGTTAATTTGAACATTAAATTGTATCTTTACTCTCTCACAACCATTACCCTGAATCAACGTCAGCACGTCGCAATGATTCAAAATACTGACGCCCTACTACCAGCTACTTTCCCATTTTCCTTTTAAGGATATGATTGTCCTTAAAATATGTACATAGCAAGCAGCCAAACAAACTGCCAGGAGATTTGCAAAATGTGCTTACAGTGGGTATGTGACAGAAAGCTTAAGGGAGTGGCTGCGGAGCCTGGCCTGGGCAAATGCCCTCCCAGCCACGCTCCGCCCCAGCCCGGGGCTCCTCGCTCCTGGGGTTAGCACCGAGGAGGAGGCTGCCCACCACCATGCAGAGGATGGAGGAAAAAAAGTGGCAGAAAACAAAGGAGAGTGAGAAGAATGAAGGGAAGCCAAAGCATTTTAATGATTTTTGTTAGTGGTTACGTGAGAGGGAGTTAGTCTAGTGTCACACTATTGGTTTCTCAATACAGACGTGCCACAACAAAACACATATGATGAATAATTTGACACACACGAGTCCTGTAGAGATGGCAGCTGGTATCTCCTAGTGGGTTTAAAGATGCACCACTCCTACTACCTGTACTCAGTGCTTCCAGTTTTTATGGTACTACCGCCACATCCTCCTTCCCTCTCAACTTCCAGTACCCTATAGAATCTCTCAGCACAATTTGTCCTTATAACAAAATGGGGAATTACGATTTTTCTGCACAGTTGTCATGCAAGGAAAGATGCATCCCTCACAGTCAAACAAAAAAGAATGGGAAAAGGAATGTCATGTTTAGGGCTGAGGAGCAGGACAATATTCCGTGTTCTGTACATACATCCTTCTGAGGGTGTTTCAGCTTTGACTTTCTAAAATGATCAAGTCAGACCAAATGCAAATCCCTTTCTCAGGCAAAGGAAACCATCGCCAGCGTGTTGGGAGGCAGATCTGGAGCCCAGCCCCCAGGCCGTGCGTGGGAGCACTCACAGAGTGTGAGTGTGCACGGGGACCCTGCCAGGAGCTGTGAGCTCGCTGCAGATGCAGATGTACAACACGGCTGTGGCAGGGGGCACACAGGGAACCACGCACCTACACGTCAGGAAGAAAACATAAAATAATCCTCTTTGAAGTGTATTAAGGTTCTTAAACCATGAAAACAGGGGCTGGTCAGGGAAACTAACACTTTCACTGGGATGCTGCAACTCGGTATTAAATTCTGCAGCAATTTCAAAACTGGATGTCAATTTCATCTTCATGACTTTAAGGTCATTTCTCCAGTGAACCATGAATCATGCATATACAATTCTTATTATGGTATTTCCTGGCTTTTTATGGTTTGCCTACAACCTTAATATCCTTCAAATGTATATTCTGTATGTTTATTTTCCTTTTTTTTTCTTTTGATTTAAGAGACAATAAAACCAACTGCTATGTAAGATCAGACCCATTAGTTTCAATGATGTGAATTTAGGATCCTCTGCATAATATAGACATGTATATTTTTAAAATGTATATTATTTTTTAGATACACTGGAGCATATATTTTATATTAACTGTGGTCTGATGATTAAATACTTATATCAAAATATTTTGTAAATACATAACATTTATCCTTTAGACTTCAGTGATTTTTAGAGCTTTTTCAGTGTATCATAAAAATATGTCCTCAGGCACATTAAAACCCTATTATATTTCCTTGAAATGTTGCCAATGCCCACGTACAGTAGCCACTATTCAAAAATGTCATGGCCATTAATACATTTCTCCTAAGATCCAAGCTCATCAGACCATTTTATGTACCACTAGCTTACCATATTTTTTTCCTCTCTTAAAGTAAAATTATTCTGACATTATTGAGAATGAAAATAAAAAGCAACAAAAACCCAAACTTTCTTTAAATAGTCAAAAACTAATTTTATATATTTCAAAAAATAATACTTAAAAAACATGTTTCTTTGCTGGGTTCCTTCTTGGTAAGATTTAAGCCCAGAGCAACTTTGTCTAAACCCCTGAAAATAGAGGTTTGCAGTGGCAGTGCTGTCAGAACATCAGCTCTGAGCCATGGAATGTGCCACTGGAATAAAATCAGCACTTCAGACTTACTTATCTGGGGATGCATGAGCCCATACAAGCCAGAGTTTTTCTCTAATTTAAGGTACTTACACAAAGTTCTATCCTTTTAGAACTGTAAAATTATCTACCTATAAAAACTAACTCTTGCTTAAACTCTAGATAATAAGGACAGGTGATTTTTTTTTTTATAAAAAATCTGCTAAAACACGTATATATTTACACATGGCGAGCAAGCTATTGTATAAATGTGGACAGTGTGTATATATTGGCATTTAGTAAAATGTTTCCCTGAACCTGATTGTATGCATTATCGGACAAGTATTGATGTAAACATCTGAACCTACGTCAGGTGTCTCTGTTACCCATTTACATTAGACCAGATCAAAACCAACCAGACAGACAGACAAACGAAAATATATTTTCCTGTTAGACGAGTCCACCTAACTCCTTAGTTTTACCTCCTGCACACAAGTCAATCAAGTCTGCTGCTGAGCAGTGTTCTCGTTCCTACAGCAGGTAAAATACCTGTTAGGTGGGTTGTTCTCTGCTTAGCATTTTTTCCAACATCTTGAGGAGCAAACATCATTTCCAGAGCCAGCCAGGCACCCAGCCTCTACTCCTCCCCAAGAAATGATTAAAAGATAAGTGTATAGGAGAACCTCTCATGCCGCTCCTTTTGTAACTCTGCTCCCTTGAAGAACTCATGACACTGCTTTGCACGAGGAACGATGGTCATAATCCAAGTCCTGCTTCCAGAAAGGCATGTAAAAATGAACCTCCCCAGTGCTTAGTGTTGCAGAAAAAAGATACAAATGTAAAAAAAGGTGCTCAAAAAGAAGTTGACTTTTTGTATTCAGCCATACAGTCTAGTAAGAAGAGACTCAGAAGTGCAGGCCCACAGAGTACGGTGAAGGAAGCCTTTTAGGTGACTTTCTTCAGGTGATGCAAAATGAATTCATTATTTGTGGTCTCCTGTGCAGACCTTCCCACACGGACTTGGCTCTCTTTGTCTCCACCTCTTACCCAACTACTTTTTGGCACTGTCCTGGTATGTGGCAGTTTTCACCGTTGTCCCTGCTACGCCCCTGTTACTGACCCGGCGTACCAGGACTTTGGAGACGGGGATTTTTGTTCTGTGCATCTCACTTTTGGCCAGGTGATGGTGTGCGACATGGTGGCTGTTACTGGCATCTGCTCCGTGGCTGGCGGGATGCGAGGAAAGGTGTTTAATGCTGATGGGTATCTTGGAGTCCTTCGCTGTGCTTGAGGGTGTTTTCAGTGAGCTCACGGTCGTTATTGGGGACACGGGCTTGGAGCGTGGCACACTGGGGACTTCCTCGTTTGTAGGCCCTGCTGGTGGGTTCTCATCCGGCTCAGCATAAAGGTCGTAGAGAGCATCCCCACTGTAGCTATCCCTGGGAAGGGTTTCCTTCTGGATGCTTGTGGAACTATCTTCCTCGGGACCAGGGGTGGTGGAATCCCAGTAGCCCTCATCGCTGTTTGGGACGCCCTCGTGCTGCTCCTTTTCCCTGCTCTTGTGCTCCTCTTTGTGGTTCAGGTGAATGGCAATCTGGTGGAGGCCACCACGTTTCACCACCACCCTGTTCTGGGCCCCCTCGGTACCTCGGGTTTCCTTCAAGCCCTCGGGCTTCTTTGCCCCTCCTCCGCTTCCTCCTCCTTGCGTCTGAGTCTCGTCTGTCTGTGACAGCATATCCCAGAACTCTTGCAGGCAGGTGTCATCCACCTGGTCGGGGCTGGCCATCTCCTCCCCTCCTCCCTGGTAGGCCACCATGGTGGGGTGCTTCTTGGTGGCACCCAGCTTGCTGGGCCCGGGGGTGCTCTTCTCGCAGACGCCACTCCCGCCGCCCACATCCTCCTCATGGTCCGCAATAATATCTCCGCAGCCTGTAAGAGAGTCAAAGCTTTTCAGTGAAGTCACGTCAGCAAACATCAAACAAATACGATCAATCGACTGCTCTGAGGGTGGATCAACAGAGGAAGGGTCAGGGGCGGCTGCCGTCTCTTGACCGCTATCACAGTGAGGTTCAACAGGGGGGATAGTCGTTATTGGAATGTCACCTGTTATCGCCGCATCCTTCGCAGTCCCAACCTCTCCGGCGGCCGGCTCCGGTCGCTCGCGGCTGAGCTCCTCGGGTGGCCGCACGGCGGCGGGCGGCTCCTCCCGGGGCGGGGGGCTGCTGGCCCGCGGCTCCGCGCCGCCCGCTTCGGGCTCCTGGGCCGCGGCGGGCGCCTCGCCGCTGCGCTTCTCCCGCGGCGG
>VXAX01003964.1:182344-240903 GCA_013399835.1 Leptocoma aspasia
GCCCGAGGCCACACGTGCCCACTGCCGACGACCAGAGGGGTGCAGTGGTACAAGCTGGGGCACGGCCCAACCTTGTCCCCAGTCGCCTCCCTTGCCATGGAGGGGGAGCACGGTGGCAGCCCCCAGACAAACCTTTTCCCGGCCCCTGCAGCCACTGCGCACAGTCATGGCACCCAAACCATGTCCGTGTCGAATTGCCACCAGGGATGATGGCCAGCCATCCAGTCACATCAGGGTGGCTGGTTTCACCCTGACCACGAAACTCCTGACTGGCAGCAAATCTATCCCAGGTGAGAATAGAACAGAATAGAGCAGAGCAGAGCAGGTGGGAGGAACGTACAAAGATCATCCGGCCCTTAAAGCACCTCCAAATGCCTCTTAAACACTGACAAGACTTGGGGCATCAACCACCTATTTAGAAAGCCTGTTTGAGTGTTTACCACCCTATCAGTAAAAAAATGCTTCCTAACGTCCAGTCTGAACCTCCCCTGGTGCAGCTTTGAATCATTCCGTGCATCCTGTCGCTGGATACCAGGGAAAGGAGCTCAACACCTCCCTCCTCACTTCCCCTTCTCAGGATGCTGTGGAGAGGTCACCTCTCAGTCTCATTTTCTCTAATCTAGACAACACTGGCCAAAATAACCAGCCCTGGGCTCCAGACTCGCTGAATTCTCAGCTGGGTTATTTCAGCTTCGGGCAGTGCCCTGCACCAGAGCTGCAGAGCAGACCTGCTTGCCCCCAGAGCTGTAGTAGTGCCTGTGCCCTGGCAGCCCAGCTGTGCCATACAGCACTGGTCTGGGCTCCTCAAAACAGAAACACTTGTCTGGGTTTAAGCTCTAAATGTAAGTGAGTACCACTAAAGAGAAGTCGTGTGTGGGCCCAGTGCCATGGAACTCCCTTTGAAGTCAGTAAAAGGCTTGCCATTGACTTCACTGGCTGGAAGAATTAGTTGTGGGTTTCGGTATTTTTTTATCATCAGACATTCATTGCACTCTCCCATGAGAGCAGGTTGAATTATCTGTAGTGAATAATTTATCCAGTGAATTTAGTCCTGTTCATGTATAAAAGTGCCATTTGCATTCAGAATTAGAAGTGTTCAATAAGAGCAATATGAGCGAGCACATCATTAAACTTACAGGTCTCTTTTGCCAGAGACAGAGGAAAGGACAGATGAGGCAGAAGCCAAGATATTGGCTGGAGGAGGAAGAGTGAATTATATTTTCCAGAGTATAGTTTGTAAACGTACCCAGCACCCAGAAGCCACAGAGACAGGAGATAGACCAGAACCTCGACCCAAAGGTGCAAGTTCCTCACCTTGACTTTGCTTCCATCAGTTGTACCATGTCATGAGTTTCCCCATTACTTGGTCATATTTCTGCTCTTTACACAGATGAAGGAAACTTGATAAAAGGGAGAGAATACCAAATGCTCTTGAGAAAATGCAAATACAAAGAGCCAGGTGTACTTTCGAAATTTGAAAGAACCCTGATCTTGTATGTTGGGAAAAAAATTAGTAAAAATGCTAACAAGTAAGACTTGGCCACCTGACTGAAATTCTCTGTTTTTCCACTTTCATCCTGGTGCTTTGCTACATTTCACCAATCCTTTATATTTCACTAGTTCTTCTTAAAAGCATTGGGTCTAATGGAAGGAGACTCAGAGATACAAAAGGTAGAGGACAGGTGACTTAATGCCTCACAGCTGTATGGAATAGACAACTTATTGTGTCTTCTTACTTTTTTGTGTCAATATTTGTGGCTATGACAGAAAGAGTGTACTTTCAGCTTGTTTTTCAGCCAGCTTAAAATTCAACTGTTAGTGGAGGAAAGTGACTTGAAGTCAACCTGAAATTACTACTTGGGAAATGTTTTGACAAATTGATTTTTTCTCTACTTTTGGTTTCAATACTTTTTGCACTTTAAAAAACATTATTTAAATAGTCTTGAAGTACCTCTGGAAATGGATAGTCATTCCAAGAAGGAAATGGTAAAGCACTGAATTTTGAAAGTGACAAATTAAATACTCCCATTTTTTTCTTTTATCCTTTTGTTTTAACCTGAAGACATCTACAAATTCATCATGAACTTGTGACATGCTTTTCAGTCCCCTGAACTATGGCAGGGATTTCTTTATGGCTTCCCTTCATCTCTGTAGGTCTGAAATGGAAGTCTGCTTCTGACAGTGAAAAATGTCATAACTCTGCATGCTTAGCAAGGGGGAAGAACGACTGACAGACACCTTGCAAAGTGAAAACAAATGAGGAGCTCTAATTTAAAAGCACAGAGAGACTCGGAGCCAGCAGGGAGCTCCTGATGACATGCAGACAAGGGGCAGCTGAGCCGGTGTTGATGGGAGAGCTGTTCCTACTGCATTCCCCCGACCTGGCTTAGCCTGAGGGGCATCTGATGTGGTGGAAGAGCTCCCATGCTGAGCTGCGTGGCACGGCCACACCAGCAGGTTTTATTCTGGCTGAAGGGGATATCAAAAAGGGTCTGTTCTCCAAGGTGGATTCTTTTCATGTTTAGATTGAGTATGAATTAAGAAAACCAGACAAGAAACACTATTTAAAAAAATATTCAAAAAAGGGTAATATAAAAAATGTAGCATTTATAGTATATATTTTTTAATAGTGATTAAGGACTTTGTCATGAGGGCTATCCTCTCCTTGTTTCTTGGACACACCCTACAGCTGTTTTGAGCTGCCTATTAAAGGTTACTGCCACAGACTGCTTGTCCAGCTCTCATCCTTGGCTCCACCACTGACCTGTGCTGTGATCCTCAGGAAGCCAGGCCTTTGCTCGTTTCTGACCACGGTGCCTTCTCCAGTGACCCACGGGCGCCACTGTCCTGTCCCAGCCTGGATCCCTACGGAGCGGCGGAGCCGCAGGGGCACCCCCGCAGCTGCAGCCATCAGGTGGAACAGCAGGATCGGCTGTAATTACAAACCAGCTGCAGAGCCTCACCCTGCTTTCTCCCCAGTCATTACACCAGGCAGATGCTCTCAGCTGCCCCAAAGACTGCAGACTGTGGCGCAGAATGAATACTGAATAACATCCTAGGTTTTGTCATATATGAATTAGTGATGGGAGTGGCAGGTAGCAAACCCTCTTGTACCTCATTTTGACAGAAGCCACAGTTTTTTGGTATTTTAAGGCTTCCTCATGTGCTGAATGGGAGCACTGGGCACAGGGTGACAGGACAGAGGTGTTTGAACATCTCTGCAAGAGTTTTTCACTTCATGATTCTCTTCTGTGAAGCTTCAATGACTCCAGAGTCAGGAGCAGCCCTCCCAACATAAGCAGGATATGCTCAGTTTTAAGCCAGAAAACTGCCTGCTTTTTGCTGAAGTTCTTTACCTTTTTTTTTTCTTGTTGTTGTTAGCATTCTCTATGGTTGTATTTCACCCACCACATGTACTATAGGCCCATAGAATTGTTCAGGTCAGAAAAAACCTTTAAGACCATTGAGTACCACTGTTAATTGTACATATGCATGTATAATTCATGAGATTCAAAGATGCTACATCAATTTAAAACTTGTAGGACTTCTTAATGATAAGCAGTGAATCTAAATCACGGAATGTGATTTAGACTTTGGCTAGACTTTGGCTGGCACCGTGCCTGCATCTAGGCCCCAGCTGGTAATGGGAGAAAGTCAGCAGGCTTTTAGAAAGCAGTAGATAATTACCTTGCCAGGATCTAGAATTTAAGGATGAGTGCAGGGAAGCCCAGAGCAATAATGTGTCCATAGGGAAAACAGGCCCACTACCTGAAAAGTTATTTTGAACACAGCATTTTGTTTTCACATGATTAGGTGTGCTACTGCACAGTTCAACTCTTCAGTGCATTACAGTACCAGGAAGTGGGAGAGATGCTGTTTGCTGGATTACTAAATCAATGGGCTCATTAAGAGAGGCATAAGTAGTGTCAGATCTCTATTGATACCTTAAAATCTGCTTAGGGAGCCACTGGGACTAGAAAAAGAGAACAGTTAAAACCAGCAAAAAAAAAATCAGTAAAAGAAATGGGGAATTAAAGAATTCCTCTTATTTTCCATGTGAGCATTCTTGCTATAACATGTATCAGTAGCAAGTGACTGCTCATAAAGGTAAAGGGGAAAAGTGCCTGGAATTCTAACATTTCCCACTTGTTTGCATTTGTCTCCCAATGGATCAGTATCCTCTAATACTGCATATTTCCTTCCTCCCTCTCCAGCCCATTCAGCAGCAGCTAACACCTCTTCAGGACCATTTGCTTTGTTACTCCTACCTCCGTTTTCCCAGGCCAGACCATTTCCCATATCCTTTCCTCAAACCAAACTTTCCTCAGCTGCAGAGACATAAAGACCAGAAGTGTGCAGTTCAGCATGACCAGAGCCTGGCTGATTCTTGCTCACAGGCAGCTCAAATCTGGGGACATGTCAGGGAAAAAGTTCCTAAGGGAATCTAAAAAATGCAATATATGGAAGGAAGACTAAAGAGTGGCACGTAGATGAGGGATAAAGTGAGGAAACTCTATCAGACTGTCATCTCCACACAGACTCACCAGAAAATGCCTGAATAACACATGGAAAACTGTCACCAGCAAAATCTGGTATCAGTGCAACATACAGATAGCAAAATTCATCATGACTAGGAGATGTGCATGTCCCTGTACAGTCTGTCTCCAGGGAGATAATAAACTGTCATTACTGTGTTTTATTGGCTGAAGAGCTGCAGTACTGGGAAGTGTTCAGTGAGCAGAACAAGACCTGTTTCTCAAAATAGAGACCTGGACTCTATTTTCAGAAAATTACATCTAAACTCCACAAATTTATAGAATTTGAAAGTGCCCACTGCAAAGCCGTTTAATTTAAGTAAACCAGAACATCCTCTAAATCTCCAAGAAACCACACCAAACAAGAGCCAGGGTACAGAATTTGAACAGATAACAACCATGCCCTTCCACAGCGTAAATGTGGAAGAAAGAAGAAAACAGCCACCAACTTTTCACGTGTTTAAACACTGGCCAAGTCTAGCCAAAACGGGAAGAAGCCTGATTTCATGAGCCTGGCAGACTGGGTCCTCCTAGTGAGGACTTCATGAGAAGAAATACTTGTCCTCACTCGTAACATCCTTGCAGCAAAGGCCAACAGCTTCTCTGCACCTGAAAGGAATCCTGTGGCCACTCTGAGGTTTTCTTTTATTATTGTCCCTCAGCCCCAACACCCCTTCTGGGTGCAGCTTCAGAGAGAAAAAGGAGTTCAGCAAAAAATGGATGTTCAGGCTGGACAAAACAATCACAGGGTTTCTGAAATCAAGTAAACCATCTGAACTGAGAAAGGATGAGGATACAGTAGCTCATCCAAGATTTTTGTAGAGTTTTTGCTATCAAAACAAGGTTTCTGTATAATGGTTTATATTTTGCTGTTTCAAAGAGCAAAATAGGAAAATAATAGTAACCCTCCCAAAATGAAGCAAAACATGATCTAGACTCCAAAGAAAATTATTTAATGTTTTGTAGCTCAGTCAACAGATTGAAAAAAATCAATTCTCTGCATACTATCTCTGTGTTATCCAACTGTTCTTTCCAATGCAAAACAAAAGGATTACAGCAAAATAAGGAAACAACTGAGAAACTGAAAGAGGGGAAATATCCATCATTTGTCTTAAAGCTAAATGCAAATTAAAAATGAAGGCAATGCATTGTAGTCCCCCAAGGGACAGATTTACTTCTAATTAATAATATGTTAGTGCTCTAGCCCTCTGCATTAAAAACCCAAAACCTTTTAATCCTGCTGGAACAGTATAGCTAGAACCTCCAAGAATTAACCCAGTCCAATCCCAGATTTACTAACACTGTAATTACTGGAAATGTTTAGAGTTTATTTTCGTCCATATACTGGACTGAACTGAAAAGAGGAAGGTTAAAAAAAAAATCACATCAATATATTTTTTTAGGTGGACATGCTGCCATTTTTCTTTGGATGTTTGCAGTATCTGAGACATAATAAAAACTTAAATTTTATTTTTAATTCTGCTAGTTAAGTTTTTCTACTTCAAAAATAAATGAAAATAAAATCTTGGCTGTGCAGATTCAGCAGACCTGATAGACAATAGTACCACAGGAGGGATGAGTCTTCCCCACTATCTTTAATTAAAAGCCCAAACAGGAGTGTAAGCAGATTAGGGGGACCATGGGGAATACTGGGTCAGAATATGTTTTTCAAACAGTTGAGATGCAGCTGAGCATGATTTTTGGAGAACAGTTCTGCTGAGACATTTTTATTGAGGTAGCCATTTAGAAAGCTTTAATCACATTGAGGGTGCCTGAGGTTTTTCCTTACCTTTGTACTATCTCTGACCTTTCCATTGACTTCAGCAGAAATACTTCTGATTAGTGTCAGCAGGTGTAAAAGTCAGAATTGGGACCTTAATTAAAGACTCAGCCTCACTAAATAGGATACTCAGATAGATGGGGTCTTTTTTTTTTTTTTTAATAAGAAATAACTCACCCAATTTGCTAACAAGGCTTTTGTGAGATTCAGATGACACAGATAAATTTTTAAAAATTCCTTCCATTACAATTATTGATAGATTCACTATTAGTTTGATTTCAGGAGTGCTCTGTCTCACTTTCTTCCTCTCCCCTCATTTCACTTTGTATAAAGCAGCCAGGCCCTGGGCAGAACATGGGTCAGAGCAGTTGGGTGCCAGCACCATGGTAAAATGTGGAAATCTTTGGGCTCAGGTGAAAGGACTCAGAGGCCAAATGTGAAAGAGGAAAAAGACACCTGAGCACCTGAAATACACAGGCTGCAAGGGATTACTGAAAAGCTTTGGGATTAAGTCTGTGTCTTGGGACATGGTGGGAAAGGAGAGAAATAATTGTGATTTTTATTATGATAAGTTTTCAAAGCTAATGATAAAATTCAGTGTCAGGATTTTTTTTAGGAGCCCCAAAACTGCAACAACACCTGTATGCAGATACACACTATGTGTTTTGTATTTCATACAGGGTATGCCTCAGCAGCTTCCAAAAGGGTTGGCTCTAAGATGCCACAAAAAACCAGGCCGTGCCTTGCAAACCTGTAGGAACCATTGGCTTCCATCTGTCTCAACCCAAAAGGTAGGTTTTGTCTGCCCATGCTTTAACCAGCTGCAGAGTAAACAGCTGCATCTCAGCTAGTTAGCTTAAATCCCCTTTCTTTAATGTGGCAAAAGGCAGGTATTCTTATGTCAAAATTTATTTGACACGTTTTGCGGGCCAGCTTATGGGTGGATGGAGTAAATTTTATTTGAAAAGCTCTGAGCTTGAGTTAAATGTTCAGAGAAAAACACCTAAGTTTGCTCAAACCAGCCCATCTCTAAATATTTTGATATTTGTGGTGTTTAAGTTATTTCCCCACTTTCCCAAAAATATCAACCAACATTTTTCAGTTTTCAGATTTTCTATTTGGGAAAAACATTGTTACACAGAAATAAAACATTTTCCATCGTCTCTAAAGCAAGCATGTGCACTGCTCAATGTATATGCACATGGCAGTGCCTGCTCCTTGCCCTGGAGGAGCTACTAAGATGGTTGTGGCTTTGCAGGACTGGGACTCTGGTCAAGGTTACACCATGAGAAAGACTTGGTGCAGCCTGGATTTTGGTTGTGTTGGTGCCTCAGAGCTGGGAGGGTTTCTAAAGAAATCTGCCCCCGCTTGTTCTTTCTAGAAACTCTGCCTTGCTGCACATGGGTGAGCCCGTTAGCTGGAGGCAGTGGCAGGGATGCTGGTGGCTCGTGGAGCAGCACACGGATAATTTCACACCCAGCCCTTCCACTGATCCCGTTTGGGTGTCGCTCCCTGACGTGCTGCTCTCTCCAAGGAGCGCTGTGTGGGACACGTGACACAAATACCACCAGAGGTTTTTTCCATGGGGCTATTTTTGACAAGTGCTGTTGCTTTGACAGCAGAGCGCTCGATCAATTCTGACTGAATGTCAGCTAAAGGACGGCTTTTCAGTTGTCTCTTTTTGCTTTTTTCTTTCACCACTAAGAAAAACGAAGCAGTGGGTGTTGATTTATGTCAGTTTTACTGAAATATCTAAGGAGTGGAGTGCAGTTTAAGAATAGATTCGTACCAAGAGGAATAATCACTGGGGCTTCCACTCCTGCTTGGACAAAACAGGTTTCCAGAGAAGCACTGTTTGAACAAGGACCATGTAAGAAACATAGGATTAGGCCATCTGAGTTGGTTGGTAGGGTGCCTAGTAGGCAGAGCAAGCATCCACCAGCCTCTTGCAAAGTGCAAGTCTCTCCTCAATGGGGTTTCCACACACAATAGCTGGATTCAGCATCTACCAAGGATGGTAACTGCAAAACTCCCACCAAACTCTACAGTCCTGCATCAGGGCCAGGGGCAAGCAAACTGGAAACCAGTAGCACCAGTTTGCCCACTGTCTCTGGCTGATTGGGAAAAGTCCATTTCTCTTTATTCCTGGCTAGGGCAGATCATCTCCTGCTTCCAGCAAAACCCAATGGGAAAATTATGCACCAATCCAAAAGGTGTTTTGTCTATCAAATGGGACAGTCAAGATCATCCACTCATTTTTGTGGAGTTTTTCCATGGAGAGTCACAAAAATAGGCTGACAGGTGGTCACAGAGCTTTGCCTGAACTCATGGATTACCAGGACAGAAGGAAGTATCCTGTGGCTCTTAGATCTGCAAACTTGGAAAAAACAAACTGGAGAAAATGACCTGATTTTTTTTGAAAACACATGACTATGGCCTGTCTCTCTTTTGACTTTCTTGCTTCATAACATACATGCACATGCATAGATATGTGCATATCTAAACACACAGAAGTCCCAGAGAATTTTTTTCAAAGAGATTCCTCTCCTTTACACACTGGTCTTAAACATGCCTAACAGTTTTCTCTCTCTCAAAATAACTCTCGGTATTAGATTTTTTTATCTGTAATTGTATCTATGAAATAGTAAAGGGGATAAACAGACAACAATCTGCATCCTTCGCTAACACTTAGATCAATTGATAATCCCTTGTCGGGCTGATTGCTGTCAAAACCAGGACAAGCAAAGGCATTTTTCACTCCCACCATTGCAGCTGTTGTCTTTTTCTGTTAGCCCAATTAAGCAAAGCAAAGAGGAATAGCACCATATCAGAGCCAGTTTGCCTTAGGATATAAATTGTCGTCTTTTATTTGTTCATAGCCAATGCTGCAAGAATAACAAAGCGATGCCATAAAACTCAACCACTGTGCTGAAAACACAAAGGAGCCATTTTTTCCCCTCCAACTCTTGGTGGCATCCAGCCATGCTGCCCCATGGCAGGCGCCGGCCCTCCCTCAGCCTGGCTGGTGGCAGGGCTGTGCACAGCCTGCCCGTGCTGTCTGTGGCCAGCCCCGTGTCCCTGCTGGGCACCAGGGCTCAGCCCCCCTCAGCCTGAGCCCAGCAGAGCTGGGCTTCCCCCCAACACTCCAGAGCCAAGGGCTTTTGCTGGGTGCCTCCATGAAAGCTGTTTCCCCTCCTCCACTGCTCTTCCACACTTGGCAAGTGAGAGCCCTACACCTTTCATCTTGGAAAGCAACAGGGAGCCAATGATTTTCTCTGGCACTGTTAGCCAAAGCCCTCCTGGAAAGTGCTGATGCTATTATTGTAGAAGTGTAGCTGACTTATGGCAACAAATGCCAAAGAAGTGCATCACCCTTGTGCCTTGTTGTCTGCATGGCAGGACGCCCTGTTGTGTGCTGGATTGTCATATGTAATCTATGCAAATGCAGTCATTAGCTTTAGCAGATGTTTTTTTATTATGCTGTTTCAAAACTGAAAAAGACATCAGCAGGCATGTTTGTTTTCTTACCTGGATTTTGAGGAACAGAATAAATTGCAATGGCCCGTTGCTAGTATGAACGCACCCTTCCTGATACATAACACTCTGTACCTACTTCCACTCTATATAAGAAAATTTTAATTACTGCTTTTCACTTTCTTGATCTAATTTTCAACAAGAATCCTCGTAACAGCTTTAGTGCCTGCCTGTGACACAGGGAGACGAACAGGTAACTCAGCAAGGTATCAAAGCAGAGAGTCAGCAGCAAATTTAAGTTCTTCATTCCTGGTCTTTGCTGCCAGACAGTGCCCCTCATCACAGAACACACTTTTTGCTCTCCTTGGGCTTGTGCATCTCTGTTAGGTGCCTATGACAGCTACCAGAGCAGCAGGCAAGGCAGTTTGGATACAGCCACTGGGTCTGAAGGGCAAGATGATTTAGTGGAATGAATGCAGCCTATTTTGTGCCTGGTGTCTCACTACTAGACAGAGCCCTGTGCAGAGAGCAGGTACAACCTCAATGTCCCGTCCTCGAGCTGTGGGCAGGCCATGAGAGCGCCGGGGGCAGAACCACAGTCTGACCACGAGAGCTAGCAGTGGGAATTGGGACTGGAGCAGGGAGCGAGGCAAGACCGACATCAAAGAGGCAAGAAAGAGGGTGAAGCTGAACTAAGAGGATTTGCTGGGGGCTGTGCCAGGAAGCCCCTGGAGCAGCCATATGGCTGCAGGCAGTGCCGGGCACCACCAGCCTCCATCACTCCTGTGACCATACAAGAAGCTTCTCCCCAGCAGCAGGGCAGTGGCACACTGGGGTGGCCCTGGGCTCCCCGCCTGCCTTCCCTACGCTCTGCAGCTGCTCGCCCGGGGCCACCGGGCTCACCAGGGTGTGGGGAGAGGGTAGGGAGGGCTCGGGAGTGGTGGGTAAGTGAAGCTGGGAGTGGGGGGCTGGAGCAGGCCGGCAGAGCTGTGCACCCCACAGTCCTCCCCACCAGCCCCCGAGCATGAGCCCAGTCGTGGGCACAGGAGAGGGCGTTAGGCTGTGCTGCGGTAATTAAGTGTGGATAGTGCATGTATCTCCCGGATATTTAAATGTGAACCAGTTTAACTGAGGTTTAATTAAAGCTGTTGTGAATCGGCTTAAATCTGTGCTCCTTCACTTCCCTGGGAAGATTTTAGCTGCAGAGGTGGGATGCTATCTCCCAAAAGCAAGAGGGTTTGAGCTGGTTAATTGTTAGAGGCATGTGAAAACCTAACTGTGCTGACCCAAATGCAGCTCTCAGAAAGGGCTCAACACAGTGTCCTTGGAAATCACTGAGTTTGCTCTGGGAATGGGGTCTCACAGGAACGGGAGACATTCAGCCTTTCCCCTCTCAGCCCCAAATACAACACCTTCTTTCTCTGTTTTCAACAATATAAATAGGTTTGTGTATCCTAAAGAAAACCAACCCTACCAAAATACTCAGCTGCACCCATAAAAGGGAAAGGGTAAGAAAAAGACCAAATAACACCAATTAGCTCCTTTACTAAACAATTGGAAAGCACTTAGTGATAAGAAGGCATATAAAATAATAATAATAATAATAATGAACAGATTACAGTAGCACAGAGTCCTAATGTAAATTTGGTGTGACTCCAGCGTCTGACTTGCCTTTTGCACTTCAAATATGGTGAAGCATTTAAAGGGAATGATGCTTTCCTATTAATCATTTATAGTATCAATAATTTCTTTTAAGAGGCTTTTTTTTTCATACGCTGAGCTTTATGGATGGTCAATATTAAAGCATTGCAAACAATTTGCTTCTAGCTAGGGAGAAAGATTTTCAGAGAAGTTTCTCTTAACATTAAAAGTGGAAAGTCATTTCCACAAAGGAAATACATTAACCTGCTACCAGTTAAGAGAGTAAAGTATTCTCAAAAGGTCCTTGAAAATTCTAAGTAGTATCAGATGATAAATTATTGTCTTGTAATACAATGTTTGTGCATAATTGGTTGTGTTACTTTTACACTTAATAGGAATTGAAAAGAACAAGAATGACACAGGACATTCCTAAAATGGCAGGAAGCAATAATCAAACACTTTTATCCACCTTCATTTCACACTGGTAACATCTTTTTCTCTCTCTTTCTTTGAAACAGAGAGTACTACAACATGCCACTACAAATCTCTGTCCAGTGTGTTGCTCTCTACTGGGGGTTTCCTGCTATAAGCCTTAGCTGGACAATCAGACTAGCAGGCTAAATGACAAAGGCAGGACTCCAGAGTGTAGTTATTTTTATACCACAGCTGTAACACCAGGATCAAGCAGAACCCTGGGGTCCTGGTTGAGAAAGGCAGCGCTATCAGAGATGTAGAAAGCTGCACTTGCCAGTAATTTACATGAGCACATTTCCAAGTGAGAAGTACAGATCTAGACATCGTGTAAACCATAACCTGAGCATCTACATTTGCATTTAAGCATCTTAATGCACAGCTAACTTAAAGTCCCAAAAATCAAAGTTGTAATACAAGAATAGCTGCTGACTTAACTCAGAGCTCAGTCAGACCCTGCAAAACCTGAGCCAAAGACCAAGTACAGTAGTGAGACTCCAGATTTAGGTGTGAGGATGCTGGAGAGGGCAGCTGCATGCACTGGGGCCAGCCCTGGGGCCAGTAAGAAATTGGTTCCCAAAATCCTGGTTCCTTGCTGCTCCCATTCCCTGGGTCTGGACACACCTGAGGAACAGCAAGGAGATTACTCTCATGCACACTCAGGGAAATATGGGGCTGGAGGTGGCACACAGAGCCAGAAGAGGATTTCCCTTTCCCGTAGGTCTCATGAGGACTGCAGGAGAAGAGAAAGCTTCTAATTCCAACTCCTCAGACCTCTCCAAGAGGAGAGGAGCATCTCCTTGGGGAAGCAATCATGGGAAGAGAACTGTGGACAGCATGGAGGATAATGCCAAGTGCATCCTTCCTACTAAGGCACAATGTGCTCAAGTTACACACAATGCCTCCAGGAGCTCCCAGGCCATGTTTGATACATCTCACACTCATCAATTTTGGATCTTCAACCCATGCTGATACTATCTGTTGATAACAAGGATGAAGAATAGGTTTGTCTCACACATAAAAAAAGATTGGATATTACTGAATTGTAGAAAGTACTGACCTCGTATGTATCACAACATTTTTTCTTTTAATGTGTGCCAAGACATCACTGTTAGAGATATACAGGCTCCATACAGTAGACAGTAATTGTCAAAAAGGTTTTTTTCTGTCCCTGTGCTCATTTAAGCAGTTTTCTATAAAATTCAACTGGGAATTTCCTAAAGATACTAAAACTACCAGTTTAATGCCTTCTTGCTTTATCTGCATTTCTAAGTCTCAGAATGATTTAATTAGTAACCAGCATCACATCATATGTGAATTACAGTCCTATCAAGACAAAAATAGTTTTAGCAGGATTTTAAAAAAAATTTGCACTTTCCCCAGTCCTTGTTCAGCTGGACAAATGGGAGCTCATGTGTTTGTGAAACAGTTTTGGTTTTGAGCACATTTCTTGAGTTTTTGCATCAGCGAACTGCAGACTTTTGAAGCTCCTTTTGTGGTTCCTCTGGAACATAAAGTGTATCGTGGATCACTGTTACCAAAATAGAAATGGCTGTGCAGGGCCAGGAGTTGGATTTGATGCTTCTTGTGGGTGCCTTCCAACTCAGTTTATTCTTTGACTCTGTGATTCTGTGATGTTTTTTTTCCATAAATATGGAAAAAACTTCATTGAAACCTGAGGTGGACAGTAATCTCTCCTAACATCCTGTAAAGCCAAAGGAGCTGGTGCATGCTGGGGTTGGTCCATGTGAGTGGATACAGCCCTACACTCCAGAGAGCAGCTGGGCTAAGGAATGGAGAATTGTTTAAAAAGCAGCAAGAGATGAGGACAGAAAAAAATTTAAGGCCATGCCATATAGAAAATACAGCATGCAGACCTTGTCTTCTGTCTCTAACATAACACAGAGCAGTTCAGCTGGGAAATACCCTGGGCTGCTGCAGCACAAGCTGACACAGAGGCTAACATGTGGAAGCAATGCCCAGGAGCAGATCCCAGGCACCAGCAGATCCCAGCACTGGCATTTCTGTGATGGTGTCAGAGGATCAGCTGCACTGAAAAGCAATCTGCTGAAAAGCAAAGCTGGAGACATGGCTGGGGTGCAGGCAGTACTGGCTGACAGAGCAGCCAGCAGGCCAACACCTTGTTTTGAGGGCAGGAACAGCAATGAGTGCTGAAACAGAAAGTCAGCCCCAAACCTGGCTGCTCCGGAGCTGTGTCACCAGAACTGACCCAGGTGGGACCTGGTGGGGCAGACAAGGAGTGAGCAAGCACAGATGGTCACACAGGCACCTCCTGGCTGCAGATACTGCCCATCCTCTGCTGCTTTCCAGACAGAGGAGGCACCTGCTGCATGGCTGGAGGAGAGATCCTTCAGGCTACTTTGTCCTGTGGGAAGTGACTGAGACCCTTGCTCCACACCCATTTCCACACATGACTAAAACCAAGGAAATGAAATATCCCTGAACTTGCAGGCGCTGTTGCATAAAGATAAGAGGAAGGAAAAAACACGCATGCCTTTCTCTTTTGTCCTTTCCAGGCAAGGGCAAACTAATCTGGCCAAGATAGTAGTTTTATAACTGAATTAAACTTGAGAAATATACTTACTTTTGCATGAACTAAGACTATTTGAGCTCTCTCTACACCCGAAAGGTTGCTGGGTTTGGCCATGAGCCAAATTCCAGCTGGCTGGCATCATTTTTGCTGTGTCTGACCACAAAGGCATCATTACTGGTGTGAGAGAGTTCAACTCATCAGTCACTGATCTTCTGGCCCTTCCAGATCTTCATCACATAGTTTCCTCTCACTGTTACAGGGCAACACCCTCAAGAGAGGAATGTGGCAATGTGGGAAGTGACTGAGCTTCACAAGAAGTCCCAGGCAAAACCCCTTAATCTGATTTTTGTTTCTGATCTTATTTCCAGCCATTTCTCAGCTGTGTCCTTTAAAAATTCCTTGAGGGAAACATATACCAAATGGAATTGGAGTTATACTTGATACCCTTCGAGGGTTGAATGTTACACAGGTGATTTGTTCTTTTCTTCCCATGCATGCAGATGAGAGATATTGTGTTCATCAGTACTTTCAAACAGACACTTCATATTTTTGTCCTCAAAAGCAGCACACACATTCAGTTCTTTATTGCTGTGAGGCAGTAAAGAAAAAATAGGAAAGGACAAAGCTTTTTGAGGACCACCCCCAGGAGCAGAGGATAAAATACAGTGCCCAAAATGGGCCAGTTATAAAAAAGAAACGAGAGCAAGGAAAAACCAGGAGTAACAAACGAAGGGCGGGGGAGAACAAGCTGGTGTGCAACAGAAGTCTGACTAGACTTCTTACTGGGCCTGATGAAAGGCACACAAAACAGAGAGACTGGAAAGCCAAATGAGAGGCCAAAACATCCACTCTGCAGTGCAGTATCCTGAGACATGTCCTGGTGCCTGGGGCCACTCAAAGGAGAGGAGCCAGGATGTCTGCAGCCCAAGCCAGCAGGCACAGTCACGGAACAGCCACCAGCACCACCATGTCCACACTGCAAAGGCAGCCATAGCAGCATCCTCTGGGGCTGAGAAGGGCACCAAAGCCCCTCTGAAAAGAAATAGCTCACGTGTGACACGCACAGATTCACTGATTTGTGTACCTGCCTTGCTTAAGGGGACCATTGATTCAATGGACATGTGTGATTTGGGTAACTGTAGAATTCAGAGAGTCAAACTGATGTGTCTGTGACAGATAATTTCATTTTTAAAAAAACCCAAAAAACAGAACTGCCAGCTTTTCTAAGTGGCAAAGACTTGGACACAATACAAGGGATTCACGAGAGTTCAGTGAAAAATGAACCCTCAAACCCAAGAGCTGCCAGCTGACAAGAGCAGCCTGGAATTATTTGTCTCAATTAGTTAAATTTGTGATTTCACTTCCTCCAGGGTGGTGGGGTTTTTTTGTATGTTTACAAATAAATTCCTTAAATCCTTAAATCTTGACACAACAGCTGAATGTCAAGACTCTCAATTTACGTTACTTTTCCTTTCACCAGTTTTGTGGGAGAATACAGGCGCATCATTTTAGTCATTAGGTTTCTGTTTCTCCAGCTATTCAACAGATTAGTAAAATGGTGAAATAATGCTTTAATGTTAATTTAGATTCTTGAATTTATGATGCTGTGCAAGTGGAAAATAATTAGCATGAGACCACCTAGTATCTACAAAACTTACTGCAATTGTGCTTGTAGAAGGTCATTAGTCTTTCTTCAATATAAAATTTGTCAATTAATGTATCAAGCCATTTTTTCTTGCTGTTACTGTTTTTTATCTGAGTGAGAGCTGTAAGAGGCTGTGGCAGTTTCTTGCTTTCCAAGTACAGAAATTCAGTCTGTTCCAGCAGAATTTTGATATTTCTGTTAGTTGGTGTAAAACTGTGCCTATTTGCCATTGATTTCATGTTTAATAGGTCTAAAATATTCCACAATCTCTTAAACAAGATCTGAAATGGAGATTAGCTCTTAGAATTCTCAGCTTAGTCATCTCTTTTTGCTACATGAAAAAGCCAATGAGTTTATTTCAGACACTATGTTAACTCTTCATGCTGTTGCCCTAGTCCAAATATTCCAACACTTCCAATCAATATGTACAGGAAAAAAAACAAAAAACAAAAAACAAAAACAAGCATTCTGAGATGGGTTGGATTTTCCCTCTAGCCAGGCTCCCACCTGGCTAGAGGGAAACTTCTTCCACCAGCAGGTCTCCTGCCCTCTGTTCACTCCCACTGGCGCAAAAGTAAAACCAGCCTGCATGACTGCCCTGCTGCAAAGTTCCCTCTTTCCAGCCCAGCTCCCAGCCTGAATGTCCTTTGTCTGGGCTGCTGCTTTGATGTTGCATCAGGCAGTTTTGGAGCAATAACTTGAAGACAGCATTAAAGCCAGCCAAGGGTAAAACATCCAGCCACTACTGTGCAATTGTGCAGATAATGTGCTGTGGCTTTGGAGGAAACCTGGAGATGGGCAGAGAAGTCCCCAAATTTGAGACCAGGGGTTGACTGTCTGCCTCCCACAAGGAGCTCCACAAAAGCCAGGCCAGAGCAAAGCTCCCTCCTCCTGTTTTGAACTGGTCACTACTTTGAGTGCAAACAGGATGAACACAGCCTTGCCAGAGCTGTTGTCCTGTGTCAGTTTTGAACAATGGAGGATTGAGAGGGGAGGAAAAGTAAGTTGTTTGTGTGTGTGTGTGTGCATCTGTCAATAAGGGAGCTTAAGTTGGGGATGAGAGACGAGTGCTGGAGAGGTACTTAGAGAGATTAAGTGCAGCAGATTTATAGGTGAAATCTGGTTAGTGTTGATGCAAAAGGTTGTGGGGGAGATTTTCAAAAGCACATGTGGGAGGAGACTGCTTGCATACTATTGATTTTCTATTTTGGTGCCTAGCTCTCATCACTGTATGACAGTCTTGTGAAGCACCAGAGCTTCTGGAGACACTGGAAGAGGTCTGTGAAGCAACCACGTGATGAGTCAACACTGACACCATCACCCACTGCAGAAAGACAGGGAGAAAATCACGTGAAAGAGGCCCCCTACCCCATATTGCAAAGTGAAAGCAGTGCAATGGTCCCTATTCCCCATGTTTTCCAGATAACCAGTGGCACAGGCAGAGGTCAGAGAGCAGAGCACGATACACAGCACGCATTGACGAGCTGTGGGCACGTTTCCAGCTCTGTGAGCAGGAGTCATGGCTGCACAGAGGGGACTGCAGCCCGAGTCCCCTTTCGCTGTAACTAACCCATCCATGTGGAGGCAATCCCTTCTGGTTTGTCCAGAGCTGAGTGACGGCATCCGAGCACCAGAGCTAAGATTGCAGCCCGTGCCCACACAGAGGGAGCAGGGAGAGGAGGATGTGGAAGCAGGAACGGGTTTAGCAGAGCTCTGAATCAGGGGCACTACAGCTCTTCACTCGCTGTCAGGGAACAGCAGCTGCTGCTCCACCACGTGCACTTTGTTTTTCCTCTGAAGGCAGAAAATAAAGTAGGTCACTATTTTATTTTCCAGAAGCCGAGATTAAGGATATTAGGAAAGGGCACAGTATAGCGTAAGCTGCTGATGGAAACACCAGGGACTCAGGCTGCATGTGTTTATACATGACATGAATGAGAAACTCAGCTGTTGACATGAAAAACAGAGATCACGTGTAGATACTACATAAAGAAGAGATGTAAGGTGCGTTAATTAGAGGCTATTAAGGCAAAAATGTAAGGTTTCTGGCTCTTGAAAAAAACAGGAGACAAAGTAGAAAAAATATTAGCTGTCACATAAATTGAAGAGTGCTAGTCAAGTACATGTTTATTTTCCTTAAGAAGGCTCAGTTTTTGTAGGTGTGCTGTTTTACAGCCTCTCCAAACCACTGTGGGTAACCAGCAGTGTTTAAGATGATTAAACTGGTGCTGGGAGCAGCAGGACATCAGTTGTAGGACCACAGCTATAAATCCATAGCCATTAGGCACAGCAAGCATTGCCACATGTGAAGAACTTGGGTGTTTTTCCATTAAATCTTACATCCTGAGACCATAATTGTTCACGCTCCCAATTCAGGCATGTTCCATCCAGCAAGAAACAGGGAACACGATATGGAAGACAAGTACAATTACAAATAACTGGCAAATTCTAGGAAAATGAGGGAACCAAAAAACATTTTTTTTTGTTTTATTAATTAAGAAAAATAATGAAGACATTCAGAGAAGAACTACAGGAGATCATCTGCAGAAATTATACAATGCAACAAGAATTTGTACACAATTCTCATGACTATGAATTATACATTTCAGTGAAGTGTGCAGTTTGAAACTTTCAAGTTCTCTCTGCCTTAGACCCCTCTCTTGTGACTCTGCCCACACAAATGTGTCCTTACACAAGCAAGGAGGCAGTAGTCCTAGTTAAAAGCACTGAAGGTTTTAAGAAACACCCCCTCCAGCCCAGCATGTCACTGTTGGGACCTCTCCTGAGCAAGCATGTCACAGAGGAACTGAAGTTTTTGCAAGTGGTCAAAAGGGAGCAAGACTGCAACACTCACTTCTGTCTGTGATAAAGCAAGAATTTTAAGGTTAGACATTATTATAATGTATATTGCCTTGGAAACAGACAACATCTGAAAGGAAGGGAGAGGAGAGACTGGGCAGGTTTATTCATAAGTCATTATATCAGATTAGCTCTGTTGTTCAGAGCATGGTGCTAATAATGCCAAGGTGGTGAGTTTGATCCCTGTATGGGCCATGCTCTTTGGAGTTGGTCTTGATGATCCTTGTAGGTCCCTCCCAACTCAAAATATTCTGTGGTTTCTTCCTTTTCTTTTTTTAAAATTAATTTATTTATTTCTAAATCCTCTTTCTTTCACTATATGAGAGAGGACTCCAGAAAAAAGCTAGCAATGAAATCTCAGCCAGCATCCCTGTATATGTTTCTGCCTAAATCTTTCCAGTACAGATAAAGGTTTATTTGCCATATAAACGCAAACCAGGGCTTGCACGGTGTCCAGAACTCAAGCCCAGTTCCCCAGAGCTGAGACCCCCCTTGCCTTTCCCACAAGCACACAGGGAGTCCCAGGCCATGGCAGTAGTGGCAGGTTGGGGATGCCCCTGCAGGAAAAGCAAAGGAGGAATTACTGAGGCAGTCAGTCAAGGCAGGTGTCAGCCCAAGCCCCAGCCTGGATGTGGGCTTTGTGCTGCCCTCTCTGTCACAGCAGAAGAGCCTGGAGCTGGTCTAGCCCCTGGGGATCCACCAGTGCCACACTTATCCTACAGAGGGGAAGAAAAGTTATTTCAGACACGATTCATCCTTTCTGGTCAGACAAGAAAAATCCGGAGTTAGAGGTCTACAACAGGACACGTGGATGGCTACCTAGAAACATCTTTCTCTCCATTGTCTACAGGGAAGTCCAGAGGAGTTTCAAATGCTGTCTCCCAACACCTGGGCATAAGCACTCAGACACAGACCCTGCAGCCTTGTCCCAGCTCCACCCTGCCACCCAGGAGGGACAACTAAAGCCACGCTGAGGGGTGAGGGAAGGACTCAGCCCTCCAGGAGGAGCTGGCAGTTTCCATGAGCAGGGCAGTCAGAATTCAGAGGTTTGGACCTGCTTCACCAAAGGCAAAGAAATCTGGATCCTTGATGTTATTTATCTGACCAGCTTTTTGGAATGATTTTTATTATTCACATCTTCATTAACTATTGCTTAATTCTGTACTTCCCAGTTTCTCAAGGCCTCTAGATGTAACAATTTCAATTCTTCTCTTTACAGAGGAAAGCTAATGCATTCAAACAAGTCACTCCAGACTTTCGTTTTGCATGTTGTTCTTAAGTTGTTCTTATTCCTCCTCAGTTTTGCCTCACAAGCTAATGGAAAAGAAAGATCTACTGTCTTCATTTTCACTGGTACTTATCTTTAGCACTCTTTCTTGCCCAGTGGAGCTGTTGCAACTGGTAATAAGGGGAATTGCTACTGTCTGACTTCTGCAGAACTTAGTTTTTCTTCTTTATAAGCTTTTATGACATTATGTGAATACCAGCCATCTTAGATTAAGAACAGCACTTTAGCATAAAATATTCAGACTGTGCCAACACTGGGGACCTTCCTATGGCAGCTTTATGCTGTGGTTCCAGTCATCTAGATATAATATTGCCATTCTGCAATTTGATAGAAGTTTTAAGCATTTTGGGAGGAATTGTTATTCAGTGTGATTTTACTGGATTCATAGATTAATTGTAGATATTTTCCAGATAACACTGTTAGAAAATAGAATTATCTGTAGATCCAGCCTCAGGGCCCTCAGTGAAATTGGTCCATAAGTAAGATAAGGCTAAATCTTTGACCTGAATAGATTGCAATCTAAGCAAACCAAAGGGAGAGCGGATGAAAAGAGGATATTATCATAGTTTTCCACAGGCAAACAGGAGTAACACTGAGATTAAATTACTTATCTGAGGTCAGAGATAGCGTGCAGAAGACCCTGCCATTCAATTCACATCCCTTAGAGTTCTACATTTAACTATGAAGCCATCTTCCTATTCTCATATACTCATATGAGATAATTTTAAAAGCCGGATAATTAAATCTTGGTTTATTACTGTCTGGAAATTATTACAAGGTCTCTAAGAGAAATAAAATATCTTTCTTTGCATCATGTATCTGTTAGTAATCAGATGTTTTTCCAGAGAGCAAAGGTAAAATGAAAGTTTTTTGCTTGTTCCACCAGAGAATCTGGCACATGGAAATATTTACAAATTACAAATTACATCTAAGATGCCTTGGTGAAAGCAAATTGCATAATTCACATCATCTATTTTGTTAGACTTGCCACATGAAAAGGAAATATTGCTTTCTGTAGCAATTGCTACATTATTTCCCACTTACCTTGAAGTGAATCTCCTTCAGACAGACCAAAACTAAGAGGTAACAAATTAATATTGCAACTGCACAGCACAATTGCTGACCACCACACAGATGGGAATTTATATCTTGTGTTTCAGACTCTGCATTTTCAGAGAGGAGAGGAGAATTCCCTACACATCTAAGGGAATAAAAGCTTCACCTCTATGCAACACCTGGAGCTTCATCCCCAGTGAGGAGCACCTCACTCTACTCAGCACTACAGATCCAGCTCTTCCACTTTCTTTTCCACTTAAATGTGTTCAACTATTGGCATCACTTCTCATCCTCAGATCTTGGTACACCCATGGCCCCGTGACACATCCAGAGCATGCCTCGGACATAAGGAGGATCCCACACTAGTACCAGTGAGCCCTTTGGGAAGTACAGGGGTAGGGGAGAGCAATATTCCTTGGGGACATCCCAGTTTAATCACACAAAGTACATCTCTTTTCAGCATTGCAAAGCTCTGCAGAAACCTGCTTTTTAGTTCTAGGCTAGCTTTCCCAGCACCCAGCTTACAGCCCAGACCACTTCAGACATTCCCCCTCTCAGAGCTGACTCATCTATTTAAAAGTCTCCTCTAGCCCATTAGGCTCAAATCTTCCTACCTGAGACAAGGACTCTGGTTCAAAGCCTTCTCCTTATCCAAGCTGACCTCATGGCAAGCTCTGAGCCCCAAGGAGTCCCAGAGCACTTGGCCAGGAAGATGAAGACCAGGTCTTAGGTCTGAGTACACACACAGTTGTACTCCCTCTTACTTTTTTTTTTTCCTTCTCTTTAATTCATGTATCTTGTGTTGGAATCCAGGGCACAGGGAATATTTCCCTGCCTGTATTAGGGAGCCCTGACCCCCAGTCAAACACTGTTTTTAACCTTTGTCCCAGGGAAAAAATTACTAAAGCTTTGAGATAAGTTAGAGAACACAAGTGTAAACTAGATATGTAGCAGTAGTAATAAGAGTCTATCACAGAGTGAAGTATTTAGGGTTTTTAAGATTTTAGTATGAGAGTGAATGAGAGACAAGATAGAAGATTTTGGGCATTGTCTCATCTCTCCTTCTTGTCCTTCTTCTTCATTTTCTGTAGCATTAGTAGCACAAAGTCATTAGTTAGGGATGGTAGCAGCATAATTGTTATGTGTGTAAATTTGTAAGAGTTATTAGTAATAAAGTAAAAACAATGTACATGTTAAAAAGTAATTAGATTAGGTATCTTTAAAAAGACCTAAGTTTTGGGTATCAAGGCCATTTTCACCATTTTTGTCCATTTTATGCCTTGCTTCTCATACGCTCAGTCTGGCATGCAGACAGCGTACTAAACATAAGATAAAAAAAAATAAACAACAACCTAAAAAACAAAAATCAGTAAGTCCTGCTCGTTTTTCATCCCTAGCAAAAAACTCACAGGAGAGAACCTCCTTCAAGAGCCCAAGGAGTAAGTTCCCAACAGTGTGTGGGGAAACAGCAAAACCCCCACATCTTGATTAGTTAACTGCAAGGCCAGCCTTGCTTCCCTGGGGGGCTAGAAAGCCCTCTGGTGCTCCATGGCAAGCTTTAGTCATCCTGGAGAGGCTCCAGGAGAGACCAAAGATGAGAGGGAGATGCTCTCTCAGGGTTTCTGCTGCACTGCATGCAGCCCAGGAGCCAGGACAGCCACGAGTGAGAGGTGTCTGTCTGAACCCACCCAGGTCTGTCAGAAAATGAACTAGAGCCTCTCCCTTCATGTGCAACTCTTAACCACTACATTAATAGCTAAAATGCAGCAGAGCAGTGGGAGGATTTGGGACCTGACCTCCTTGCCTCTTTCACCAAGCACCAGCATCCCTTGCTGGCAGTGTCTTAACCAGCTCCCTGCTCTGCACATCAGTGTTTTGAATCCTATTCTTCAGTGTCTCTTGCCAGCCAGGCAAACCCATCTCTGGGCTGCAGCCCAAGCTTTACTACCAGTGGCATGAGACTTCAGGCTCTGGTGTCTATAAATAGCATCCTGTGAGTCTCCCAACTCCCCACAAACAGCACAAGATGCCTTGCAATGCTCCCCAGTGCTGCTCTGGAGGCCACTGCCACAAAGTGCTCCATCCAATAACCACTGCAGTGTTGAACCTCCAGGCACTTTGCTGCTCCATCAGCCCTTACTTTCCCAGGCATGTTTCTGAGCTACTCCAGATTCCAGCCCTTTAACCTGTAAAAGCAGCAGGGATGTGACTCACAGTGCCTCACTTGGCACGACTGAGGGGGTCACCCAGGGCTCCCTGCAGTGAGATGACAGAAACAGGCATTTGCAGCGTGTGGTTCCTGTGACCCATTTCAGACGTGCCCTGTCCCCAGGGCAGCTGTGCACCAGAAGCAGCTGTTGCTCTGTGCAGGAAGCCAAGGGTGGCCAGCTCAGAGGTCAAGTCTGCACAGAAGTGGGCACATAAAGCTGGGATAATCCCACAGGGTGCCACTGGCATCTGGGTATGTGCCAGCAGCTTGCGATTCCTCCTTCAGGTCTGCTGGGAAGAGTGCCCAAGGATTTTGATAATTTACATGGATACTGGCTGAAGTGGGCAGAGTAATTTCATTTCTCCATTGCTTGTGCATGATTTACAGCTCTGACATGTATTTCTGCATTGCTCCTGTTTTATTAAATTAGTGCTAGGATCTCTTGAGGCAATTTTTAAATAATTTGCACAGCTTACCTAACATCATTTGCTTGCTCAGGGTCTCATATGAAATTCACTTGCATTCAACCCAACTCTTCCAACCAGCTAAATGTATTATTCTGGAAACAACTGAGAATTCCAAGATTGAAGAATTGTTCAGCAACCTCATATTTATTCTGCAGGTTTTCATTCCTACTTGTAGTCTCGGAGGACATGATAAAAGTAGTAATTAGTAAGCATCTTCCCTAGGAAGCTATACAGATGTCTTTCCTTGCTGTATTTGTGGCTTTCAGTTTTAAATAAAATCTGTTTTTCAAAAATCAAACTTTCCCATCTAAACAGTCTGATAAAACATAACCAACTACATATCAATGTCTACAAAAAATGGCAGAAAGAAAGAGGGCAGTTGCTATTATTTTTATAGTACAGAGAGGAAAATAATAATAAAGGAGCAATAAATCAAATTATTGCTGAAAATGATAATGTCACAGCAACATAACTGCATTACATAAGTAGCCTCAGGCTCTTTCCATAGTTCTAACTCAGCCTAGATGGCACATAGAAGCTCATCAGACAAGGCTGGCAGTGGCTGTGTGGCTCCAGCCACACTGTCATTAGAATGGCAGGAAAAACAAGGAACTAAACAGCATGGAGAGCTGCCTCTCAAACCCAGACTGACAGCAGCTAATATTTCAATTTTCAAGTCACCATAAAGACTGGTTCCAGGTATTTTATGTTCCAATAACATGGTATACTTAGCTTTGATAGACTTTTTCTGAAGCAGCTGCTTCTCTGCCCCGCTCCCGTGCCCTGGTTCTGTTTAACTGTATGTCCAGAGAGTCAAGGTCCCTAAAGCAGAGCAAGCAGCTGGATGAGGATGTCATGAATGCATTTCTGTGCTGATCCCTTCAGCCTCCATGAGGGTTTAAAAATGAAATGAGGCTTTGCTTAGCTTGTCAATATGAACTGGAGTACGAAGGCTTGACAGTTCCCTCTCCTAAACATCAGTGTACTTGAAGACTAACACTCCAGAATGGGCAATTAAAGCATTGTGGAGTACATGTCATCATTAGTTGATGGATATTAATAAAATATTCCACAAAGTAAAAAATATTTGGACAAAAGATAGAGGCTGTGAACACATCATTTCCTTCACCCAAAACAAGTCACTGCCTCCGCAGAGTGTCTGACTAGGAACATCTTCAAGACAATGGATCTTTGCATGCCGGAAAACATCCTATTCCTAATAAAGTTAGGAAAATATTGAGGAAATGTTGCAGTTAGCAAATGTCGAGGCCGTGTTGCTCAAGATATTGTTTTCAGAGAAACTTTACTTACCCACTTCAGAGACTGTGAATCCATTACAAAGAACAGTATAAAAAAATTACTCCAAATGCTCAGTATTATATTCAGAATTAGGCCAAAAGATATCTTCATTGTTTTGTTTTTTCCTTTCTTAAAACTATATGGATCAAAAAGATGTTTTACACAAAATCTCACCAGTTTTAAATTGCTACAATTAATTGAAAAACTATTACAGAGACACAGGAACATGCTGGATATTTTTTCTTCCTACAAACATAATTATAGTCCATAATAATAATAACAATATAATAATTGTACTCCATACTGTAATTTTTGGCCAAATACAAATAAAATTTGTTATCTAAAGTGAAAAACTCAGTTTAGCCAAAGCTCTACCAGAGAGCTGTGAGGACAGCTTTTTCTTAATTTGGAAGCAGTAGACACTCACTCAGAGGTGTATTTGTAGCTCTGTTTAATGGACCAAATGCTGCTAGAAAATCAAGTTCCCTTGACCTGGTAAGACCTGAGACTCCTTAGCTCCTTCTAGGCCGAGATTGCCAATTCTCACCACCATGCCAGGAAAAGAGCACATCCTCAGCACACACACTGCCTGCTCAGCCAACACTAAAGGCACCCCCATTATCTCTTACACTAATAAGCCTACAAAGCCACAGACTGAGCACGAGCAGCACAATTTCAGAACGCCTTTTAACTGCAGGAAATCAGAGCAGCTCTCTCTAATCCCTGCAATGAAAGAGCACCACGCTCTTCAGATCCTCAAGTGCTGCTCAGAAGTGCTGTTCTTGCAGCACTTGCCTAATGGTCCTTTTCAGAATGGGGTCAGGCCATTAGGAAATCTGCAGACCTGCAGATCCCAATACCAAATTACTGCGCTGTGCTGCAGCTCAGACCCACTGCAGTGCATTGTTGCCAGAAATCCCCAGTGGTGGTTTTCCACCTTGCTGACTTGGATAGCTGCTACCAAGAGGAGAAGCTCAATAGAAAACCACTGTCCCTTGGCTGACCTCTGCAGCTACATGTGAACAGCTCTCCTCAGCCCCTCTTGCCTTGGAGTCTGACTCAATATAGACAGAGAAAGGAAAAGCAAGAGAATAGCAGAAATCACCAGAAACTGAATGGCCATAAGAGCACTTAACCACAACAGAGCACAGAGGACTCAATGCAAATCTGCAGATAAGAGAGCAGTCTCTGCCAAGTTTCGCTCTTTAAATAAACTTTTGGCAGGACTTTAGGATAGCAAAGCAGAATTTTACATATGGATTCTCTTCCTAAAATAGAACAAGCCAAATAGAGACCCAGGAATTTGAACTTTTAGAGCTATATATAACTCAGCTTTAGGGTAATATAAATAGCTCAATTGCTCTATACATTATAATACTTCAAATATCAATAAGTTAAAGTAGTTCTTATTGCTAACCCTAATCCTTTCCCTACTGCCCCACTCTTGCAACAGTCCAAGTAGAAATTCATCCTCTGATAACTCCATTACCCACTCTTGGTATGCAATCTCCTCCACATGATCTTTGCTTGGGAAGCAGCTCTCCTTTCCATTTCTTGGCTGGTATCAGGAAATTGCCAGATATCAGTTATCTCTCTTCTCTCAGACTGTCCTTTGGCAGCATGGCTGGACCTGTGTGGTATGGGATATAAGCAGCAGCAAAGGAATAACTGAGGATTAGTGCAGTTCAGCCTCAAGTGTTTTTACAGCTACCAAAACCTCAGTGCTCTCATCTGCACCGCATTTCCCAAAATTCATAGTGATGCTTACATTCAGTTGTGCTTCATGTTCTCCATTTACATTTTCCTGCCCCAAAATACATTCACCATCCAAAGTCAACTCACCATAATGTTAAAAAGAATCATTAGATTAGTATTTACAAAAATGTTTTGATAAGCACTGGGCACTAAGAAGTTCTTATGCATATCTTTTGAGACTATTGCCCATGGACCTCTATCATTCTTGATGCATTCACACTAGAATTTAAATTACTTATGAAGTAGCATTTTCAAAACAAACCCCTCCTCAAATGTAGAGTTAACATATGCATAAACATTAATCCTTTTCAATCCACTAACCATTCCTTTCAGTATATGTCATAATAGCTGTAAGGTTAGTCTCCTCTGATATTTCCTGTACCCAAATGAGCATTTAAAAGCCATTCAGCTAAATTATGTAATAGCAATTAGAACCATTTTCCTGCTAGCCTGCTGTCCTTATCACATTCAAGGAAAAAAGTAATCAAAGTTATTATTCTATCTTGGCAGACACACTTTAATCTCTTGAATATATTGTGGACTAATGGGACATGTCACTAGATAAACCAGAATGCCAGTGTACATGCAAAGTGCAGCAACCAAGCAAAAACCATTCGGTTTATTGAGAATCATTTCCTCCCCCAGTATACTACTGAGAACAAGTTTACTAAAAGCTTAAAGTGGGATTAGAAGATAAAGAGGGATCCAATCACTGACAGCATTTTCCCCTCTAAAGCATTCTCACATGAATCTTAGAGCACTAAGCTGCAGCAGTCTTGTGCTTTCACAGAGAGACTCAGCTCGAACAGTGTCAGAGCCGAGGAACACATCTGAACAACATCCACGCTGCTGAATATTCGGAGAACAGCCCTGTCCTCTGCCAAGCCATACACTTGCAAGAAAGCAACCACCTTAAGTGTGCTACCCAGGGCAGCTTCAGGGATGGAAAAATAAACACAAAGCAGACAACATTTTTAGGATCACTCAACCTTTTGTCAAATCCTGGAACTAACTCAGCCACCACTGAAGCCCTCAAGTCACTGGCGTATCAGCCCTTCCTCCTCTCACAGTCCAGTGTGGCCACCACAAAGATGAAGAATGACATATCCACATCTGTTTAGCCTTTATATCGTTTTTATGTCCCACTTGCTTCACTTCAATCATTCTGCACAGTAGGCAGCCATTTCTCACACATGTTGTCAGCCCTCAGTCCGAACACGCGTTCTACAAGCAATGCATGAACTCTGGCAGGCTGCAGCCACAGGCAAGTGAGGCAATGGATGCGCCCTGGGCTAAGTCAGTGAAATAAATCACCAAGCCTCCTGGTTATCCTCAGAGCAAGTTAAGCTTAGCTTTTCCCCCCATTTGAGTATGCACATCCAGAACAACAGCCAGCAGCATCCATGCACAGGAGATGTGGATGGACGTGCTCATGACCTTTGTGTTCTGTGCCACTGGACATAGAACCAGCTGGCATATGTTCACAGAATCACAGAATGTCTAGGCTGGAAGAGACCTTCAAGATCATTGAGTCCAACCCGTGCCCTAACACCTCAACTAGATCATGGCACTGAGTGCCATATCCAACCTTTTTTTAAACATCCAGGGATGGTGACTCCACCCCCTCCCCAGGCAGACTATTCCAGTACTTGATCACTCTTTCCGTGAAAAACTTTTTCTAATATCCAACCTATATTTCCCTTGATGCAGCTTGACACTGTGGCCACTCGTTCTGACAGTTGTTGTCTGGAGAAAGAGACCAACCCNATCCTACCCTCCATCAGATGGACACACGCTCACAGCTTAGTGTCATCTGCAAATTTACTAATGAAAGACTCAACTACCTCATCCATGTCATCAATAAAAATATCGAACAGAACTGGGATTCTTGTGGCCTATGCTTAAATCCTACCGCTCTGACTTATGCAGGAGTTTTGGCATTTTCCCCTAATGGTACTATCCAGATTCTCCCACAGTGTATTCCAACCACCCAGTCTGCCTTACCTGAAAGGAAGCCATTGAATAGAACAGGTTGAGGAGACTCTCTAAGTTGCATCTACCTACAGCAGGAGGGTCCCATTCTGTCATAAAGATCACATTGACTAGAAAATGCACACTCCAATGCTCTGGTGCATGAGTTGCCACCTGTACTATGCACAAAAAACATGTTTTCAGCACAGATCATGATGAAGCTGGATGTGGCTTCAGTAAATATGAAGCTGTAGGAAGAAGCCTGAGCACTCTGTAGCAAGTACTAGTTAAGGACAGTTTTATCAATCATTTTTGTCATGGTACTATCTTTACTAAATGAGGAATACAGCTGTATAGACCCTAAGAAGATTCAGAATTAGGAATTACAGTAAACTGTTCTTAATAGTTAAGTCAGTGGAAAAGTCACTGAGAAAAGAAGCTAGTGTTTTCAGAAAATCATTCAAGTTTCTTAACCAAATTTATTTTAGCTGTTGAAAATACTTACCTGGATAACCAAGTATGCAGTAATGGTAACAATCAGTAAATACGGTACTCTCCTGACAGTCAGGTCCTAAATTAAGCTCAGAACAGTGCCTGTAATTAACAGGCCAGCAGTCAAGAGTCAGTAACACAAAGTTGAGCCAGTCTCCCATATCTAAAAGCTACAGAAGCATTCAAGAACCTAATAAATAGGTCAACTCATTTCTGTACTCTGTATCAGGTATGATTCATCCATAAAATGAAACTTTTAATGTTCATATAGTTATTCTAAATGCTTATATATGTTATTATAAATATTTAATGTCCAGTTAGATTGGCAATATTAAGATCACTTTATTTTAAGCCTTATGGATTTTGAAAACACATACAAATAAAAGAGTTGTTACAAAATTCCATTTGCTAAAGTTTCTTCCGGAATACACATCAAGCATGATCCCAGCACACAGATAAATGACTTTTACAGAAAGCATTACATACAGCAATAAATGTTAGTGAAACAGCCAGTCTTTCCAGATATTTTACAATGAAAAATTCTCTTTCCCTTTGCCACATCTAATATTTGACTAAGTTTTTAATTTCTTTATTTAAAATAGCCATGTCTGAATTTGAAATGTGTAACCAAACCAACTGTGGAAGTCAACAGGCACTCAGAAGCCCCAAAGGGGAGAGTAAGCACTATTTTTCAAGTTCACTAGTTCAGGGGTAAAAATCCCTGAGAGACAGAAAAATGCTGAACCCATTTTCTTTGATGGAAAGATGCTTGTCAAAGGACATTGTCAACAGACAGCTGTAAAGATAAACTGTAAGGCTCAAGAGCAATAGTAAGACAGAGCAAGGAAAGCAATCTGTAGCACTAGGTAATGAGGAATGCTTGGTGGAGCAGCATCATGCGACTTCACCAAGGCTGCCTGCTTGCAAAAGCACTCAGCAGAAATATATGCAGAGATACAAAGCACAAGATATGTACGTGCTTGTCATTAACCTGAAATAGTGTGTGCCAAAACTATAATCCCACTTAGTTATAAACAGTATGCAACTGACCTCAAGAGTTAAAATACAAACAAGAATAAACAAGATATTGTGCTCCAATTTCAATATCACCATTCAGGACATTTATTACGTGAGAAACACAAATCCATATATATTTTCTGCCCCTCGATGCCAGTACAGAACTGCTCAGCAGTAAGTGTTTAACAGACCAGGTCACTAAATTCTCCGGGACCTGGAAACTGATCTCAGAAGCAGTATGCCTGTAACCCTCCACCTCAAGTCCCTGAGTTGCTGCTGGACATCAAAACAGCTTTACTGCTTCTACTTTATGAGTCATACCCCTGCAGTGTCGTGTTCCTTGCTACATGCTGTGACACGGGTCCCCAGCTACATCCCTTTCCTTAAGCCTATTGTGCGTACAGAAGCTGCACCACTGAATGATGATGCCGTGCTGATTTTCAGTGTTATTTAACATGGAGCCAGGTCAAGCTAGCTAGATCAAGCATGAGTATACTCACACTGTTCACTCAGGCTGATGTGAGCCTTCCAAGCAGTGGAAGAAAGCCACATTCTCTCAGGTTATTGAAACATCCAGAGCATTAAGAAGCCCATTACATCTGACGGATGTCAAGCACCACAATAAGCAACGCTAGGAGGAAAGTGTGGCATAAATGGTGAAAGCAAGTCCAAGCAGACTTCAATCTAAAGATCTAATCCTAAAGGTTAATATAGGTTTCACAACCAGTACACTTAGCCTATGATCATCCACAGATTTAAAACTATTAGCAAATAAACAGGAGTTGTAAGAGCAACTTTAGGTTCTGACCTAAAGATCTATAAATACCACTGAGGATGATCTAGTTTGAAATCAGATTATCTTTAAACTAACTAGAAAGCAATCATGCTTACAGGAGGCCCTTATGCCAGTCACACTTGCTCCAGAACAGGGCAGCACTTTAAAGAACAGATGTTGACAGCATGTGCCCTGTGCTATTTTAACATGGAGTTTCCTTATATTATTTATATCACTTCCTTAAGAGGACAGTAGTTAAGCCAAGCTACCCCAGCCCCACTTCAGCCCAACTGTGCAGCCAGTTTTGTGCTCACATTACCAGAATGGGAGGAGCAGGTTCTCGGAGATTTGCTGATGTGTTACTTTATCAAAAGGCCTGAGGAAAACAGCAACTAGAGAGGAAGAACACATCACCTTTCCCAGCAAGGCATTCTCCACTGTGCTTACCCTGAGGAGGAGATACATCAAACTGTCACAGTTTGATCTGTGCTAGCTTTCCCTCTGCAAAACAATTTATTAGGGCATTTGTTCCACACAGGGATGTGTGGTTTTATGGAAGGACTGCTGTTCCAGTTCTCTAAAAGGACTCTCCAGACTTCAGGCTTCTGCCCTAGATTTAGGTCACTAGTAATTGGACATGTGTAGAAAATGCACAGGCTCAGTTCAGTGTTGCCTAATTAATTTCTTAGTCTGTTGATTTGGCAGTCGCCCTACAAAACAGAACAGTTGGATACTTAAAATTGTATTGAAGAATACTTTATGACACTAGCAAGCCTCCGAAAAAAATAAGCCAAACTCTTCTGGTACTAACGAAATAAATATTTTAAATGGCCTGGAGTACAAAAGTGAATTGAGTTTTCTCAGGTGAGAATATCAGCTTGGTTCATTAAAAGAAAAAAGATCAAGCACAGCACAGAATGTAGAAACCCAAAAACTTCACCTAAGGAGACCTCCTTAAGATGAAGCACAGAACTGACAGGTGCCAAAGTCTAGCAACCTATGGAGCAGAATCAAATGTACCAACTTTCTGTCTGGGACATTATATTCCCAAGCAGCTGGTGAGCATACCAAACACAAACTAATGTCACAGCCTGAAAGAGAGAGTTCTGCACATTATTTTCATCTGTATGAGGTGCCTTTCAGTATCTGACTGCTCTTGGAGTAGCATATTCATATGAAGAAAAGCTCATCCACTGAAATTAGAATTAAAATTCTTTCTGTTCCTAGGCCTCTGTCACAATTTTATAGTCAACTTATATAAATCCTTCTTGAAGGACACAGAACAGCCCCACTGTGCTGAGTCTCGGCCATCCTGCCAAGCTTTCTGTTGGAGCTCACTTGACTACCATCTATTCACTGCACCACAGGTCCCATGTGCTCTAGGTAGTTTTGGCTTTGGCCTAAACAGCAAATGAGAAGAGACAGATGCCTCTCTGCAGGAACTTTCCTCACTGGTGACCCCGGGGGTTGAGCTGGCAGAGCTACCCAAACCTTACAAGGTGGCTGCTCTACAAAACAGCCTTATTAAAAAACTCTGTTCACATATTAACTGAAGTAAAATATTTACGTCAGAGCAGGAAGTACTGTATTTTTTGATCATGAAACAAGCTCAGTACCTGAGCAGACAGTTTTATGGCACTTTAAAGGTGACCTAACATGCCTACCTTGATTTAAAATAAAAACGCATTCCAGATCCTTTCCCTAAGAAGTGAATTCTGCCAATAAAAAGGACCTGAAGACTGAAATAAACTCCATATAACAGTACTGAAAGGGAACAGATCTTCTCTCCAAAAGCCTTGTACACAGGGGCACTCAGATGGCCGTTAAAGTAAAAACAACATACAACAGTATTTGCAAAAAAGCTTAATATAATCTTTTGAGTCTATAAACTCTAAACAATAAATAGGAAAAGTGTACATGGCACACCAGAGCAGCTAAATATTAAAACAAGTACAAATTGGTAACACTTACCTATATTGTCAGCAATACACTTGTTTCACTACTGTGATATAATACAAGCTTAATATACAAGATGTTTTTACAAAAGAAAACCACAGAGCAAATGTAATACAGAAGGTGAGGGAGAAGGGGAGACAATAAATAACAAGGCACAAAAACCTCTCTTGCTGCAACCCTGTAAGGCACCACTTGTGCAAATATGAACTATCAAAACCTGTAGTGGAGACATTCTAAATGTATTTAAGTAACTGGATAATGTATTTTAAATGTGACACTATGCTTATATCTTTGAAAATAAAAATGCTTCTGTTTCAAAAATCAAATTAGTGAAATGGGTGAATTAATAGCCAAATACAAGAGTCACAGCTGGTTTCTCCCAGACAGCTCCACAAGTGCACCTTGATCTTGACCTACACTGGCCTTGCTAAGAGTCCTGGATCCAATATGGTGCAGAGGGAAATGCTGCCAAATTATGTCAAATTGTGCACACCAGTAATTGTGACAAAACACACTTCAGGGATTAGGATGAGAATGAAACTATTTTCATTTGAAACCGAAAATTATTTAAATCAAGATGTAAAAGGTCAGTAGCATTAATCTGACATAATTAGACCCAAAGTTATAATTATTCATACCTCTATTTAAGAACTGGGCACCAACATTTTTCTTCCTAATTCTCTTACCTGTTCAGAAAATCTATCATGAGACAAATTTCAGAAAACCTTCACCCTTACCAGAAGATTACAGATACATAGTTAAGCACACAAACTGTAAGTTTCTTCCTTTTTCCTTATGTTCCATGATCTCTACTGCATCCTGCTAGAATAAGTTTTTGTCCTGTCTCCAAATACATAAAAATCTCCAGATACTGGAGATATTACTAAGTTACTTTAAATATGCACAGGTTGGACAAGTTTTTACAAGATGAGAAGGGTTTTCATGAATAACCAAAGTTTTCTTCTAATGAAACATTTAGGAAGCACTCCATTTCTCATGAGCTTCAGACACATGACTTTTTTTTTTAATCTTAGGAACAACATCAGTAGACTACATTTCCAAATGTTTTGCTTGCATTCTTGCACCTCGAACAACTGCAGAGCACACAGTACACCTTCTGAATGAACCTGATTATTCAGTTATTGGCTGGTTTTGTTTTCTTATGTAACAGGTCTTATTGTACACTTAAATACCTTGCCACAAATCAAAACACTTAAGATCAGACAACCTGCAGCTTTAATGGTGCTCAATCTACTGAGCTGCCAGAGAGGAAAATCAGGTCAATGCATTATATTTTAAACAACAGAGCAAATGGAAGAAAAAATCTCAAGTGTTTTGTTAACATTCATATAGCTATTTGCTGAAAGGCTGTGCCAGCTTAGGCATGCTTCATTCTTTATATTCAGTCCTGTTTTAAAGATATAAAAATTTTGAGCAAATACAACGTAAACAGAGCCAGGTAGACTGCAGTAGTAAAGGACAAAATCATTGATCTGACAGTTTTAAGGCCAACTATTTATGATTTGAATTATGTCATACTTTTCCATGGCACTTAATACACTGAAAGTTAGTATTGGGTGACACTAAGCAAGGGAATAAGTATTCATATGAGATATATACATGTAGCTTCAGTTCCTAAAATAGAAAGTTCAAGTTTTCTTGTCCAAATAAAATCAATTCGTGAAAGACCACCTGTGGTTTCCTATACTGAATAAAGTAATATTACTATTTAAATCAATTTAGTGCAAACTGACCTAAGTCCAAAGACATAACATTCCTTGATTTTCAGTCACTATTTACCAAATGCCCCTATTTCTTTCAAAAAGACAACTACATGGTTTTTTCCCCCTTAAAAGAACAGCAAACACTTGACAACTAGCATGCTGTTCTAGTCTACACTAACAGAACTTGCTGATATACAAATGGTGTTTTGGTCATGCAGCACAGACCCATCCTGAAAGCGACCCATCTCTCCATTTAATCAGTCTACAAGAACACAGTGCCAGATGTCAATTAGCAGGTCATCCTGGCCACTCCGTACTCCAAGCTGACAACGGCAGGCTCAGCTTTGGAGAACTCGGACACCAGTTCGCTGTAGCGATTATCTGCTGTGTTGCTGCCCTCTATGGTTCGCACGGCGTCGTTCACCGGCATCGGCGGCTGCTCCTTCTGGAAGCACGGAGGGGATTTCAGTGCCACGGGGGCAGGACGAGCCGTCTGCTCCTGCTCCTTCACAAGGACCACATCCGACTGCCCGTTTCTCTGCTTTATTTTCTGAAATACAAACAACAGTCACTAACAGTAGGCATGACCCTTTACTCATGATATCGTGCTTTTAAAGGAAATGTATCCCCTTCTTTTGCTGGCCAACTCAGTGTCTGCAGAACTGTTACATACCCTCGCTTAGATAGGTAAGAGTATTGTTAAACGTTAGGCCATTCCTTATGACATTCTCCCCCACAGTTTACAGCAGATGCTACAAGCATTGTTTGCTTAAAATTTGCAGAAGGGCAGAGGACAAAGGATGCCTATCAATATCCCTAGAGAAGGAGAGGTTGCTCAGGCTCGCCCCTTGTTTGGCTGCTGTCAAGATGGAAATACTTTCTGGAGCAGAAGCAGAGGAAGACAGACTTTGATACTGTAGCAAGCAGGGATCTTGCAGTCTCTTAAAGACCATGAGTCTCTTAGTGACAAAGCAGCTTGATATCTAAAGCCCTTCTATCTTTCCTAAAAACCTTCTAAAGGACTTTTCCTTTAGATCTAAAAAATGCCAATAGTTTGTTCAAATGCATGAACACTCTAAAAAATGTCAGCTAAAACACAGGAAAGGAGTAAAGGCTGTATCCTGCCAGCATGAGCAAGAGAATAGGAAAGATTAAGATTAAGGCATTTTTCAGTTACATGGTTTGGTTGTTTGCTTGTTTCATTTTTGTTTTTAATTCAAACTCACTCACCCAGTAACTGGGAGGTTGCACTAGTTAACTGAACAGATTTGTTTGTTGATGTGTTTGTATTTTATTAGAACTGAGACTAAATCCAGAAGACTGGTGTCTCTTGGCATCAACTTTTTATAGATGGAAACAACTACATCTCATCATCTCTCAAGTGAGAAATGTAGGCTTAGGTGAAGTTAACATCTTGGAATGAGACTCTAGAAAATTCAAAGCTGAGACTTTACTTTCCCTCTTGCCTATTCTGTAGATTGTTTTTTGAGTTTTCTTCACCTTGCTGCTTCAATTGTATAAATTTTTTAAAATATAAAAATTAAGATTTGAAACAGTATTAGATCAAGTGACTTGCATTCATTACTTTACAGTAGGATCAGTCTAATAAAATCTTTCCTCCTAGAAAAGCTGTACTTTCCCCCTCTCACCCCCAACATAATATAGAGGAGTTGTGTTACCATTTCTGTCCACACACAAGTATTAAAACTGATAATCAGAAGACTTTTGCAATCCTTAAAAGACATTATTCTGGAGTTTCAGCACCTTAACTGACTGTTAGAAAAGTATCAATCAGCCTTTCCTGGCTGTTTACTGCAGCATCGAGAAGTCAATTATAGACACCTGATCTCTGGATTAAGCCCTGTCTTCATAAAAACATTACAATGTACATGACCCATAATTATGATGACTTACAATAGCATGCACCTGCATATTAAGTTCATATATTAATACTTACTGCTTCCATTTTAGTAGCTATAATAGAAATAAAACATTTTCAGTCTCCATAGTTTAGCAACACAGCTGTAGCTACGTGGATACCTTGTTATCCAAGATAGTTTAATGCAGGCTAAGTTTCTGTGAAACTTACCTTCAGTAAGGCTTTGATAGTAGCACTTTTACATAATAGAGCTCACTGATACAGCAGAACAAATAGAGTGCCTTAGAGCACTCATAGAGGCAAGCAGTGAAACTCCAAGTCACCATTACACAGAGTAAGTGCCAGGCCATACAGCAGTGACATTCATGTGAAATCCAGCAGCACTGTAGCAACCATAATCTGAAGAACAGGTCACAAGTGCACATACTTATTTTCTAATACTTACAGCTTCCAGTTCTTTAATGTCTTCCTCCAGCTGTTTATTTTGCTCACTCGTATTCATGATAAGGTTGAACATAGACTGCCTGGGATGCATACTTCGATCAAACTGATGATACATATTTCTCCAAAACCTGCACAAAACAGACAGTTTTAACTATGCAAGATAATGACAGACCTGAAGAAAATACACTGTATCTTATTTAAACTTACTTAAAATTGAATGATACTGTATTAGGCTCCAAAAGAGTTAGTTCTGGAGAAAAGTCTGGATTATACAGAGGATTCTGATATTTCTTCTGTTCAGCCAAAAGGAATGGCCACAAGGAATAGGTCTTCTCTTTTAGTCTTAAAGTAAAAAGAGATAGAGGTCAACACACTGCAAGCAAACAAGCAGAAGATACTGCTTATGGTGTGCAAGTTTTGCCTACTTTAAATAAATACTTTTAAAATACAATGCGAGAGGAACTGATAAAAACTTCACAGAAGTTTTCCAGCTAAATGCATTCAAGATATCCTACTAATACTTCTAAATGAGTAGTCTTGAGTAGGCAAGAATTTTAAGATTACCTAAAAAGAGACTGAGAGAGGAAATGACATGATACTTCCAAATTTAAGCTTACCTACTTTCAGAGGGGAAAAAAACCATAAAACCAGATGAGTAGGAAAGCCTTAACTTTCCCTATGAAAAGGTGATGTGATTTTCTACCAGAATTAGAAAGACTGTGTTCAGCATGCAAAAGCACAAGAAGCACTACTGTTCCCTGATGCAGTTCAACAAAGGTTTCAGTACTACCAATCCTTCCTCTACTCAGAGCCTAAAATGAAGAAGATTCACAAAGTTCTCAGTCTGCCAGAATAAACAAAAGACACATTACAATGTGCCTGCTTACTTCAGCTCTTCTCGTTCTTTTTGACAGTTTCCAAGGAAGTTACCAAACTGGCATGAATGGACGTGTTCATGGATTTGAAGGAGGAAAGCTTCATTGTACTCAAAGGCTTGTGGAAACTGCTCAGTCAGATTCCACACACTTTCTAAAAACTGGGTGAACACTGGTGAGATCTCTTTTGGATCCCCATCCAACTGACAACATCTGAAAAAGATTCCACAAACAGACTGAAACTGGTTTAAGTAAGAAATAAAGTCTTAGCTGCAATTGTTTTTAAAAGACAGCACCTTGATTTGACACTAGCTTTGATTTGAAAATTGAGCACCTAACTTCAAGAACTGGGGCAATTTTTGAATAGAAATAAGTTTATATTTAACCTGTTTTTCTGACTTATAAGTAATCACACATCTATATTAAGTACAAAATAGCAACATAAGACAGTTAAGTTCCTTTGTGTCTAATACTGTCACATCAACATATGGCGTATACCAGCTAAAAGCAAATTAGTAAACAGTAAATAGCAGCAAGGCTATTGTCATAGCTGATGATAGGCAGATCAAGGGAAAAAACAGAACCCTTAACACGTAGGACTTCTAATGGTAGGCGTGACTTCATCATCAAAGTAAACATAAATGCAAACTTATCTTTAAAGATACCAAAACTATGAAAACTATGTGTTTCATATTCCCTAAATAGCTGGGATGTAGCTTTAAATTGGTTTTGCACTGCCTATACATCGGTGCAGTCATCACCTTCTGTGAGCAAGGCACCAGTAGCACTAAAAACTTACATCTGCAACATAAATCTATTATAAAAACTGTAGACAGCTGGAGAAGTGCCTTGTCTACTGAAAACAGCTTACTCATTCCTGAACTGGTGCAGTGTGGCTAGAAATCCAACATCTGCAAGCTGTCTTTTGTTTAATAATACTTAGCTCAGTTTGCTGCATACACTTTACTGTTTCAGAGGAGTGAACTACCTGTCAGAGAACTTGTGCCCAAAGGAGATCCAGTCTTTCTCTATCAGGACCTAGAGGGTAAAAAACCAAAATCTCATGTAAAATATTATTCAATTTTACACCTACAGTATTAACCCCACAGGTTATCCATATATTGTACTTTAAATCTGAGTCGAATAAGTTACAGTAGAAACAACTATTTATCACTTTGTAGCTTATTTTCTTGGAAGTTTTTAATGAGATCCTCAAGGTACACTTGTAAAAAACTAGTAAAAAAATTAAGCAACTTGCTAATCAGGTAACTGACAATTTTAAGAAAAATGTTGCATGACTTCACTAGTAGATTACTAACTTTCTATGGCAACGAATAAGAAAAATGTTAGTACTGCATGCCTGCTATCATAATTTACATAAAACCACATAACATATTCTAACATTTATAGCAGTAAGTTTGTTTATATCAACACTATCTTGTTTTATCACTTTGGTCACACTATCAAGCACCAAAAAGAACATAGGACTTTCACAGAAATTCAGCTGAAAGCAAGGATTAATCAAAACCCAAAAAGATTAAATTACTTCCCTAAAGATTACACGCATTCACACCATTCACAACAAATTAATCCTCTTCTAATTTTTCCTCAACTTCACTTTCAGTGCTTGTAATATTTGTGGCAGTTAGTTCTAAACAATACACTGAACTAGTTTTATGTACTATCCTTGGGGAGTTCCCATAACACCTTGCCTTGTCATTGCAGAACACTGTAGATTTTCATAGTCTAAAATTTGGAATGATCATACTGAAATTCTCCTCTTTATATAAAAAGATGAAGAAATTTAGATTGCTTAGACATCTTTAAGCCTCTATCACTGGGGGAATTGTCATTTTTAGATTTTAAAAATGTTGTTTTGGGGACAGAGAAAAATGTTGTTTTACAGCAGCACGGAGCTGCTGTAATTTAGTATGTGTGCTACCTCACATAAGCACTTTGGCATCCTTCTATGTCATAGATAAGGGACTTGTTGGGATGCAAAAGGCAACCATTGCAACATTTCTGCAGGGTGACTAAAACAATCTGCTATTTGCATTTCAGTTTTTTAGATTTTAAATAATTTTTTAAGTAGCAAAGTATTTCTATATGAAATATTTATCAATATACTGTAAATCTTATTTTACACTTTTAACTACAAAAAAAAATCAGTATGTTTGCTCCCTTTCACACTCGAACATCTTAATCCCTTTCTTCACCAAGGAAAAACTCAACATCACAACGGTCTGCTTACCATGAATCCTTTGATTGTTCTGTAATAGGAATCTAGCAAGAGAGCTCCAAGGGAACAAACCTGGGAAGTCCTATCCCAGCCATCTGAACAGTGCACCAATACACTTGCACTCTCAACTGCTATTGCCTGCAAAACACAGTTGTTTCTTAATCAATGTTCTTTTCTAGACAGAAGTCAAAAACTAGTAAATAAATAAAAAAACCTATATTTATTTCTAACTCAGAGCATAGGCCATCTTATTTAACAAACCTAGGAAAATATTTACTAAGAGGAAAAGATTTAGTAGTATCAGAAAGTAGGAACTTGTCTCCATAGAAGTATAGAAAACTCCTTGAAAAGAAGTTCCGCTACCAGCTTTGCATAAGCTAACCTCTAAAGGGGTTCCTAGTTCTCTCTCTCTCCCTTATAAAACTAAATTTACAAGAAAACCTAACAATAATTAGATTACACCTTTCTGAGTACAGATAAAAAAAAAAAAAAAAACTACATCAATGCATCATTAAAGATACCACTTGTTCATCCTTTTGCTACATAGAAGTAAAGGCCTAGGAACTGCTTATTAGCTTCAGCTGAGAAATCAGCTCCTGTTTGCTCAAACATTTTTGAGGGTCATCTTTAGGACAATTACCCACTTTTAACTGTGATAACTCCTTGTTATGCCACCTAGCAAAAACAAAGATCCAGGCTTTTTCTTTACCCACTACCATCAGATCAAGCCCTTGGCTTCATAAGTGCTTGGCAAAGGCAATTGTTCCTCTGAATTATTCACAGAATCCTATTTCCTTGCCAAATGAAGTCAGCATAGCCACCTTGGCTGCTCTACAATTACTGCCCCAGTTCTATTTTTCAGAGTACACTAAGTAATAGTTTGTTCCATCCACCACCAAAACTGGTTACACTTTTCAAAAATGCCTAAAGAATCAGGAAGCATAAGAATCCCTCTGTCTCCCAATGAGATGACCAAACAGCATTCAAAATATCCCAGAACAATGGCTGGAATGTTTAACATCTCCAGCCATAAAGAAACACATAATACTTTAACCAGCATATTAAATGTACTGGTATATATACTAAATACCTATTCTCCAAGAAGGTCAGCTGCAGAATTTTACACATTACATAATATTAAGCATAATTTTTCTGGTAGGAAGTCAATTTCCCATCAAATAAAGAAGCAGCATGCAAGTTACCTTGGCTAGGAAGACAGCAGCATCCAGAACAGCTTTGATGTGACGCAGCCATCCAGAATTCTCCAGACCAGACAAAAAGTCATTGACAGACAAACCCCTTGTGCCACTGACTGAAAGAAACCAAGAGTTAAAAAGCCTTAAGCAGCTGTAGCTACCTATGCCCTGCAATGTAGAAAGAATAATAATTGCATGTTGTATCTAATCCCTACATTCTAAATTGAATGGTGGTTTCCTGAAAGATTTCTAATCAAATGGTTAAGGGAGGGGTACTACAAAATGTTCTCCAGTCAGAATTCAACTCTGTAGAACTATATGACCATGAGTGGCAAGAGTAAGATCTTTGTGTCTTTTTGACAAAAGAACATTCCAAGTAAATACATTAATTATCCCCACCAGGAAGCCTTACTCTTGTTTCACCAAGGAAGGCAATGAAAATGCCAAAGACTCATTGGAAATACTTAATTAGTACTAGTAGTAGGGAAGTAGCTGTATCCAGACTATAAATACAGTTCAGAGTAGTCACACTGCCAGAGTTTTGTTACCTCCACCCTGCTCAGGAGAATAAAGTAAGTGCAGTACAAGAACACAAGGATGAATGAAATCCACCGAAATTTTGGCTACCTTCACACTTGACACACAACATTTCTGACTGATCTCTACCATTCTTCCCTAATATACTTGGATCCTGTAACAATAATGTCAATTCAGAGAGCAAGGAAGAACTCAAATTAAAGAAAAGATGCTTTACAGGGTAGCAGCAAGAGATGCAGAGGTAGATGGAAAGATTCACACACAGAAACAATTCACATGTAAGACAGATAACATGGTTCTTGTAAAATTTTGAATAGTAACTCACACAATTACATTACCGTCCAAACATGACAAACTTCTGGCAATTAAAAAAAAAATCTGCTGGCTAACATAACTTCAGCTATGTGTAATTCTAAGAGAAGACACTCAAGGCTGCTAGCTACAAAAATACCTGCCTCTTCCACAGTAGAAGCCTAATTTCCACTAAGCTTAAAAGCTAGACTTGATGATCTTAAAAGTCTTTTTCAACCAAAATGATTTTATGATTCTAAAGCATTGGGCCCCAGATGAAAAAAAAAGGTTCTGTAGATGCAAGTCAGCAGTAGGGATACAACAGCTGCAAAATTATCTTTATATCTAGCTATGGAAGGAAGTGAGTCAGCAGCAAAAGCAGAGAACAAAATTCACCAAATCATTCTGTGATGCAGCTTCTTAATCAATCAAGTCCCCTGATGTAATGAGGGGTATAAACTCAAATCACTGCCTCCAAGGGCTTTCCTGTATCTGCACTAGATGTTTCTCAGCTTTCAGTCAAACAAGCTTTGGTACACTCCCCATTGCTCAGGGAGATTCATGGTGCCAGGTGCTGCTGAATAGTAGAAAAATTACAGGCTTCCAAATAGGTATTGCAGCACCTTTTCCAAAACCCACAGATCTGCATCATCTACAAAACTACCTAGCAAACCACAGCACAATGAGGTAACAGAACATCAAGAAACCCCAGGACAGAAGAGCTACTTTTAAAGGTTAGTCTGTAAATACCAGTAAAATCAGTAAAAGCAAGGTAGCTTTCCCCTGTCTTTGGCATCACTAGGAAAGAGCTCTGCTTCCAAAAGATCTGGCACACAGAGGAGATCAGATGAGGACGTGAGTGAGCTGAAAGGATCAAGTCATTCTCTGTACCAGTGGTTCCATACACTTGATCAGTCACAACAGTACACAAACATGTCCACCACTCCATGGTATAGGAAAGAAACTGAAAATAGTCAAGATTCTGGAAATTCAAACATCTGCAGAGAAGGAACTGGACAGAAAAAGCCATGTCTAGAGGTATTCATGGCAGCAGACCTACACATTCTGTACCTTATGATTTAAAACACAAGTTTTCCAGCTAGAAAATAAATGGGCTTCCAGCCCTCAATTTGTTTTCACCCAGATACTGCTGTCAAAATCTGCTTTTGATCACAATTTTCAGCTCGGTAGAAATATTTCACATATTTCCCCTTTCTAGCTAGACTTTTTATATTTTTATAAACAAAGGCAGATAGGAACACATAGTTGAACCCCAAGAGTTACTTTCCATTTCTGTGAATTGACACAGGCATTTTTATACTAGTTGGTGATTAAATAAATTGCATTGATACTGGTCCAACTCTTATATGCTGAAAAAAAGAGTTATTTTTCAGTTCCTTATGGTGTTTTAAAAGGTCAAAGATGATTTATGGTACCATTTATAGCACCACTAAGAAAATTCAGCTACTTCACAATAAATAGGACTCAAGATAGTTCTGCCTATATGGATCCCACCATAAACAACACAAGCCCTACATGCACATGAGCCCCAAAATCTCATGTTCCCGTACTTGATTGTCCTTATTCACACTAACTGCAAAGCCTCGGACAGCAGTTCAGGAGGTGACTGGACCTGCAGAGTGAAGCATAGCAGGTTGCAGGCAGGGTTTTTTTTTTTTTAACAGATAAAAAACCTAGATAACCCCTTGCCCTATACAGAAAACTCTACATAACTCACAAAACCCCCTCAGTTAACACACTTTCAACATCAAAATATATGCAACAGATTGCAACATCTGTTGAGCCTTTTCCCCAAACATTTTCTGCAGAAATGCTCTCTCTTGACATACCCAAAACTCTTTTGCTTATCAGAGGTCAATCCTTTCCATTATGCAATATTGTAATTTAAATATATAAAAACTATGTATTTAGTACCACAGCTACAAATTTAGTCTACGCGAAGTTTCTCCCATGAGTGCTGTAGTCTGCTCATCAATAGTTATCATGTTCACGCTGAAGAAAACTATTTTAGAACAGTTTTGAACCACTGCATGCAAGATATTTAAGTAACAGCTAAATCCAAAATGAAGACTGCGCTGTAAATGCCCCTAGCATGCTCCATGGTGTAGTCCTTTTACAAGGATTTTGTCTCACATTCGGCTTGCCAGTGGAATCTTTAGGTTCTGAAAGAAATCAGGCAGACAGACACAGAGCCAAGAAGCAGGACACACCAAACAATGAATAACAGTGGTTTGTTATAAAAAGCCCAAACAACTGAGGGCAGTCCCAGCTACAGTGGTGCTTGAACAAACAGTGTCATTGGTATCAAGCTCTGATTTGAGAACATTCAGTCCAGCACATTCAGGGGAAGTGAGTACACAGAAGCTAAATGGCATTTTCCTCATTTTAAGTTATGAACCATTTTCATGGCATTTTCTTCCTGACCATCCCACTGATGGCACATTTCTACAAGGGGCTGAAGAGTAAATTATTGCACACACCCTTAAATTTTAAGGGTCCTTTCTACCCCTGAAGATGCTCCTACTTCTAAAGTGGCATTCAGCAAAACTCTAGTGAATCATACAGACTGAACAGAGGTAAAACAACTGTGTTCCTTTACCAAAAAAACTTACGTGGAAAACAAGCAATAGAGATTACTCATGATTTTGTTCAATAGTGTTTAGACAAACCACTTCTCCACACAAGGAAAAAGTAAAACATATTCCATATCCTTAAATAAAGTTACAGACACATATTTAGTAAGTATTGCTGGTGGGATGCCAATTCAAATGGAAGGAATATGAAGTCTGTGAAGCTTAACTATGTGATGCACACACTTCTCCATCAGACATTATTACACAGGAGCAGGCCTCTTAAAAAATTAAAACAACAATCAAGTTTTATTAGCTAGTTTCCTAGAATTGAACATATTAGTAAGAGAAAGGGGGATTATGACAAATCTAAAAATTCAAGCTCAGGATCATGTTTCTCATCTTTCCTTTAGGAAAGACACATGCAGGAATAACCAGAAAGATCCATATTCTCAAAGCTCAGCAGGATTCCATGCACAGTGCCTGAAGAATAGGTTAGCAGCACATCCAGGATCAATGAAAATAAAGACTATACCAATAGTCTGTAAGATTTCTTGATCAATGTAACATTATGTCTTCATCAAAACAGGCTTCCTTACAAGTGTAAACCTTCTCTGTCTCTGGAAATACTTGCAAAATTCCAGAAGCCAAGCACTTACACATGTATTGTCTGTCAGGTGTGGAAGCCTCACTTCTGCCACTGTATTCTAATCTCAGAATCCACAAAATGTCTTAAATTTTCTCTCAGCTGTCTACCTAAATAAAATATTAACAGAATTATGAACATACCTCTGCCTCTCCATTTTCACCACCAGGAGGCAGGCAGTGGTATGGTGAAGTGGCTCACATTTCCCCCTGCCCCCTTCTCTACAAACACCTACAAGCACACAAGTGGCTCACGAAGTCCAAGAGCTCAAATTTTGTGCAGACCATAAGCTCATTGTGAATTCTGTGGAACAAAGTGCTCCTTGGAGAACTGACATTCTGTAAACAAAATGTATCTACAGACACACACTCGGAAAACACAGCCCTCTTTCTCACTGACATAGGAACAAAGCTTGCTAAAGACTTTCAATTTTCCTCAAAGTAACTCCATTCAGTTGGGCTTACAGTTTGAAGGTCAAGGTTTAAGGTAATTCATTACCACAGAGCACATGAAACTGGTACTAAACACAGAGCTGGAATAAACCATAGAAATGTCAATGCAATTTGTGTAGCCTATTATAAAGACATCAGGAAAACACTTATCCTGTTTTCAAATACACTATTTCAGTAGTTTCAGTTAAAGCATACCTTCAAGGAGTTTTTGCAAGCTAGATCTCATTACATGAATATTTTCAATGCCAACAAACTGGAACCTAATGTTTGAGTAGTTGTCTTCGTTCTCATAGCCCTTTCCAGCAGCTCTGTTAGCCATTGCATTAAGCTTAAAAGAGGAAAATAAAAATATTGAAAAACATTGGAATAAAAATACCAAACTAGAGAAACAAAAGTCAAGCAATTTAAATTTAATACATTGGGGAAAAAACCACAAGAGCACATAGTATAAACAGATTCTAACATAGTTTGTAGCAAATCAGCTTGAAAGCACTGAAGTGTAAGAAAAGGACGGTATATACATATAAAAAACAAAAAAGTAGTCTGTATTTAAAGCTGACATATCTGAATAATGCATTTAGTAATTCCTGTTCTCTTCTCCATATTCGTAACTAATAAGCCTTTACTTGTGTCCAAACATTTCTGAGTAAAGACACTACAAAGATCTCACCTACAAAGGAAAGAGTAAGACCCAGACATTTTCAGCTCCTGTGTTCAGACACTTGAGTGAAATTAATACTGATTGAAATTAATATGGGTCTAAAGAGTGAGAATTAGCCACACATTGTAACATAAGTAATAACATAATTCAATTTAATAAAATAACAGAATTCAATTTAATTAGACAGTGATGAAGTATGATGGTGAGGCATTGGAAAACACTGCCCAGAGAAGTTGTGGATACAGGAAGTGTTCAAAGCCAGATTGACTAGAGCTCTGAACAACCTCATCAGAGAGGTTGGAGATGATGTTTAAGACTTCTAACTCACGCCATTCTATGATGACCTCAAAAACCTCAGAACAGAATTTCCTCCGCTTCCTCCCTTCTGAGACAGTTTGTACAGATCATTTACATAGAACATAGTACTCTCCCATTGCAAAAGAAACCCCATCACAGCCCACCATTTCATTAATTTCATTTCAAGCAGTTAAAATTATCTGGATCCCACTCAACTGTTCACTTCTTAACTATGATTTAAGTATATTTTTAAATGCCCCTCTCAAAGTTCAGCAGCATAGTCAGAGAATTCTCGCTGAGTACTGGGACAGGTTAGACTTCTTTAAGAAAGCAAGTAAGTAAATACCTGAATAGAGAGGCCTAACCTTATCTTTAAAACATTTTTGCTCATGATGGACTCCTACTTGGCTCCAAATTTTTCAAAATTACATTGCATCCCTGCACTCTAATATTCAGGAGGAGAGGCTTGTCTGTAGCACCTGAAGTACCTACCTTCGGCCTGGTGTCCATGACGTACATGTAGCGATTTGAAGGATTTGCTTTACTGATGGCTTGCAACATGTGCTCATCTTCCAGGCACCTGGCACTGAAACCTGAGAGAGGTTGACTGCATCTGCAAATTGCAGCCTACCACAGACAACAAAGAACAAATCAGCATCGGTTCAATACCTGTACTTGAAGTGCTTTGCAAAATCTCAAAAGACACTGAAACAAATCGTTTCATTCAGCAGATAGCACCAGCAAACTGAATAAAGTTCAGTTGTTCCAACTTTTTAAGCACATCCCTTGGAAACCCTGAAACACAGTACCTACAACGTAAATCTAAAGATTCATCAAAACAGTTTTTCAGGTTCATTTTCATGGGCAAGGTATCAGTTTATATAATTTACATAAAAACTCACAAAAGTACAGGCTGGAAAAATTAGGAAAGCAAGCTATTCCCTTAATATGGAATGAATTATGTGTGGTTTTACTAATGCAGGCATGATTTTATTATTGCAAGTGCAATTTGTTATCATCTAATGTAATTTTTAATTACATGTTGTATTTCAGAAGGTATCAGGTACATCTTCCAATATTCAAATAATAATGTAATTATGTTCAAATCCATCTACTAACTTCACATTCATCAGATAAATTTTTTAACTCAGCAAGGTGACAGTACTCCTCTCCTTCCACAGCTGAGACAGGTATGTCCTGCTTTACACCACCCTCTGCAAAATCTTATTTCCTACCCTGTAGAGTTTTTTTACCTCGCAAGTAACTCCTTGAAGAACCAATGTTATTATTTTGTTGGTTCATCTGTTTGGGTGTTTTTTCCCTACCATTTTGACCTAACAGATTTTATTCCTGATATATCAAGGAAGACAGATCCCTTAAGAGAAAGCTATCCTCAGTTACCTTACTGTTAGCTTCTGAAAACTTTAGTAGATTCCACTGATTACTTAAGGATTTCTTTTAAACTGGCTAGGATTACTCGGCATCCTGTTAGGCACCACTCCTGTCAGCTGAATTCAGAGTTATCCTGAGTCACACCCTTGCCATACAAGTCCCTGTACTTGAACCTCCTCACCAACCCTTGAACTACTGCCAAGTGTTGAGAAATACTTTTCAGCACATTTACAGTAAAAGCAAGTCACACTATACCTCTTTATTTTTATGATAATATGACAACACTGGGAATCTTCCTTTGCTTCTGAACTTGGAGCTACCAACAATTATGGGCTTGCTTGCAGTTCTGGGAACATAAAGCTCTCTAGGATAGGTTTCACAAATCTGAAAGACATAGACACACACAAAGGATTTTATAGGCAAGACACAAAGCCTAACATAGTTTTATCATATTCAATTTGAAAGATGTAAGGTGAATTAAGACACGAAAGATAAACACTACCATGTTTCTTTATACAAATGTAAACAACTCGAAGGAGACAAGCCATGGATGAAAGTAGTACAAACTGGTATCCAAGTTACACAGCCAAGCATCACCATACCAGCATTCACTCTCAAGGACACAACTCTGCAGTACAAATGCTAAGAATGTGTTTCAAATAAAATACTGAAATTATTTCCCTCATTTTTAATACTTGCAGACTACAAAGTAAGATGAAATCTAATCTCAGAATCAGCCACACCACAACAACCAGCACTGCAAAATGCTACAGTAGAATCCTGCTCAGTTAAGAGAGACATCACAAAGCTGCAGAGCACCAGAATCTCTGAGGCTGGGCTTCAAACAGGTAAGCATCTCTCGAAACAACCCCAAAGAACCCACGCACCCACGCTCTCTCAATGAGGCCTTGGGAAAAACTCCAATTAGTAAATTGTGAGACTGCACACTGATTAAGGAGTTAATGCTCTCTACCTGGCAAGTTTTTGCTTATATTGCAAGCCAAGTGATTTCATAGCATTAAGCTGTTTTCTATAGGCCTCACACCAGAAACAGATGCAGAGCAGAACATGTTTCCATTACAACACTTACCTTGTAATCACGATTTGCATCAGACAACTGCCAGTAATCATTTGGCACTCCCATCCTCTTATATTCCTCTGCTAGATCAATAAGCTGCCAGCCTTTGACTTGCTCAGATTCATTTTGTTTTGGATTATAAGAAAAGGCATAGAGTTCTTCATATTTTGCTAAAAGGTAAAGAATATGTAATGGAGAGAAAGTCTCAGGCTTCAAGATTCACAGATGTAAGATTAAATAATAGATACTTGACATGCCTGAAATATCTATTCTGCAACTATCATACAGTTAACTGATAATTACAGATACTTAGTCAGAAGTAGGTTATGAAAGTTTTCCTGAGTGTGCTTGACCTATTTCAGAAGAGATGTTTCTAAAGCCATAAGGGTCACAAAATGAAGACTGACAAACTTAAGGCAAAAGGCAGAACTATTAGAAGGCTTCACAGGATCTGAAAGAGCAAACTATTTTGGGAGGCAAGAACTGAAATTTACATCTACTCACCTTAAAAAAAGGAACTTTTAAAGTTTCCCTTAAAAAATAAAAGCTTTTAAAAACTTTGTTTTTCCTAGTGTGCTATTTACTTATGACAGATGACATTTTGCACTGTTCTAAACACAAAGCAGAAAATGCAAAAGACCATACTGACAGAAGTCTCTTGTAAAGCTGAATGGGTAATGTTATTCTAACATCAAAACTTCAGCTTTATTTTTAAAACTGCATGAAATTAGTAACAACTGATTTGCTTAGTGGGTTTTTAATCTATGGAACACACAATTAAGAGAGACTATAGACATTTACATTCACAATTTCAGGAACAACACTAGAAATGCAAAAAGCCATAGGGATCTCTCATTCTGTTAAGGAATACCAGTGACATACAAAAGCCAGACAACACAGCTTCTGATTTTTTACGCAGATTAATATTTAATCAAAAAACCTATTTATATACCAAACCCATGTGAGACTTTACATAACGCGTGTTTAAAAAAAATAAATAAAAGATACGTGGTTTACACACACACGCACACCCCAGCTTGTTATCCACGCATTTACTGCAAAGTCTTTTACAGCTACAAGAATTACCTGTTCTTGAGAGCTGAAGCAAAGAATTATAAATGTCATGACAGTCTCTCTCTCTGGGTACAACAAAGTGAACTATCCTGAAGTTCTTGCACTGGATGACAAGGGGGCAGCCAGAAGTAGTCAAAGGAAGTTTTTCCACTGCAGCAATGTGATGATGTAGTATCTGTGACATACAAAAACTCACAGAGTAAGCATGCTGAGGAAAAATAAGAACAGCATACTACTTAGATCAGCAGATGCAAGACAACACACTAAGCAATGCTGAATATGGATATTGACTAATTTTGTCAGCCAGTAATAAAAAGAAATACATTTAGAAGCAGAAATCTAAGAATGCCATTTTGATCAGGATACTAAAACGTATAAAACTTTAGTTATTCTCTTCTGTCATTTGGAAGTGTCCTTCTAAATGCAAAACTGAGATGTAAAACTCCACTGTAGTTGTTCAGTTTTCTTTTAACTTTGTTAACTGACAGGCTTATATCTCATTAGGCAGTGTCCAGACAGGATATCTGTATTTTTTAAGGATCTACAGAAACATACTTCAGAATTTTCAGACAAAATAAAGGAAGTAAGGGATAAGAATTCATTTGAATGTATGAAAGATACAGGAGGTCCTGAAGATTTCAAAATACCAGTATTTAACAGGTACAGACAGAACAGGAGATAAGAAAAACATCTCCTATATTACCTACTGTATTCAATAAACTTGACAGTTTCTCAGCTAAATGTTCATGACCACTTTAACAGCACTGTCACAGCAATGGACATACAGAAACCTTCTATAGTTTTATCTGTGTGGCAAATCTACACAAAATTTAGGTAAATACATAGAAAGTAACAGCTGTTCAACTGTGGGAAGAAAGGCACAGATACATTACCTCAACTGAACAAGATGTTCTTGATAGAATTTCAATTACCTCACCAAAGCAATCAAATCCTCTTAAACATTGATCAGAATTTGACAGGCATCTGAAAACTATGCTGCCAAATATGCATTTACAAAAAGACTATCTTGGAGACATTATGATAATTATACTTGGTACTTGCATTATCATCAGAAATGCAGTACTTGGAGTATAGGTTCAATTTCCCCAGAATGAAACCTTTTAATGTAGTGCATAGGGAGATGGAAGCAAGAAATGCTTCTGAATCACATTCCCTCCAAAAACCCATTTTGTATGAAAAGATAACAGTTTGTTTTGTACAAAGTTGTACGTTGTATCCAAGAACAAATAATAGAAAAATCACTTTTCTTGAAAGCAGCATGAGGCACTTCGTCAGATAACCAGCATACAAGATTAAGGGTAATCAAGAAAAATACACCTACGGGGGAAAAAAAAGTTAACGACAGCCAGGGAGATGATATTTCATCCTGGAGGATGGCAGAGTTAAGGCACTAACTCAAGTCAGGTGGCTGGACTCCAGTGGGAGCTACAGCTTGATGTCCATATGTGTGCCATCAGGGCACTAAGCACAAAAACTAATGGGAAGTACTGTACAAGGCAGCTTTGATTGCACAACACTGGTACTGCTCAACAAGAAGCTGCAGCCCCATCTGAAATCTCTTATTCCAGAGACGAATACTTGTGAAGAAACAGCTGCTTACTGCTCTAAAAAAGTGCATATTATCTTCAATATTCCCCAAACCTGAGATCTTAGGATTTTTGCTATCTCATTTAACCTAGACAGAATCTAATTACAAGGTAAGTTAACTCTGAAATTTGAAACCTTCATGCTTAACCTATGTATCAGTCTCCCACTCCTGCCTCAGAATTATGGTGCAAGTCAGTTATTTAAAGACAACCAGCACACATGCATTCAGAAATACTAGTGAAAGCTACAGAAGAAATTACAGCAGCTTGGGGAAAAGTCAAAATCTTCAACATGACCTGATTTCAACTGCAGCAGTGTCACGCAAGAGCATAACCTGTGAATTATTAACTTATTATGATACCATGAAGGAGGAGAGTAGAAAGAACAGCTAAGAACATTTTAGTAAACAAATTCAACCTTAGATCAGGAAGAAGAAATGCATCTGGAGAACCCATGCCCTTGAGCCACACGCATTCATTATCCTTACCCATGTCTCTCTCTGGCTTGAGTCTATGAATAACAGATGAGTTGCTGTCAGGTACAGAGTTCCCGTCAGTGACTTATTGCTCGTGCTGAACCTATCCAGTAATTTCACTTGCTCTACCTGTAACAGAAAAAAGGGAGGGGGGAATAAAACTTAATTTTGAATTTCTGCAGAAATTTAAACTCTAGCTTAGCAAAAGCTTTGTCAGTTTGTGCAATAATTTTGAAAATGGCAGGAAACATAAAACAGCACACACAAGGTTATTCAGGCCAAACTAGAGTGGTCACAAGCTTTGAGACCAACTAGTTCAAATATCCTGTTTCAATACAAAAACATTGACCTTTTTTAAGTTTCAGTTTTTCTTAAAGTAAGAATTATTAATTGCTAAGCTTTTAGGCTGCTTCCCCAAAACACAGCAAACACACACTAACAATTTCCTGGTATCGAGATGCCAGCACTGAATTAACAGCTGATCTCAGCAACGTGCTTTATTGGCTGTCTGCACACTCAAAGCCATAAAGATTATGCTCTCCTGACTTCCATTTTAGCTATGTACTGTCTTTTATAAATGCCCCAACTTCAAAAATCAGTATTATTATAACCTCACCTCATAGTCAAAATACATTCTTAATGAAATGCAAGCATTATACTAATAATGACAAAAAACTCCTAGAAATTCAAGGACTGTGCTGGCATTTAAAGCAGATAATTCATGCTTGAGCCTCACAAGGGCCAACGACTCCTTCTGGTATTCTATCAACATTGTTATCTCAACCCTACTGAAAACATTTCAGAAGAAAAAATGTTTCTAGATATCCTGTATTTTATCTGCTCCTCCTAACTCTGGGTTCCACAAATAGAGTGTTCTATTTGAAACAAGCATTACACGATTCTTTGTGTGCAAGAACAGGAAAGGAGTGTGGCAAATGGCTTATCTCCATGCATTCCTCTATTTCTTGGCAACACTGTCTCATTAATGCCAAGTTAAAGCTCTGTGCTACCATTAAATGCATGGCAGAACTCCAGAAACTTCCACACCAGCAAGAGCAGCACCCAGAGGAGATGACAAGGAGAGCCCACATCTACTGTGCTGATGTTAAGCCATTTTTAATTCCCACATACAGATGTATTTACCTACTAAAAGCACATACAAAACAGAAAAAAACCCCAGGTATTTCTTATGATCTAGAAAGGTCTAATTTTGCTTTTGAAAGTTAAAAAAACAACTTAATGAATACAAAACAAAATGAAGGAAATACAAATATACACTAGAAGTCAGCATTATGATAATATTCCAGATTTCAGTATAGAAAGCAAAAAAGTTGGAAACTAGGTGCATCAGTACATCAAAATACATTATGCTGAAACCACCAAGTCCTCAGGTATAGAGCAGCATAAGTGAATACACCACAGCCAAAACACAGAATGCATACTGGGCAGATCTGCAGCAATAATTGCTCCAGTACCTGGCACTGAACCGCCCCAGCAAATTAAGAAGTGCACAGAAACAGCTCCAGCTTTGCTCCAGTAACACAACCCACAAAATCCTGTGAGGTTTCCTTCTCCCTCGTGTAATCAGGCAGCTTTTCTCAAAGCTGTATTCCTTCATTAGATGAGGATAGGCATAGATAGGATTAGTGCTCCAACTTCCACTTACCTAGGTAAAATCTACAGGATTTCTGAAAGTGAAGTCATAGATGAACTTTTCTTAAAGACAACTGAGTTAGATTCATCCTCCATAGAGGACACATTCATTTAAACTTTACTCAAACCAGCTTAAATGGGTACTCAGCTTATTATACACTTTTCTTTTGCTGTTTGATTTGATTTAGCAGTCAAACTAAGCAAAACTTTCCATCTCAAGGAGAAAAAAATCCAGCAGTATTTTCACTAATACAGATTTGACTTCAAATATGCAAACAGGCTTGACTAAAGAATTTTCAGTCTTTTCTACCACATTTTGCTTTAAAATATCCTTAAGGATACTACCAAGATTAATTGTTAAACCACGTGTTCTTTACTTCACCACCACATTTAATAAACTGAGCTTGATCATTTGTTGCTACTTAAATATAAAACTCCGAGAAGTGATTTTTAAGTTGACTTCACTTCCTTATTCAACATAAAATCTGTTGGACAGTTCAATTTCACAAAAAGCTACACTCAATTTCAGGTAGCTGTGCTACCAGTTCTAAGGAAATTTTAACTTCAACATTCCCAGCAAACTGAAGTTGGAGGAGGTACAAAATCTATTCCATCACCTTCTCCTGGGGATAACAGCTGCCCTGCACAGCCGTTAATTTATGCAAAACTGCACTGTTATTTCAAGTTTATTTCACTATGACTTAACTAAACTGAAAAAACAGGAATGCCATCAGATTAGAAAAAGCAGGGATGTCTCAGAACAGCTGGCATGAGATCCAACTTGAACCTACACACAAACTGAACCTTGAAGACCCACAGTGCAGGTTGTACCTTACTTTCCTTACCTCCTATACTTGTAATGCTCGCCTATACACATTTTAATCTATCTGGATATTTGATAAACCAACAGCTTACAAAAAGCTAAGCAAGCAACACAGTTGTAACAAAAAAAAAAATACCACACTATTTTTTACATGATAGATGTATAATTGTTTTGGCATGAGTTATAAAAATAATCGCTTCAAGTAGCAAGTCTTGTATCTTACAAACTGTGTTCAGAGCTCATTTCTCTCTTCAGTTATATTGCTACATGAAGTATTTTTTTCCCCAGCAGGGCCTCAAAAACACAATGCAGAAATATAATCACCTGCAGACACAAAGAAGTGAGCAATCTGCAGCCTTTCTAGTCTCAATTTCAGGTCTGAAACTTAAACAGATACTCTGATCATCAAAACTGTGTTGGCTTTAGTTTATCTTTCATTTTGGAATCAGCTACTGACTGTAACAACACAATATTAAGTTTCCAAGCAAGGACTTTCACATTTGTAAATAAACAGGCTGATAAAGAAAATTTATCTCCAATCTGTCAACATGGTGCAAGACTAATAAAGTGTCAATAATGCTAGTTTCATCTGAGACCTTCCTTCTGTTTCACGTATACGCATGTATATGAAAAATAAAAGCAGCTATACACATTTATATAAAAGTTATGTAAGGTATTACTCAAAAAATTTAAAATCCTGCTCCTTTATGTAACTATTGGTTATAAATCACGAACCATGAACGCTCCTTTTCTAAACGTATCTATAAATCTACTTTAAAGTTAGACTACCAGGTTCAGGAATTAATCACAATTTCCAGGACCCAACAGACAGGGGGAGTCTTTTCAGCAACCTTCGCAGTCAGGGATGATAAGCAAGGTGGGAAAAGTACTTTTAGAAATTTCATTCTATAGAAGCTGCGACTTAAAAACTTATTTAAAAATTAGTCACAACAAGAAGAGAGCATCCTTTGCACCTTCATTATACAAAGAAGACTAACACACTAATAAGAAGAAATAAAAGTCATAGAAGTCCAAAATGTCAGCTACAGCTTAGCTGACATGTTTTTTAATAGCGTAACACATTACACATGCACTGACGGCCTGCGTATATAACAACACACACTGGAGTCTTCAAAAAGGAGAAAACAAATCAGTTGCTTTCACAACCGATTTGCCTCCAAAACTAGAAAAAGCTGCACGGAACCACATCCAGAGCACACAAAACAACTGCAATCCCCTCCCAGCTCGCTTCTCCTGTTCCCCACTCCACCACAAAACCCCTACGCGAAGATTTTTAGCGTCTCCCCCCTATAACAGACACGGGGACACACAGGAGCAGCACGCCCTCCACCCCTTCCAGCGGAACGGGCCGCTCCAGAGCCCGTGGCCGGGAGGCACCGGCCACAAAACAGCGGGAGCGAGGGGAAACCACAACAACGCCCCCGCCCGCAGCCGCCGCGCCGGGCGGGGTGGGCCCTCCCGGCCCTACAGATCCCCGCGCTCCCCTGCCGCCCCTCTCCCGTGCCGCAGCACCAGGAGTACCTTGGTGGTGCGGATGTGCTCCATGGCGGTGCCCGCCCGGCCGCAGNCTGTTGTTACTCCCGAGTGGAACGCGGTCGGCGCACCTGGCTTCCCACACGCAGTACAACCTGAGTGGAGCAGAGGGGAGACCCCGCGGGCAGACTCAGTCGAAGTCCTTTCAGAAGTGGGAATTCGATGGTGCTTTCCAGTTGACAAGCCGTACAGCACCTGAAAACCAAGTGAGATAAAGGAAGACGTGACACTGTTGAATCAGAAACCATGGCAAAATCACTCTCCTTGGACTGACGCATGTTCCCATCACCAGGTTATTTCAGATACTATTCTGAGATACCCGCCTGCCAAGGCACGACCACCCCTCACTGACTAAGACCTATGACTAAAGTCACTCAGTGTCCACCTAGACACAAATAAATAATATAAAAGTGAGTTAAGAATGAGGAGAAGTTAGGGAAGGCTCTGTCATAACTTGTGACATCAGTCGATGGGCTGACCCAGTCTTCTCCCCCATGGGGATGCCTAAGAACTGTACCCATGGGTCCCATGAGGGTGAAAGGAGTAAGATGAATGTGCCTTTACAAACAGACCGTGTTAATCTGCTTGTACATAGGGCTGGGAATTTATAGATGGGAAAGTAACAGAAGGAAATATGAGTTCTAGAAAATGTTACTAATCAACACAGACTGTTGGTCAGCCAAGGCCGCTCTTGAACCTAGAAAAAAGGAACAAAGACTTACTAGAATTATGAATATTTTCTTTTTCTTCATTTGTATAACAAAAGAATGGTGCGTATTAAACAATGACATAGAGTAGGTGTTTTGGGAAGCCTGTACCTTCCGAGTACCTCAGCCAGTGGGGAAGAAGGTGATGCAGTTGGGAACTTAGGATAAAAAGGGGGCTGCGACACCCAACAATTTTAGACCCCCCCCATGAGAAATGCCCCACAGTCTCTCCCTTTATTCGAATAAAGTTACAGGAGTCCTCTGTCTCCTTTTTGGACATAAACCTCTGGCATCTTCGAATAATGTTCCTAACAACAGCATGGTAGTAGGTGTGTGGGAAATGAGCCATTCCCCGGTTACCCAGGCCTCTGCTTCAGTCTGTGAGTCTTGCACATGGGGATATTCCTGGAAGATGACTCTGTTGTCTCTGGAGGTGCCCAGTAGCCTCCACGTGCTTAAGCGGGGCCACTCGGAGCCAGCTGCCCAACACCACTCAGGCAGCTTTCAAAAATCATTAAAGATGGAGACTCCACCACCACTTACTTGGGCAACTTGCTAAGTGCTCGGTCACTCTAGCAGCGTTTCCTGATGCCGAGATGGAAGCTCTCATGTTTCAGCCTGTGCCTCGGTGGTGCCGGGGCACAGGCTGGACGGGACGATCCCGGCGCTCCCTTCCAGCCCAGCTCCCGCGCGTTGCTGTCGCTTTAAGGCCGCCGGGCCGTCCCGTGGTGCACCGCGGCGGGCGCGCGGAGGGGAGCGTGGCCGGCGTCCGTCCGCGCGCTCGGTGCCGCCGCTGGCTCCGCAGGTGGCGGCGGGCGCGATGCGAGGCTGAGGGGCCGCGACCCCGGCACCGACCCGCTCTGCCAGCGACCCGGCCCTCGCCGCCGGCTCCCGGCCCCGCTCTCCGGCTGTTCCCGCCGCTCCCGCCGCCGCCATGTCTGCGGGCTTCTCCTTCGGCGCGGGCACCCTGGGCTCCACGGCGGCCGCCGGGGCAGGAGGAGGAGGAGGAGCAGTCGGGGGTTTTTCCTTCGGAACCGCCACGCCGAGGTAACGCGGCGCCCCCGCTCCTCTCGGTTCGGCCGTGCCTGCAGCCCGCCGCGGCCTGAGGCGCGGGCCCGG
>VXAX01003964.1:240946-288273 GCA_013399835.1 Leptocoma aspasia
CCCGTGGTGCGGAGGCCCGGGGCGGCCCGTGCGGGTGTGAGTGAGCCGGTCACTGCCCGGGGCTCCGGCAGGCCCGGCCGCGGGGCCCGTGGTGTGCGGGCGAAATGGCAGCACCGTGTCTGCCCCGGCCTCCCTTGCCTGGTCTTTTTCTGCGCCTGTAGCAGGGACGTAGGGAGCGATCTGTTCAGCAGCTAGTAATAAAGGGAGTTGCTCTTCTTATTGTGCTTTGGTTTGGCTTTGGATGCCCCCTGTACGGTTCGCCCTGCCGCTCTGAACGCAGGATGTGAATCAGTTGTGAATCCAGGTTTCTCCCAAAAGTCAGCCCGCGTTTGTGTTCGCGGCGTGGAGCAGGTTGGTGCCAGAGCCCACGTGTTCAGTGTCCAAAAGTGATGTTCTGTGTATGTTTTAGAAGTTGTGCTCGATCTAACACTTTCTAAAAAAAACAGCCTCGTGTTTGGTGTATAGTATCTTGGAGTAAAACGAGAATTTTGTGCATGTGATGTACAGCAGGCTCTGAACTCCGAGCGTTATGGTTTAGGTTTCTCAGACTGACAGGTAAGTTTTGTTGGTGTTATTTTTTTTCTGTTTTCTGTTTCTTTGCACACAACTAGACTAGCAGAGCCTGTTTATTCTGACCTGCTTGCTGTTGTACCTCCGTTGAAGATAAAGGCTGTTGGGGGACATTGTGTCAGAGACTTTCCCAGACGTGATCAGAATTGATCACTGTAGTGTAAAATAAATGGATAGGGGTGGTTACTCAGGGGAGCTTCGCTTAAGGTGATACATTTGGAAATAGTCAGGAAATAGCATTGTGAGATGGAGAGAACAGAACGTCTGGATCTGAAGGACATCCATTTAATTCTTGGATTAAATGGCAGTATTGCTTCTTTGGGAGCCCATAGGAGAGGGAATAAGATTTCTGAGTTTCTTGTAATAATGTAAATGTTGTGGTTGTGACAGATTGATGACTTTCTTGTGTTATTTCTGCTTGGTTTTGGAGGGGAGGAGATTGTTTGGAAGTTTTGAGTTTTCTTGTGGTGGTGTTTTTTTGGGGTTTTTTTTGGTCTTTTGGGGTTTTTTGTTTGCTTGGTTTTTCTTTTTAACTTCTACAGTAAAGCTTATGTAGACTTGATAAAGAGTTTTAGCTCTTTTGCTTCATGCCTTCTTAACGTAGGTTTCCTGTGATTCAAACGAGCAAGTTAAAATAATACCTTGTAGTTCAAAACCATTCTTCTAAATGTACTGAAATAAGGGAAACTCTTCTGTCTTGTTCATCTGCACTTTTGAAAACTGCCTATTGAACTTAAATAAATTGGTTTGGTGGGATTTTTTGTGTTCCAGCTGGCTTTTTTATCTTCTAAAAAAAGTTTAATAGGTGCTAAGTAATAGCAGTTACGGTGGTGCTCTGTATTTTTATTCATTTATTTATTTTTACAAGCAGGAGAAGTCTTCAGGGCTGTTGATCAAAGAATATCATAGAGGAAAGGGCCTTCTTACTGCTTCCTGAGCATCCCTGTGAGATAATTTGCTTGAGAACATGTTTAAGACTGTAAGAAGAAGCTGTTCTTCTGAGCTGGGTCTAAGATGATATTGCCAGGTGTTGTGAGAAAAATAATTTGATTGTCTGGTCCAAGCATAAATGTTAGGTGACCAAAGATTATATTCTAGTGGCTGAAAGCATCTGTGACATGCCAGCCTATCTAATTCCTGCTTTGCACCAGCAGCCTTTCGGATACTTGCACTCTTTTTTAGTTGGTGTTCTCTTATTGTATGCTTTAGCCAGGTGCAGTGCTTCATTCTAGTTCTAGAATTAGAGTTCAGACCTGACTTCAGTGACCTGAGCTCCTCTTCCTTCCATCTGTGTCCTTCTGGCCCATGCTTTCTCCTGCTGGTGAGAATGCTGCCATTACTTTGCTCCTACATTTTGGATTCTTTCTACGTTAAAAAAAGGCCACTTCATTTTATTGGTGTTGGTTTGGTTTGGGGGTTTTTTTCTGTCCTCCTGTAGTGCCAAATGTCAAAGTTTGTACCTTAGCTTTCTTCTACGGGAATGCTGTAACACAAAAAACTTTCACAGAAGAATCATCTACTGGAAAAAAGATGAGACACATAAGCTCTTGACTAGTGAGAGAAGCACCATGTTGTATGTTTAAGTTTTCAAGTAGTTAGGTCATGGTGCTACAGTTTCGTATGTTGAAATTTTGAGAGTAAAGACAGCTAAAAGGCTCTGGATCCTGTGCAACAGTTAGTGAGTCTTAGTCGTTCTAAACTTCTTGGCCACTCTGCTTCCCAAATTACTGCCTAAAAAATAACTCACACCTAGTTCTGAACTTGCAACCAACCGAGCTTACCATTATCAGTTTTATTGATAGTTTGAAAAGCTCTAATTCAAGAGCTAATTGTACCTTTTTTGTAAGGATTTACTTTTGTGTTTGACTTGTTATTTTATGAGCTGCCCTCATATAAAAAGAGAGAGGAGATAAAGGAGCAATGAGAGAATACTGAACATCTGAAAGATAAAACTCCTTGGTGAAGTCTAAATTGCATTTTGTTTCAGCATTGCTGTTGTACTTAAGCAAAATGTGTTTGTGAAAACTGAGCCTTGTTTCTAAAAAGGCTCACAAATGGCACCAGGAAGTTACTACAAATTACTCATCTGATAAATTACTCATCTGATCTTTCATCAATTAAAAACAAAATTTTTAAAACCATAGACTCATCTGGGTGCTACTACCTGTAATTTCCTTGGCTGGAGATAACCATGATTATTGTGTTTTCCTGTGTTCTGTGCTAATTGTAAAGCTTGTTCTCTGTTTGGCATGAAATCTCTAAAATGTGTAGGTACCCAAAAGAAATTAAAGCCTTCATTTTCCGAGTGATGACCGATCTGATTCTCTCTGTTCTTTCTTTTCCCCTTCTTCTGTAAAAGTAGATCTGGAAGTTGTTTTTCTGTAACTTTCAGACAGGTAGACAGTCTGAAAAAAATACAGTAGGCATGTGGTTGGAACCTGTGCAAAAGGGTAGCATTTTGGTTAGAAAATTAATTCATGCTTCAGTGTGTTTTGATAGTAAGATAGGGTGAAGCTGTGCTGTTGATGTGAATGGCTCTGTGTCTCTGCTTGTCACTTAAGAATGAAAGAAAGCAACACTGGTTGAAGTTTCTGGTCAGAGATAACTAACTGGACTTGTAACCTGCTTTGAAAAGCTCTTCATACAGATTTGTTATCATCTTTGTGCTTCCTTTAGCATTTGTTCTCTCATTTCAGTAGCACGGGGAGAACAATTAGGCAGAAGGAATGACATGATCTAACAGAGAAAAGTTTAAATTTCCAAGTGATCTAGTAAGATGTATCAGCTCAGGAGCAGCTGAACAAATGCGGGTGTTAGTGTCAGGGAAGCAATGGGAGTTACAGAGCTGTGGAAGGAAAGGGGGAAATGGGCTCCTTCTTTCTGTTCAGTGGCAGTGAGCTTGGACTCTGTCTTGCCCAGCTGGGTTGTTTGTGATGAAGGATGTTTGTGGGAAAGTGAATGATGGCATTGGAAAGAAATTGAAATAAGGGGGAGTATTTTCATTTTGAAATGAAATTACTGCTAATAGTATTATTTTGTAATAGCTCAACAGGAGGACTTAATTTTGGAACTCTGGGCTCTTCCACTGCTACAGCAACTACATCGGCTCCTTCATTGGGCTTTGGGAGTGGACTTTTTGGATCAAAATCAACCACTGGCTTTACACTAGGAAGCACCAGTACAGGTAGAAAAGAATTCTTGTACTACAGGTTTTGGTTTCAGCAGTGAAGATACAAATTATATTTACTCAACAAACTGGGTCATACTAAAATGTTTAATTTTTTACAGTTGTTCTGTAGCTCAGAGTATTATTTACACAGTTTTATAAAACCACTTCGTTGGGTAGTTTGAAAGGTCATTCATTGAGAATTAAGTGGTACCAGTGCAGCAGAAACACAACTGCAATTACCAGAAAGCTTCCTGGGCTATGTGTAAATTGTTCTGTAGTTTGAATCCTGGTGTATTTTAGAAATCTTAACTCTTCATCCAGGATGCTCAAAATTGACTTAAGATTGGAGTATATTTAGATTTAAAAAATATTTTTTAACTTTGTGAGATTGTTTGTATTTGTAATGCAATACTTGTAATTCTACAGAGTTTGTTGTTTGGGGATATTTAATGCAAGAGGCCTGAAGGAATTGAATATTTTCTTAGGTCTCTAATTCAGCCTATGAGCACACAGCTTAGCAGTAATGGAGTACAAAAGAATAAAGCTTTTCTGACAGGGTGGGGTTTTTTCAGCTGTCAAGCAGACATAAAAATAAATTTTACTTTGCTGCAATATTATTAGATAAAATTACCTTTTTCTTCTTGTATGCTTATATGAGTAGATGGGGAAAGTTCTAAGGACCAACCTACTAAAAATAAAATCAGCAGTAGACTGAAAGCTTGTAATACTGTGTTCGGCTACATGGGGGTAATTTTATTTCAGTGATTCTTCTGATAATCTGATTAGATGGTTTTTAAAATTTGAAATAGCCTAACACTGTGTCCAGAATAGTCTCTTTAAATTACCAGTGGGGCAGAAACCCTAAACCAAGACAGTATTTTACAAGGACTTTAGACTCTATAATCCTTTTCATTATACTGTAAATCTGCTGGTTTGCATGCTGATGTTATGTACTACCATGTGGCTGAAAAAAATACATGATAGAATTACTAGTTTTCATCTTTTTACCTTACTTCATTTGAAATTTCAGATAATATACTGCTGTGTTAACATCAGCTTCACTGTTAGCAGCTTCTTACAAAGACAAGATATGTTTTTTGAAGTCAGTTGTGCTTTAATTTCTGCTGCTGGTGTTTACTGTTTTCTGTGTTAATGTATTATTTTTCAATGCACTACAGGAAAAAAGCTTGTATAATAGTTATCTCATAATGTTGCATTAGTTCAGGATTTTGTTTCATGTTTTTTACTGTCACAGCTTCTCTGTGGCCTATTACTGTTCTTACCCTGTTTATTTGTTCTCATTCTTAAAGCAGGAACAGCAACAACTATTGCTACAGGACTGACATTAGGTAAGGAGCTAATTTGGATTTTAATATTACACAGACAAAAAACCTCAAGAGATAGATCTTTCTTGTAATGTATAGAGCTAGTGATCGTATGTGAGCTTTTTCCTCATTACTAATTGCTGTTTGCTTTGCAGCCCAAATGTTAAGGCTGTAAATCAGAATGGAGCCCTGAAGTTCTGGGCACTGTTACTTGTTAAAGGATTGTTCAATTCTTGTGCAACAGTGACAGTCAAAAGTTGGACTTTGTATTTATGTTCCCCTAAGGAGTTTCATCCTTCAGCAGAGGGGAGATATGTTACTGAAGAATTATTCATACAGATTTTCTTGGTCTAGTGAGCCCTGTGTTGAACATGTCTGTTTGGTAATTATCTCTTTTAAAATAATAAAGAGGGTTGAAATGGGAACAGACTTCAAGAATATTCTTTGTTTCTCTGATCCATCTGTGGTGACTATTTTCCAGTTGTCGTTAGAAGTACAGTATATGGATTGTTGTTGGCTTGATTCTGATTTTTTTTTTCTTTTTAAACAGCAATTGAGGTCTGAGGAGTAACTGAGTTTGAGTATCTCAAGTGTTAGGGGTGGGGGTGCTACAAGACACAACACAGTCAAAGAAGTTAGGAAGCCATACTATGAATAAATGGGAAAAAAATAGTTTCGAATAAAGAAGCAAATCAAAGGGACAGAAGGGAGGAGCAGCAGCAAACCCAGAAGAGGCTGTGTGATACATAGTCATACGTGGAAGTCAATACTATGCACATGAACGTTAATTATGTCATCCAAAACAGCAGTTACTGAGAATACAAAGTATTCATGTGTTTGCTGTTGTGGTTTGTGTATGTATGTGCACACTCCTTTGCTTTGGAATAGGGATTCTAGAATGTGAAATGTGTTCTTACCATGAAAACAGCGGGAAGTAGAAATTATTTGTTTTACTTCAAAAATGTTTAAAAGCAAACTTTAGGGAGGGAGTAAAAGATCAACATTTTTTTCTTGTTTACAAGTTGAAAGGATTTTGGTGTGCACATCTAATTGAGAATTTGTAGTCTGTATTTTGAGCAGTATTGCTTATAGCTCCATTTAACAATGTTTGTGTCATCTACTAGATGCTTTTGGTGGAAGTTTGTTTTTTTGGTTTTTTTTTTTAATACAGTTTTAAGATTGCTAGTAGAGATAATGGCCAGTCCAGAATTAAAGCCCTCTGGATCCCTAGGAATTCTGGAGTAAAAATGCCTATGCAGTTGATGTAAACCACTGAAATTCATTTGAAAGTTCTGTGGGAATGTTTTACTCAAGGCAAGTGATCATCTGTGCTGTGTCACTCATGGTGGTTAAATGAGATGCAGAAGAGGTGGTGAATTTAGCTTTCATTCTCAAACAGAATGTTCCAAGAGTGATAACTGCTTTTGGATTTCTTCTAGGCACACCTGCCACCACATCAGCAGCTACCACAGGCTTTAGTTTAGGTTTCAACAAACCTGCAGCTTCAGCCACACCATTTGCTTTACCTGTTACTTCTACCTCAGCGGGTGGCCTGTCATTATCATCTGCTCTTACATCAACTCCTGCAGCAGGTAGGAAAATGTTTAGGGGTTTGGGGCTATTTTTTGTTTGCTTGTTAACAATAAAACTTTATTGTATAACAGTTCTACATCTGTTTTTCTGTTATTTATGGAATCTTGTGGTACATGAATAAAGGGGTTCATTGGACTTCTTGAGTTCTAAATTTGGGTACCCTAATAGAGATAGAATCATGGTCAGAGAACCTAGTGATATAGACAGCATATAATCCAAGTCATTAGAAGCGGATGCGTCATGTAAAATTATTTTTCTTATTGTTAACCTCCCTGAAGACTGAAAGCTTCATATTTGTGCAGCTGCAAAGTTTGGAAAATGTCTACCTCTTGCAGATGGCCTGAAACGGTTAACTAGCAGTGGAAATAATGTTTTTAAACATTTTAAATTGTTTTTAAATATTTTTATTTAATTTAATGTAATATTTTTAAACTTCTCATATTGTCATACACCTGCCATCATATTTAACTCAGCTGAACTGCACCATGCATGATGGTAATTGAGACTTTTATTTTTCTTAACTTTCAAAGCCTGCGTTTGAGCTCAGCTCTCTGTGCCCTCTTCACTGTCCCTTTATGTCTGTGGCCTTTCTCTACTCAGTTCTTCCCTTTATTACTAAAAGTTGCAATGCTTAATACCAGAAGGCAGCTCAAACCACCATGGAGATATTATTGTAACACGTGTTTTGTGTAAATATTTTAATGTTAAACATAAAACATGGAAATTTCAGCATTTTAATATAAAAATCAGTATCACTTACTAGTTCAATTGTGCTATAAAATAAATTCTGTGCTAGGTTCTAGAATATGTAGTGTTCTGTGAGACTGCCAAAGTTTCTGTATAGTTGCAGGTAAATATGGACCAAGTAGGGTTATGAAGTTGTAAAGCAAAGTAACGTAATTCAAAAGGCTATGGCTGTGTGTGAAAACTGCAGGAAATAAAAACACTTCTTATCCAACTATGATAAAGATGCTGTTCAGACCTTTCAGTTATTTCAGATTATCTATGGATGTATTTGAAGGCAGTGTCTGCATGAAGCTGGTTTCCTTTCCCTGCAGGAACCACTGGCTTTACATTAAATTTGGGTGGCACAACTGCTCCGACTACAACTGCTTCCACAGGCCTTTCCTTAGGAGGAGCCTTAGCAGGCTTAGGAGGTTCACTCTTCCAGAATACAAGCACAGCAGCAACAGGTGAAAGTTACTTCAGTTTTTTCCTCCTGTCTCGAAACAATGACATTTAATGTGTGATTGTATAATATAAGGGTTAGTTTATACAAAGTGTTAACACTGTGGAAGTGTAGTTTTTAACAGTGTTACAGTTAAGAACAGTATTGATATCCATGGACAATAAAAATGAAACTGAAATAATTGGCTTCTTTCTTATTCTTAAATTCATTTTTACTTAAAACTTTTTTAAAAATGAAAATACAAGGAAATCTTTGTCATTCCCATAATTGGCTCAAGGAAGTTGATCATATATGGGGAGAGGACAATGATACATGATTATCTGTGGAGAAATGGAAAGCTCCTTATTTTTGGTGAGTTTTGGTCTGAATAAAATATTTCACTGTCAGTATTATCGTCAGTGTCAGTCACATCACTGTCATTGCACAGCTTCCTTTTTCAGCTCTAGAGGAAGAATTTGTGCTGTGTTGTAGTCTTGATAACACTGCAAAAGGCAAAAACGCTGTTTGGATTTCTTGTAGGACTTGGGCAGAATGCTTTGGGTTTGTCTCTGGGGACAACTGCAGCTCCTTCAACTACTGCCAATGAAGGTCTTGGTGGCATTGATTTTAGTAGTTCTTCAGACAAAAAGAGTAAGTTTGTTTTAAAGCATTCTTTTTTTTAATTGAGAGAATTATCAGAACATTGCAGCAAAGACAATTTTATTGGGTTAGGAGTGTGGGATTAAAGTTGACAACTTTAACTTCAATCTTTCAGAGGCATTTCAGTTGATTTCATTCTTAGATATTGTGCTTGTACAGAAGAACAAGATTGTGTTTGCAAATGCAATGTAATACTAATTACTTAATTTAAAAAATAAGCTTGAGAACGAGGATCTAAATCCTTGAGCTTTTTGGGAGTGAAGGCTCAAGGCTGCTTGCAGAGATGCCATCTCAGGTTTCTGCTCTATGTCAGATTGTCACTAGAGGGGGGAGCAGAGCTATGTTTGAGTAGTGTGTTGCAAGTATGAAGAGCATTGGTTTGAAACTACTGTTGTCCAGCTGTAAGAGATCTTGTTTTTTTCTTTTGAAAGCCTGCACAACTGAAGTGTCTTAATTTTAGATATTACTCTTCAAAACTGTTTCTGGTGGTGTGTAGTTCTATATGATATATTTTCTGTCAGGTTGTTAAAACCAGTTATAAAAACTTCTGTGGTAGCTTTAAAATATTTAAGGGAATATTGAGCATTGATATATGGATACTTGTTAATTTACCTTGCTTTTACTGAGGAATCTCTTAATTTGATCTCTAGATTTCATTCAGGACTGAAATTTTGAATTAGGTATGCTAATAGCTAAAAGAGAAGAAAATGTATAAGCTCTATGAAACCAGCTTTAGAGAGCAGTATAATTTTTGGAGAGGGAGTTCTTACTTGCAAAAGAGTGGACATACTGACTGTCAAAACTGAAGTGCTCTTCATGATGTTGATTGTTTTTGGAATTTATTACTGAAACTTGGGGTAATGAAAAGGCTCTGACACTTAGGGGATTTCCATTACTATAATATTAGGATATCACAACCCTTCCATAACATACAAGTATCATAAAATAAGGATCAGGAACCACAGAGTCAAAATTGACTTTGGTAGTAGGTTGCTTTGTTCACCTCCTAGGGTGGAAACCTAAATGAGTAACCTGAATTCCCTTGTATGTTGTATAGTGGACCTGGGTGAGTTGGACTATTGCTCTCAGCATGAGCAGAGATCCCTTAGTTAAGCAGTGGGAAATGTCAAAGGAGATTGTTTTTTGAGGTTTTAATTCAGAACTGTTTCCCTTAATGGCTAGTGCTGGCTTAAGCTGCCCTCATAAATACCCCTACCTGTGTGCTGCTCCTTAGTTCTGTCAGTTCAGTTGTTTGTACTACTATATGAGGAACTGCATTAAGGTTTGAGAGTGGTGGCTCCGTGGTTTTGAGGGTTTTATTTTCCTTTTCCTCATGAGGAAAAGGAAGGAGGTGATGTAGCTATGAAGGAAAAGTGCCCTAGGAATCCCAGGACAGATAGGGACTAGCCTGTGTTCTCTCTTCTGGAACTGGCTATAAAAGTTTTTGCTTCTGACCATCTAGCTTTTCTTTGAAATGTGGCTGCAGAGAATAAAAACCTGTTCTAGTATGTATTTTCTTCTTGTATTGCTAAGAGAATGTTAAAAAATGTAAAATGAAGCATTCACTTGCCTAGAAAGTAGCAAAATCTGATATCAAATTTGTATCTTCTAAGTATTGTTGCAATGTACAGCAACAACTTCAACAAAAAGAAGTGGCTGGAGTGCAAAAGCAAAGCGTGTGTAGCTTTCTGCCTATTTTTTAGATTATCAGCAGACAAAGTCCTAAATTCTGGTGTTTGTCCCCCATGCTTTTTTCCCCCTAATTTTGTGTAGATTTTTTTCCCATTAGCAGAAGGCATAGGGAATGACTGTGACTGCAATCTGTCTAAAGTACTGGGTGACAGTCTGCCAACAGTTTAAATAGATGTTGCTTCTAAAAGTAGTAGCTTCTGCTGGCAGGAGCACTGGCTTGTGCAGCTTCAACCGTCTGTGGTACTTGCATTAGCTGTGTAGCTGCTTTCTGCCTTTGTGGCACTGACAGGATGTGAATTAGATTCAGCTGAAGAAGATGAAGCCTTTTTCTTGGGCTTGAGTGAGTGCTTTTCCTAGCAGACTGCTGTGGGGTGGAATGCAATTACTGCCACAGCCATAACTACAAATAGTTGTGCCCTGTGTTATGCATGATGCTGTTTTCAGCTCTGTTCTGTCACTCAGAGGCATTTGGCATCTTGATCCACAGATGTGCGGTTTAGAGTGTGTAGGTGGCAAGTAAGCAGTAACATTTTCAGTTCTGTAAAATCTCACTCATTTCTGGACTTAATGCAATAGCAGAATTCTTTGAGGAAGCTCAGTGGGCAAATGTTCATTGCCTTTGTATCTGAGGGGAGACTGCCATTGCCGAATTTAAACACTTGAATGTTTTGTGGGTGCAGGTCAAAGTGAGTTGAGGTTGCATAAGCAGAAACAGATTTCTTAGGCAACTGCAGTTGTTCATGCATTTGTAGTAACTTGTATAGTGACACAGGAGGTTGTTACTCTGAGTGCCAAGAAGTTAGCACCTCAACTCACCTGAACCACTGTTCCTAAAAATACAGTTATCTCTGAAGGGGTTGTAAATTAAAACCCACTTTCTGTTATGGCTAGCGTAGTCTGTTCCACTTACCATGAGAAATCAAGCAGATTGTAGTCATTAGTTCTTCCTTAAAATCTCATTAAGATCCTTCTGTTTGTTCTTCAAAGCTTTATTTATGACCTACAGCTTTTATCTTCTAGGTGACAAAACAGGAGCGAGACCAGAGTAAGTGTCAGATTTTCTTTGCGTTTCACGTTGTAATAGAAAATAGCGAAACAAATATTTTAGTTTTTCTGCTGATTTGATATTGAAAAAAGATCTGCATAACCAACATTTTCAAATAATGTTTGGTCATGATTTTAAGCACTGCAATTCTTCCTTCAAATGCAGTACCTACAGCTTATCTGGCATCTGCGATAGACTGATCATCTGGTCTGAAAAGTGATTTCTGCAAACTTATACAGTGCTTACACCACAGGCTTGAACCCTGGTATAGGATCTGCATGCATTAATCCAAATTACTCCTAGTTGCAACATTCATGCAATGGGTGCAAAACTGTGTAATCACTCACCTGAATGTTTTAGTGATATTTACTAGTCATGCAAAAATGTTTGGCGGTATTGAAGGACCACCTAAACATTCATTGTCTCTCGTAGAGATAGCAAAGCACTGAAGGATGAAAATCTACCTCCAGTAATATGTCAAGATGTAGAAAATCTACAGTGAGTAGTGGTTTTTATTTATGATAATGGTATTTATGATTTGTTTAGCTAAACTGTTGTATACTGTTGATGCTCTGTGACAAGAACATATTCCTGCAGGCTGCATGAAGGATAAGTTATTAGCCCAGGGCCTCTCAGCAGGTCAGCTTTGGGAACAGAATGGATGGATAGTTCTAGTAGCTGAAGTCTTAGTATGTTTTTTTTCAGTCTCAGTTTTTCATGCATTTATGCAAATGGGTCTGCCCAACAATATGCACTTACCCATCTCTCTCTCGGAGTATTAAGCCTGTTGCACATGCTTAGTAAGTATTGAACCTTATGTCTATTCCATAGAAGATCCACGCTTGTATGTGCATCGTGGATGTTCTATGGAATAGAGAATTATAAAAGTCTTCCCTCAGGCAGGAAGGAAATGGTTTGTAGACTGGGCTGCATGCATTGTATTTGTGAGTTCAAAGTGGTAATTGCTTTTACAGAGATGCTTATATATTACTGTATATATAAAATGTTCTATATGTCTTAGTTTGTCAGGGGTCAGCATAACATTTTTAAACACTTGCTATTTGAAGTTGAGGAGCTTTTGGGGAGGGAGATTGTGTTTGGTTTGGTTATTTACAATATTAGCATGCTAGGAGTTAAGATAGTACTATGCCATACAGTAATTTTACTGTTCAGTACTTGGTTTTGGAAAAGTAAATTTAATAGCTATTTAAATAATGTGACCAAGAGGTAAACACTTGGGTACCTCAGGTTCATTATGTTATGTTTCTTTCCTCCCCACCCCCATTTTTTTACCTTCCCCAGGAAATTTGTGAAAGAACAAAAGCAAGTTCAGGAAGAAATTAGTAGAATGTCCTCTAAAGCGATGCTTAAAGTACAAGAAGACATTAAAGCTTTGAAACAGCTTCTTTCTGTAGTTGCCAGTGGATTACAGAGAAACATTCTTAATATTGACAAGCTGAAAGTTGAAACTGCACAGGTATAATTGAATATAACCTTTGTTGTGTAGAGTTTATATGCTGATTATTTCATATAGGATAGCTAGCCTTTTTTATCAGTCTGGTTAAAATATGTCCCAACTAAACAGTTGTAAACAGAATGAAAAATGGAATCACTTCTGATCTCTTTGAAGTTACTGGGGGAAACTGAAATTTGTGATGTCAGTATTTTCAGATAAGTACAACAGCAGTAAAATGACTTCTATTCAGGGAAGCCTTTCTGCATAGCAAAGGCAATAGAAGGGAATGCATGTCCACTTTAGTTCAGTTTCAGTAATATATTCAGCTGCTAGTAAAGACACATTTGTAATAATATGATGGACTCCGGAGCAGCAAAAATACAAGGATGTGTTCTTCTGATGGCTTTGGAGGAAAAAAATAGCAAATTACCCCATAATATTTCAGGAACCAAAATTTCTTCATTAGCACTCATATTCATTTAGGGAACTTGAGTCACATCTCTGTCCACCAGTCTGTGTCTGAACTGTGCAGACAGTTTGAGCTCTCATCTGCTCAAGATGCAGATGCTTTTCTGTACCACCTTTTATTTCATCTAGCGTGTCAAGGCTGCTTGCTATATAAATAAGTTATAATTTATTCTCAAGTCAAAAATTTGATGTTTTTCTTTATTTTACTCTATAGTTGCACCTTGTCAACAGTTTTCTGTGAAAACAAAAGCTTATTAATGATATTTTCATATTTCTGTACTTCATGTAGTTGAGTATAATCACAGAACCAGGGAGTGAGAAATTCTTAGTGATAAAGTTATTAGGAAGTATTAAGCAGAAGTGTATGCTGTAATTATTATGTATGACATGATGATTTCCATAGAGAGACGTTTTTCTAAAATAGTTTATATATTTTTTTTTAAAGTCAAAATAATCTTTGTTTTCCTATGTTTTCTCTTTCAGGTGTGTTACTTTGTTGTACTTGACTGTTGGTTTTTTCCCCTCTACCCCTCAATAATTATAATATTCCTGAAGTACAATAGAAAAACTGTCTCTGACAGTTTAGGGCAGTATTTTCTCAACTTCTGAGCACTTAATGTGCTTTCAGTATGTGCTATCTTTTGTTCCGTCCTCAAACTTCTGTTGGTATTTGCAGTTCTCCAACTTTCTGATAGTCAGTTCTTTGGAGAAATTCTGATCAAATTCTATCACAGTGTTAAATACATGAAGAAAATACTGTATGTGAGTGAAGTGTAGAGTCCTAGCATTTTTATTTTTGAACACTTTGTGCAGAACCTTATATTTTATTAATTTTCTCTTGTTTATGTAGGAGTTAAAGAATGCAGAAATAGCATTGCGAACACAGAAAACTCCTCCTGGTCTTCAGCATGAAAATACAGCCCCAGCAGAGTAAGTTACTGTTATTCATAGAAAATAGTCAATAATACAACTTGGAGAAGAGGAAAATTGAGAAGACCTTATTGCAGCCTTTCAGTACTTAACAGGGGCCTGTACAAAAGGCAGGGACAGAGTTTTTAGTAGGGCCTGTTATGACAGGGGCGATGATTTTAAACTGAAGAGGGCAGATTCAAGGAAGAAACTTTTTCGATGGGCGTGTGTCCTGGGTTGACTTTCTGGGGCTCATTATCCCCATTCGTCTGTGTAGCTCAGAAAATAGGGACAAAACCATTAAGTCCTAAACCAGGACAGCGTGGTAAAAGTGGAAAAAGTTGCCCAGTGATATGTTGGGTGCTCCATCCCTGTAAAGATTCAAGATCAGGATGTCCCTGCTTATGGCAGGGGATTTGGAAGGGACTTTTCAAGGTCATCTAGTCCAACCCAGCTGTTTAAACATTCTATGGACTTCATAACATGATTTTTTTTTCCCTGCTTCTTGTAACATTTATATGGAGTGCTTCATAGAATCTGTGTTTTATTTCTTCACTTAAATTATCTTTATGTCTTAGACATGAAAAATAGTCTTCACTCTTGTTCCAGTTGTAGAGTGACATCAAGAATGTCATACAACCAAACTGTGCAATTAATTGAATGAAAATTGGCAGCTAATAGAGATCAGGTAAAAAAATTCAGACAAATTAGTTAAGTTTAATCATACAATTTCACTGTATTACTCATCTAGCTACTTCAGAATCTTGGTCGAACAGTTTGAAGTACAGCTGCAGCAGTACAGGCAACAAATTGAAGAACTGGAAAATCATCTTGCTACTCAAGCAAATAATTCACACATAACTCCACAAGGTAAATGTTTCAGTTCTAATCTTTTGTACATGAAGAATTTAGCAAACTTATACTTACAATGAAAACTTAGTAATTAATCTTTCTCCTCTCTTGTTACTGTTGGGTTTTCTCATTTAATATACTGAACAAATTAGTGTTCAGATGAATTCTGTGGTTGTTCAATGTAAAGATTGGGAATTAAAAGTTCCATTCATAAGGGTTCTTGAGCTATTTCACATGGATCCATTTCCTGAGTTGCGATTTTTAAGCCTAGTTTGTTTTTACATCTGCGTCTCTCTCCCTTCAGCATCTATGCTTCTGTCTTGCACTGGGCCTTCTGGCCAGATAAATATGTGTGCCTGCTCTGTCAGCACCAGATCAAAATGAGAACTTCTCCTTAGTTTGGGGCCTGTTGGTATTGCCTTCAGCTCTGACCAGCTGAGAGCATTTTGTCTTGTTTGCTGCCACATCATTCAATCTTGAGAAAATCTCTCTGGTCAAAGAATGCTGACCTCTGGACAGCATTCTGTCTAGTCTAGATTCCGTCTAGATAGTTTTCTGGTTGGTTACCATTCCTGTGGTCATAGACAGTTTTATCTTTTGGGCTGTTGTAGATACAGGTCCTGCAATAAGCAGTGATTTCAAATGCTTGTCTTTTTGTGCTAAATGGTGCTTGAACATCTTGCCATCACAGGATGGTGCACAGACTTCTGGACCTTATATGTCAAAAAGCAAGAGGACTGTCTAGACCTAGCTTCCATAGTGAAAGATCTGCTGAATCTTGAGGGTCCTCTATCTTTGTGTGACCTTCTTGTCCATCAAGAATGTGAGAAGGATGCCTTCACAGATTTTCCTAAGGTTTTCAGCAGTTTCTGCTATAATCAAAAGGTTCCTTGCATGTGTAGGCAAAGTTGAATCTGTTGTGCCAGTATGAGCATATTGTCAGCAATATCTGGTGATCTAGTCAACACTCCATTGTATATGTAGCCTTTACCATGCAGAAAAAACTTCCTTTGCCATGCAAGTTTCCATGACTCTGAATATCCTGAAATTTTGAAATACCTAGTAGTAAGTATCAATAAATTGCTCCCAGACTAATTGGAAACTTGTGACCAGTCTTTTAGGTACTACTGCCTCCACAACCCTGTGGGCTGGCATGAGATTGATTCTACAGCTTTTCTGTTTTTCAAGGGAGACATTCCACTATGGAGAGGCAAACATATTCAGTTCAAGAATCATTGCTAGATCTATGCATATTCAAAAACTTGATAGCTACTATATGCATTTCAGTGTACATATATCTATATATATTTGCATTCAGACTGTGTGCATTGTTCAGGGGAAGTACAGAATCTGGTCTTTTCACAGTGAAAGAACCACTTCAGCAGTTTTCTGTCCTCCACTTTGGTACATTGTTTCAATGCTTCTATGAGAACAGCGGTTTTTTGTGAGCAGATGCCTCATTCTGCCAAAACCTTGGAGATTTTCCCTTTGGTACTAAAGTTTTGCCTTAGTGTTGGGTCAATGCCCTGAAAATACTTTTATATCTGTGTGGGAAATAGGATATCCTAAATAAAAGGCAAGAAGCTCCCTATTGTGTTTCTCTGATTATTATATGCTTGTGGGTAGAGCCAGATTAAGAGATCCTGTGATGCTTATTAATTATATCTTTAAATTTTGAATAAAGCTTCCATTCTACTGCTATTTCTGACAAAATCAACTGAACACTTAACTATGTTTTAAGTCAGAAAGAGTGGAAAATATATACAAACACAAGCAAATCTGATTTAACTGTATCTAGGTAGAAGCCAGTGAGGTAAAAAATGTTCCTATGTAATTAGGTAAAATTAGTTTAAATATTACTTTTTGGCTTTGCTAAATAATAGAATCATAAGAAGCTCTTTACCACGTATATAAAAATAAAACTGATAAAGCAGTACCTTTCAAAATAAGTTTGAAGCCCTGTCAAAAAGTAGTCCTTGGATGATTTGTGGCACCCATTTGCTGGGTCAAATCTTGTATTTCCTGCAATTGCTTTTGTGTTTTGTGTGCTGTATGGGTTTTAGGTGAGCTGCTTACTTTGATATAAGCACTAAATCTTTTCTTCTGATAATGAGATTGTTACTTACCAATATTTTATATGCATCTTACAGATTTGTCTATGGCTATGCAGAAAATCTATCAAACATTTGTAGCTTTAGCTGCACAACTTCAGTCAATACATGAGAATGTAAAGGTATGTTTTGATGTGTTCCTGTGTATTTCCTGTATGACTGTAAAGTTGTTTGGGGGTTTTTTTGTTCGGGGTTTTTTTTGTCCTTCTGTTAAATTGATTGCTTTTAACATTTTTTCAAACTGTCCTGGAGAAGTGCTTTGATTAAAAAAGTAGCTTTTGTTTAACTGAAGTTCCATTTAAAGTATTTACCAATAGGGATGATAGCAACTTGCCACAGTCACTTGAGTTACAAAATGTTTTTCATCTAACTCCTTTCCTTCTAATTGTTGATCAGTTTTTAAAATGTCTGTTTTCAAGCTCGTGCTTGTGCGTGAGCTGCATGCTTTGCCTAATGACCTCTTGATCTCAAGCAAAGATGATCTAAGTCTGCTCTTGCTCAAATAGGTAACAGGAGGGGAAAAAGTGACTTTCCATATGTAAGATTTTTCAGCATATCAAAGAATGTTAGTTAAAGTTTTGTTCTGTTTATTGTTTTTAAACCTGGCTTTCATGTAAGTATTTGTAGAAGGAAAAAGAAAAGACTACATATCAAAGCTTAGGTATCAAAGGTCCTAATTAGGCCTGGTTTTTCCGTCACAGACTATAGCACATTCCATTTCCATTTTCCCATTTACAGTTCTGGATATGTTGACAAAATGTCACTGTCCTCCAGTCCATGATTTTTCTTGAAAACATCAGAATCCTTCTTGGCTATAAAAAACCAAACCAAAACAAACCAACTTGAAGAAGAGTACAAGTGTTTGAAATTGTTTCTGCTAAGTGACTTCCTTAATGGAAATAGCTCTGTTAAATCTTCTGCTGGCTTCCTTCTCTGAGCTTTTTCTGCACAGCATTGCTAGTTCTCTGAACATCTGAAACTTTTTACTTTTTCTGAATAAAGTTCGGGGATACTGAGGATCTTGTATGAACTTGATTCCTTGCACTGCATTGCTTCTGTCAGCATAGGTACTCACTGGTTTACAAATACCTGCCATCAGATATTTGTGCTACTCTTAGTTAATTCAGTTTTGCTGCCAGGTATAGAATGTATCAGCTCCTCCATATTTTCAGCAGAATTACCCAAAAGATTTCCCAAATGTTTTCAGGTCTCATGGCTTCTGAGACCTAAGTGTAGCCTGAATTTGTGCAGTGGTCTTCGTGATGATACATTTTTGTTCCTAAGTATGAACAGTTGGATTAGTGTGCAGGTATAAGCCATAGCATCTTCAGTACCTTGTCAGTGTGACTGAATAGGAAAGACTTTTCTTCAGTTTAGACTAGAATTTTATTGCCCAAAATTAAGGGGGTGGTTTGAGGATTTTTCTTCTGGGAAAATTTTTGAGATTTAATCTAGTGGGTGAATAGGGATGGTGTTATTTTGGAATGCATTTTATAAATAGAGCTTCAAAAAACAGAAAGATGAGTGTACTGCTCAAGTGAATCTGTCACTAAAACCATCTGTTTTAGTTTATCAGCTACAAGATGCTAGAAGAGGAGAGCAGTTTTGAAACTGTGGTCTCTGCCTAACCTGATGGTTGTGATATGGTTTGTGGAAGGCAGAGCTGTGATCATAGTTCATTTCTTTGCCTGACGAAAAGTAAAAGTGTGCTTGGGCACAATTCGAGCAGGTAATGTTTCTAAATCATTCAGCATAGCATAGCCTTGAGAGCTGATTTATGATTTCTAATGTCTTTTGTCAACTTTGAAGGCAGTCACTATGGCATTGTATTAAATCCTATCAGAATTCCACAAATGTCTTTTCTCTCTAAAGACAGCACTTCTGGTGTGATAATGAAGGCATTCTCTGTGCGGTTCCTGCTGTTGCTGGTAGATCTTGGATTACAGCTGTTGCAATCCTGAGTCAGAATTTTTGGACTGCAAACTCCTCTTTGAGGAAACAAGCATATATTTAGCCAGGAACACAGGACCATAGTATGCCTTCCATAAACTGGAAACTGTTGTACTTTATTAGTCTATTTCATTTAAAGATTTCCTGTTATAAGATGAAAATAATTATCTAGTTAAATAATTATCTAGTTAAAGCTTTCTTGCCTTTTTTGTTATGCAAGATATCCATAGTTTCCTCATCTGTGACAGACAGAAAATTGCTAATGATGAACAAGCCAAGCTGGGCTATTGCCACAGAAGGTGGTGGAGTTTTGAGGGGGGAAAAGGGCAGAGGCAAGAGAAGGTGTGGCATCATGACACAACAGATTTGGGCTACGTGTTACCCTAAGGCAGAATGATCTGTTGCATTTGGACCATGTTACATTGCAAATGAAATGCATCAGGAACAAGAGTGAATTCTAAAATTTTGGTAGCTTCCTTAGCTTTGTGATAAAAAGAAATGCAAGAGTGAAAGGAAGGAAAGAAACACAAGGGAAGGTGATAGGGGGAGGAAAAGCAGAGTGTGGAGAAAACGTAGCGCTGAAGAAAAGTGTGTTATTTTATAAGCTAGTAATGTGGCTTTATTTTTCCTCTTGGATCAGCTAAGTACAGTGATACAAATTGAGTTGTGGTGATTTGCTCCAACATTGGAAGACTTAGGCTGACAGACTGAATGGTATCAGTTATCCTCAACGGCTTTGCAGAATTGAAGTGTGCAACATGTTCTGGCTGTAGCTGTTGCAAACCAGTTCTTTCTATCTCATAGACTGACAAGGTTTTTTGGGTTTTGGAGGGAGCTTATCATTGTTTTGGTGGTGGTGTTTGTTGGTTTGTTTTTTTGCAGGTTTTTCTTTGTTCTTTTAGGAAATGTTATTTATAACTCAGTGTCTCTTTCCTTATTAAGTTAAGGGTTTATGTCTGATACATGGAACTAAAACAGCTTCCTCCCATCCCCCTCAGATGCTCAAAGACCAATACCTTGGCTACAGGAAAAGCTTTCTGGGAGATGCCATGGATGTGTTTGAGGCAAGACGAACAGAAGCTAAGAAGTGGCAAAGCGCGCCACGCGTTACCACTGGACCGACCCCTTTCAGCAACATACCAAATGCAGCAGCCGTTGCAATGGCTGCAACACTTACTCAGCAGCAACAGCCTGCTACAGGTCTGAGTGCATTCAAGTTATAGATTATTAGTGTTATGACAATAGTAAATCTGTGTAACATTTTCTGTGAGGTCTTCCTTTGTGTTAGACTGAAAATCTAAACGTTGTGATGAGCGAAGTTACTGATACATAGCCAATAGAAAAATGCAGGGTAGACTTAGCAATAATTATGCAACAGATCTTAATCTTGTGAATTTACTTGTATTAGTGATACTTACTGTATTGTTCTAACTTACCCCTTGGAATGTGAGTCTTCACTCTTCAGTAACATCTCTGAATACACGTAGTATAGCCTCTTTCCAGAAATTGTATCATTTCAGTAAATTATTTTAAATTGGAGAGGAGAGAATATCTAAATGCATCTTTTCCTTATGTAAAATTAATAATGCATTTTTATATAGCACTTTTGAACTGTAAAATGAAAAATGCTGTAGAACAGGAAGGCTAGTGAAGCAAATCTCTGTATAGGAATGGGAAGTCAAATGCCTGGCTTATTTTGTAGCCAACTACAGTCAGTATGATGTTGGAGCATTTTGCTGGCCATTCTGCTATTGTGAATAATTAGGAGAGAAAGTAGAGTGGGTCAGTGGTTCTGTCTGTGCATATGAGTAAGAGAAAGACCACAATAGAGGAAATGCATGACCCACTGCAAATAAAGAATGGATTCATATGGCAAAGGAAATAATTTAAGGCACCTTAATTGACGTTGTTTTACTAACCAACCCTCTCTGAGAGGGATTTCAGAAAACAGACAGATGAATTTATATGTCATCAGGGAACAGAACAGGGATATATATCTATGTCAGCAAATTATGAAAAGTATCGGTAGCTTCATTCTACCTTTAATTTTCTAAAATGTTATTCACATAGGTGTACTGAAAGTGATAGTGCTTTCTCTGGTCTTGTAACAGCAGTGATATTTTGAATGATGCTAATTAGGGATGTATGCAGCAACCATGTTACGTTTCACACATTATTAGACTGTCCTTGCCTTTTCATAAGAGAAATAGAATATGCTTCCAGCCCTCGCCCTTCTAAACAGCAGGGAGATGGGTTTAAATTACAAGTATGCCAAACTACTTCGAACAGAACCCAAAATCTTTGTGGAATACTACTTTTCAGAATTTCAGTCATAGACCACAGTCTTTCTGTTGTTGTTATGTTAATCCATGCAAGTTTTGTTGAAGTGGCATCTTCAAAAGAGTTTTAAACAGAAAACATGAGTTAATGTAATGTTATGCTTCAGAGGTTTTAATACAGACAGAAGTATTGTTGCACACTGCTTGTGCAGCCTAATGTTGCCAAAGTAATTTGCTCTTCATCTTTTTCCTTACCTAACATTTGTTTTTTTAAAGATTCTCGATGGTCATCACAGGATTAGTTGTTTATGAAAGTCATACACTTGGCATGTCATATTTAAAATCATTCCTGCATTTTTATGAATTGAGGTGAGGGATTTGAAGTTCCTGAACTTCCTAGTCAAGATTCAAGGGAACTGCTAATAACTTCAGTAAACTTATGCCACTTATGGCATGACTTTGTGAATATTCTCTTAGTAATAGGAACGAAGAGAGGAGGGGAAAAAAAAAACAAATGGCAGAATTGGCCTGTGCCAACACAACTGAGGTAATGTGACTCTATACCTTGAGATTTTTTGTAACATTTTGTAGTGAAATGAACAAAGGGTAGTGTGTGAAGGTTTGTTTGGGGTTTGTCTCTTTTTTTCATGGTCGTTTTGACAGAGTATTTCAAAACCCAAAATTGTGCCAACTACAAGGGTGATGCAGATAGAACAAAGCCATTAACTTATATCAAACATGCCAACAAAAGTAGACAACAATCTTTTCAATACTTAATCAGTTGGAATACTGTTAGCCTCTGTGCAACTCACTGGAGGACCTGAAGAAACAGAAAGAGATTGATGTTCTGAGTGGCACTTTAAGAATACTTGAGACCCTTCATGGTTAGATGAAAGAAAAAGATACTTGGTGTTCTCTCTAGTTCAAAAGTAGAATTAGTCAGGCCTAAACTATTTCAAAGATATCTTGAAGTCCTAAAAGTTTGTTAGATGGGAACATTTCATAGCTTTCCTAAATTACTGATTTCAGTGCTTGACTTTTTCCTAGTTTCAGATTAAGGCTGCCACTTTTTGTTTTGGAGAAGGAGAAGAATCTGTTCTTTCAGTTTTGCAGGAATCTTTAAGGACTGTCTCCTCTTCATTTCCTTTTCGTTGTTTTGAGTTTTCAGATGGCCATTTGCTGTAGTAATGCAGATGCTGCATGTTTTAGTTTTGTATTATGTTGTTGTGAATTGGATATACTATCTGCTAGAAGTTAAAATCACACATATTTCTTTGCAACATCTGGGTCTTGAAGGGTGGGATAGATGAGGGGATGGTAAAAGGTTCTGAGAAAAAAGGCTATGAAAAGAGGTGTGTGTAAAGGGAGGGGTAAGGGATGTCTGTGTAATACCTGATGTGCTGTTGCTGTTTTTGAAAATGAGAATTAAACAAGAAAATTAATTTGGCCTTTATAAAGTTTTTGGTGAAAAATGTAATATATAGTACACTAGTATTGAGGGATCAGGATGCTTAGTCTCTTTTTAAAAATATTTAATGTTTACATGGTTAAGTATTTAGTAAGATTAACTTAGAGTTAGTTACTGTTCTTTCTCTGGAAAAGATAAATAATAATTTATTGTAAATTTATTTTCAGAAGACAAAAGTTTAGTAGCTACATCTAAGCTGTGGGATCAGGGAATGTTTCCCCAGTTCCTGGGTGTAGATATGCACCCTGTGTTCTCTCTGTATGCCAAGACCTTTCTGGCTTCTATTGAAATAAATAAACCCAGTGAGTCCTGGCCATATCAAAGAAAGGGAGCAAAAATGCACTCCACTGCTCACCTGGGATGGATAATCACAACATCAGGACTGTGGCGTGCACGTTAAAGCACAATCTTTGTGCAGTTTTTTTAAGATAGACTTACTGAAATTATGCTTAAGTTTTGGCTGTACACAACCTTCCTCCCTAGTTTGGCACTTTTGTTCTGAGCACAGCTTTTTTGGTAGCAGTGAGGCTGGTCATGCTTTTCTGCAGTAGCAGGTAGGGTTTTAAACACTGCCTCATCTGCACCCTCTTGAACAATGTGGAAGTTACCGTGGTGGTGGCTAATCTGCCTATTGTTGTTGATGGGATCACAATACAAGATTTCAGAGGAAATTAAAGCCTAGTGCACCATGATCTGTAAATGTATGAGGCTGCAACTGATGTTTTTCGGGTAAGACTAAACTGTCTTAAAGAAATGCTTTTCTTTAAGCTCACCTTTCCTCATCTAGAAATAACCCCCTAAGAAACTCACTCTGTCCTTAACTGGTGAAGTACAAAGTTAGTCAAAGCATTATGAAGCTGTTAGCACACTTTGTTTTGACTTAACTCAATATGAGATTGAAATTCCAATGGGAAAGGATACTGAAATCTTTATAGCACTTAAAATTTTTATTATGTGGTTTGATATTGACCTTGGTTAAAATTAACCAGTGTATTACTTTGTCAGAATCAGATCTAAATTGTGATGATAAATTTACTCACTGTTTGGATCAGCTGTAATTGAAAAAATTGCAGAACATCAGTAGGAAATCTGTCTGACCTGTCTGGCTCTCTGTAATGGGTCCTATTTATTAAACTGAAGTGCTCTACAAGGCAAATACATCAAGTTCTAAAATGTTAAAATGCTTGTTATAAAGAATTTGTCTTGTACCTGTAATAGCCGAAGTGCCATTTTTTTTTCTTGCTAATACTCTCGGCATCAAAGAGTCTTACTAGTCTTTTGCTATTGAAGATTGTTTACTTACAAGAACTATAAGCAGTGATGATACCTTCAGAACATTATGGTACAAAATCAACAAGTATCATATGCTGTTGTTCAATAAAAAGTTTATTAGCCTAAGACATAAGATCCTGTTTTATATGAGGTGTTTTAGTATAATGTTTTATACTGGCTCTAAAAAAAAAGCATGTTGCATTTGGTAAAAAGCTTGGCCTGGAGGACTGTAGTGTTTTGTTTATAAGGTCTTCCACTAACAGTGCCTCCTACTGAGATAGAAACCTGTGTACTTGAGAAGGAACTGGATATGTGTTTTTGGGTTCTTTCAGTTAATTAGCTCACTGACTTGTGTAGGGGGTTTTGGTTTTTTATTGTTAACTTTTTTTCTTATTTTTTAAGAGCTGCTAGGTAGATGTATCAGTATTTAAACTGGATGTAAACAACTTTAGTTTGAAATTTGTGGAAATTTGTAATTGCAACATCTGATATACTTTTTTTTAAGTGGAAGAAATAGCTTGGGTTTTCCAACTATTCCCTGCTAAGCAGAGACTGAAGGCTAACAACTTTAGTTGGCCTTAAAATTTAGTTTTAACACTATTTGGAGTATACAGATGTTTTTCAGCTTGGATCACGTAAGAATTTTGTGTTCCTAGCCAAATATGTTACTTTTCAACATACGGTGCCTTTCACTTGATTCAAAATGATTTTCCATTTAAATCTTCAAATACAGAAATTATTTTAAGAGCTTGAAATACATTTTAAAACTCTATATAAATATTGATAATGGGAAATTTTGAATAAAAATAGCAGATATGATAATGGTTTAGGAAAAAGGTCACAATTATCTGAGCTTTATAGTAATATTTGAATAAATCATCACTTTCACAGATATAGGATGTCAAGTATGTTCAAAGATGGAGAAGGCCATCTTGAGCAGAGGTGTGGATGTCTGTGGATTAAGAGTTTGGCACTGTATTTTATATTTAATGGTTAAACTTTTAAAATAGTGCACTGAAAACTGTTTGAAAAAGACAGGAATAGAAGATTGTACTGTGAAAACTGTCAAAATATATTAATTATTTATCAGAATTAATTATTTTAAAATGTGTTAGTGATGGGCTAGCAAGTTGATTCTTTATTCCCCAAGGTTAAGGTAAAAAAAGAAACAAAGACTGTAAATTTAATCTTGGCAGACTGAAATCGTTTTTTTGACAGTCCTGCATCTTAATGTGAATATGCAGGGAAAGTACTGTCAACTTTTTAAAATTATGGATCAAACTCTGAAATTTTGAATGTATCTAATTCATTAAGGTACACAGAACTGTGCCTTTTGTAAATGGTTATTTAAACAGGTGGTTTGACTAGTTTACCTTATTGAATGGTGTTATGTAGCAGAGCTGAACAGAACTCAGTTATCACTTGTGTGGAAAAAAATGAATTGTCATGTTATTGTGTAATTGACTTGCTTAAAAATGAACAATAAATTTAATAAAATAAAGTCATTGTCTTGTTTTTTATCTTAGTGTTCTGTTTAAATTTGGAAGGAATACTTGATTAGCTTTGAAGAATCCTATTTATTAAATTAATCTTAGGTAATACAGTTTTAGTTACATTAGCGTCAGTTCTTATGTTTCTAATTTGAAAGTTCTCCCTTATTCTGATTCCATTAATACACGTGGCAAAATGTTGCTACCTATGAGTTCTCTCAAGGTTTTGATTAACATTTTAAAGTTGAGGGTGAGACTGGTTAACTTTTAAAAATACTAAATTATGTTCTTATGTTAGTAGTTTTGGTTAGTTTCACCTTACTACAGTCAGTATTTTCTTAGATTTTTGCCAAGTCAATGTAGAAGCAGACAGTTGTGAGAAACTTTGATGAGGTAAAATCTGGGTTCTTAATGGGATTTGTTGAAAGCAATGATGTTCACATTATCAAATACTTGAATAAGTAAATAAAGGACCTCTTTACTATCAAAGAGTAAGGCAAGTTTGTTCTCATTTTTTTTGTACCAGGGCCACAGCCATCTCTGGGAGTTAGTTTTGGAACGCCATTCGGCTCAGGTATTGGCACTGGCTTGCAATCAAGTGGCTTAGGTTCTTCAAGCCTTGGAGGTACACTTTAACTTTTCTAATGTTTCATTGAATTATTATACCGCATAGCTGAATCTCTTGGAAGCCGTTAACTCCACTAAGAGGATGATCTGTTTCAGGGAAAGACGTCACAATTTGGCAGGTCTGTGCTTTCCAGGCTTCTTCCTGCCTTGCAGAAGGAGTTGCTAGGACTAAGCCATTGTAGTGAAACCCCAACATGAACACGATTAGGTACTCACAGAGAGGTTGTGCTCTAAAAGCTAGGGAAGGACATCGGGTGTGTTGCAACTACAACTGGGCTGAATTTTACCTATATGAAAGTTAGGCACCTGAGAGATTAGATCACATTGTAGGTAATCCATGGAAGTTTTTCACCTTTTAACTATAGGGACCCATCTCTGCTTGTATTGAGATAAGAATAAATGTTTTAAAGTTACTACGGTTCTGTGATCCTGAAATCTGTTTGCTTTAACACTCACTCTATGCCTCATTGCTGAGGTGGGGAAGAAATCTCTCCCCCGGCTGAAAAAGCAACATGTGAAAATGAGGGGAAAATACTTACCAAAATGTTAATAGTGCTGGTGGGGACTATATTCCAGGAGGACACATGACTCTGAAAAAGTAGGTGATATAAAAAAAAATCAAAAATAATGTAGACCTTTTATTTTAAATGTGGTGTGTTCTCAGCACCAGAGCTACAGACAGAATTTAAGTGATTAGCGAAATCTAATCAGCATGTAAATTTCCTGTATATAGGTCTGGCTTCCTACAGATACTAATGTCTTCTGAAGCTTTTATAAGATCGGCAAAGAAAATTGTTACATCTGCTGAGCACAAACATAACATGGTTTTTCTTGTCACATTGTCCCTTCTCTGCAGCCTCAGTCCTCATTCCAACATTTTACTTATGAGCCGAACATATGAGTCAGTGTTGTAATGTATTTAAAATAATTGTCACTCAGTATTGGGCAGATGATGTAACCTGAACATTACATGAGTTTTACCTTTAATAATCACTTGAAAATACCTTTAAATCTACCAGTGTCCCTTCTCATCAGATTTAAGTGTTTTCAGGTAAAAGAAAATCTGTATGCCTAAACAAGAAAAAAAAGTGAAAATAATGGGCTAAAAGGAAATTATTTTGGAATTACCAGTTTTTCCTGTAATGTTTTAAATTCCTTAAAAAAAATTCTTCCATTTCTGCTGAAAAGGTTGTAGACTAAAGATTGTTCACCAGTCTTACCAGTGTAAATAAATGAACATTCCAACTGCTTTTAATTTTGTCCAAAAAACCTGACTTGTACTCTGTTTTTTTCCTAGCTCTCTGCCTAGGAAGTTATTTGCTTGCATTATTAATTTGCAAAATGTCTTTTAGCCAATCCATAAGACTATCTGATAGAAGTAGATGTAGAAGAACAAATACATACCTGCAAAATAGCCTGTAGGTGTGTTCTTGGAAACAAATTGGCTGAATGAGTACTTAAGTTTGTTTGGGTTTTTAATCTTAGGGATTTGGGTTTTTGAACAGGACAATTTCTTGTGTATGCTCTGGAAGTGCCATTGTAATTGGGGAAATTTGTTCTCTTTCCTTGATTAATGTTCTGTGTACTTTGATAAACAGAGGCTTTTGCATTTAAGTATATAAATTATTAGCCTAGATCCTGTGCTTCATTAAATATTTGCAGACACCTTGCGTGATGGTTGGTTATGAATTTCAGCCTAGATAGGACAAAATAATGTGTCATTTAAATGAACTGTCTTACGTGGAAATGATACTTGCTATTACCTACACTTTGATTTAAAAATCTCAGAAACCTGGAGAAAACTGCTCCAGATAGTGTGGTCAGTCCTTACTGGTTTTAAAATCTCAAAAATATTTCTGTAAAGGAATGGCAAAGGCTCAGTTTGCAGTAAATAAAAGGATATTTCCTGACACTTGAAACTTAACATGGGAGCATGATTTCCTCAAACTTAAATACAAATGCTGTTCTCTTTTTGAAAACCTGAGCCAAAATCAGAGTATATAGTTTTCTTACAGTTCCTGTTGTCTGGCCTCTATTTCAAACTGCAAATATCAATTTACTTTTTCTTCAGAGTGACCTCATATTAATAACATAATTTGAAACCTTAAAAAATTTGTATCATGAAATTATGAATGTCAGTTACAAAATCAACAGAATTAAATTTTGCCACAGCTATACATTTATCGCTGCCCTTTCATGGTGATTTTTCACATTAAATATTGTGAATTTTGTTTCTATTCTCTATTTAAACTATTTTGTAGTTTCCTAGATAAAACTGATTCCTAATAACCTGGGAGGAGAACAACTCTAAAATAAGCCAAGTGTAAACTGAAGAAAATGCTTACTCTGTTTTAAGCATAATTCTTTTTTCTGGAGTTGTAGATGAAGATCGTGACTTTCTGTAATAAAAGTCATGTAACTTGTATCTGAAATTTCTTAGTTTTAGCTCATTTGGTTGCTATTTCCTGCCAGTTTAACAGCACGTCAATAGATATTTCTTAAACTCTGTTAGTTCACACCACCTGTTTTTATAATTTTTCCGTTACTCGGTTTTGGATTTTGAAGGTAGTATTTTTTTCAATGCTTTCCAGTTTGCACTGTTTTCTTAACACAATGCTGTGTCAAGGATAAATACTCTTCAGGCAATAATCTTAGGAATATTTGCTTACCAAATAATGCTTAGAATTGTGTTTGGGTTTAGAATACTCGCCTAAAACCTATGTGTCTTTAATTGCTGTGTCTGTAATTTTGTTTTTTTTTTGTTGTATGTCTTTACTATTATTCTACTAGGATTTGGAAGTAGCTCTGCCTTTGGAAGTAGTGCCACAGGAGCATCATCATTTGGGTTTGGAACTACAAGTAAACCATCAGGAAGTCTAAGTGCAGGTTGGTTTGTTTCTTTTGAATTCAAAAATCAAGTTTATCTTAAAGCAAGTCTTAAAATTAAACTGCTGCACTCACTCCAAGAAATTGATTGTTTAAAGTTGCATGTGTATATCACTATTAACACAACTATTTACTTGGTAGAGACACATTTTCAGGTAAGTTTTTGGGTTCTGTTAAAGGTCTCCTATGTAGACAGTATTGAGTGAGCATTAATGTTTCCCATTTCATGGTGTCTGTCTAGTTAGGAGTGGAAGCAGGAGATGAGATGCAGCCTCATACAAAGAAGAGCAGTTGTCACTTGAATGCATTGGTAGCAGTTACTGATTGAAATTAAAACCTTATAAATTAGTGACAAATATACTAGTAATTTGACTTACTGTATTTACAAATATAGTTAAAATTATTTTCTGGAAGCCCAGAGGTTTCCTTAAAAATGTGTAAGTGCTTACTCTATTTGAATATTAATATTCAAAGTTATAGGTATTGTATCTCTGTATATATTCATAATTCATTATATTAACGACTTTGAAAACATTTCTGTGGCAATTGAACTACACAGTACTCATTTAGCTATTTTGGTTTCATTTTTTGGGGGATGATAAAATTTAAATATGGATGCCATTATGCCTTAACTCAGAAATACAGCTGGCATGTCTACCTACCTTTTAAATAGGAATAATAGCTTATTAAGCTATTACTAAGCAAGTAGCTTCTATAGTCTGCCTTGCAATCTTTATCAATGGCACTTTGAAGGAGGATGATGTCTCAAGAAAGATGTTTGATCAACTGCTATTAAAAGCAAACAGCATTTTGCTGGTATTTACTAGAAAGTGCTATGATTTTTATTGTGAATTCTCCTTGGTTGTTGTTGAAATGTTGTTGTTAGTCCTGTAAAGTACTTTAAGCTATGCATTATAAGGTGGAAATGGCTCACTAAGTTGGCTGTGTAACGTTCATGAATGTTAACAACCTAGTAAGTTCTTGATGAAACTCTTTACAGTATCTGGTGTCCAAACATCAGCCTTCTTTTACTTAGTTCTTAATATGAGAAACAATTGGAAGACTTGCACTGCTTACATTTTTATCTTGTAGCCTATTGTTCCTGAGTCTATATTAAATAATACTGCAGCATTTAAAGCTGCCGGATTACAAAGCTAATAATTTCAGTTTTAACATATTAAAAGTAGAATTAGAAAACTACTTGTATGGATCAGTTGTCTGTCACTAAGGAGGTATCAAGCCAAAATAAATAACAAGTCTGTCTTAGCTATGTTGGTGGTGTGCGGAGGCAATTTAGATACTGTTTCCCCCTCAAACCAGGCTTTGTCATGGAGCCACTGCCATCAGTCTCTTTTGCAAATGAAGGGATTGCATCCAATAAAATGAAGGTTGTCAGTTATCTCAGAAGAGTCTCAGCTACAGAAAGTAGCTGAATAAAAACAGATGAAATGTAATTTTGTGCTTAAAAAATCAAGTGGTGATGAAAACCTTACCTAGACTGGGATTATGGAGTAGAAACCGCTATTAAAAATTTGGTAGCCCAGAAACACACTAACTTTTACCTTTTATATCCAAAACCTTATGTCATATAGCATCTGAATTGCGTATGATCTTTCATTTTATTGAGGGTGTATAAATGGGTTTGAATGATACCTGAGGCTAGCTAGGCTATATTTACTTTTAAATTTGTTGTGTCCTGTTTTCTTAGGTATCGTTTACAGGATCCTGAAAGCATATTCTGGTTTATCTTAAAGTATAATGGCTGCATTTTGTTTCTGAATCTCTTTCTTTGAAAAAGCTAGGATGGTGGGGTGAATATGGGCTATGGAATTCACTGTTGTTGCTGCTTGGGTTTAGATGTGAGCAGTTAAGTATTGTCCCAGACTAATGTGTCTGGGAACACTAGGTAAGGGTGTATTGCAACACACACTGTTCCAGGGTGCTTAGGCTGCCCCAACTCTCCTCCACAGATTTTCCATCAATTTAATCTTGTCTTAAAACTAAAATTATAGATCCCCAAGTTGGTTCTGTCAAGTGTTTGATTTTTATGAGTTAGGTTTAATTGCTTTAAAAAACGTGAAAATGTTTTTGGTGGTATTACTGCTCTTCTCAGTTTCACTTTGTGTTTGAGGAGAAAATTCTGAGTCCTCTGATAGTCTTTGGGCATATCTAATAGTAAATTTGGCTTGGTCCAGGAATGGTTGTTGTGTTCATCAGTAGATGAAAAGCAGAGCAGCTTCAGTCTCCTTGCAGTTTCTTTAGCAGGCAGTTTTGAGATTGAACAGTGTCTCAGGTATCCATCTGAAACACACAGAGGCACCCTGGAAAGATGACTCCAAAACAAGTCCCATTTAGTTCCTACACTTACTCATTTAATGGCAACCAAAAAGGCTATTGTAAAGGACATTAAGACTCTCAAAGTAATGGGGAAAGGAAAAAAATCTCTATTGAATTTATTTAACAATTTAATAAAATGTTAAGAGGGAGTGTTCAAACACAATTTTTGTGAAAATAGATGCTAAATATACTTTGAAGATTTGAGTTGAAAATGCTTGTTGAAGATTTATTTTTATTGACGAGTTGCAGCCTCAGTCAATGAGGTAAGAGATAATCAAGTGGGGATCATGGCTGGATGCACTCATATTGCTGAAAAACAGACCTTAATATAATCCATAAGCAGCTTTTAGATAGAGAGGCTGTAATAAATCAGTCAAAGCTGTTCTTGAAATACTTTCTGATCTAGAGCACCCATTGTGGTGTGGGAGATGAAAGCAGGAATGGATTGCCATCTGATGAACTGCTGTTTCTCTCCGTAGTATTAAAATTGCCCCAAAAATGCTGTTATGAGGAGATATGTATTCACCTTTGGTTTACCAAGCTAAAGGGCTGACAGAAGCAGAGATGCACAAGCCCAGTGAATGAAGTGTGATCATAACACTGTTCAGGGACATGTGAGGCTGTGTCCTTGAAGGGCAGGTTGTCATTTACTTCCTGAAAATAATTGTTCACACATAAATAATACTCATTTCAGCAAGGACATTGTTGATCACATTGTACCTATGGTTCAAGACTTTGTGAGTCTTCCATCTAAACGCGCTATTCTGTGACTGATTGTCTTTTCTTGCAACAGGAATAAGACTCGATGTATATCTTGTTTTTTATCTTGAAGATTTTTCATTTGAGTGTTCAGCTTTATGGTTTGGTTTGCTTCCAACAAACCTTGGTACCTTGGCCTTGTTATGCTGCCATGACAGGAGAAAACCATATACATTTGCCTTTCTATACTTTTGTGGGTGCCCTTAATGTCACTTCTAACATAACAGCTATTACTTTCCAAGCTGTATCTAAATTAACAAGCACGTTCTCAGTCTTCTATCCCATAGTTTATGCATCTCTTACTGTAATACTGCGCAGATAAAGCGTAGCCTGCCTTCCCTGCATGCTTTAAAATAATCCCTGCATCTAGAAGCAGCAAGGTGGAGGTAATTTATGAACACTTTACTCTTGCCTACCGAACTCCTGGCACTGTAGGTCACATGCAGCTTTATTATGAATGGCATTCATGATGTTTTCTTTGGGAAGCAATGCTTGCCTGTTATCTCACACACATGAAGTAAAAAGGTAACTTTTTTTCCATTCATGAGACTCCCTGATCCATCTTAGCTGGGATTCAGAGTTATCAGGGAAATGGAGTAACACTTGCATGTGTTTCACCCCTTACATCCTAGGATGATAGACAAATTAGCTCAGAATTTAGACAAGACCCAAATAAACACTGTCAATCAGATAGTGAACAGATCATTAGTCACACTCTAGATCTGCACAGCCATTACACTGACAATGAGTTCTATGCAGGCAAGTGCATGCTGTGGGACTGTGAGTTACTGGAATGTTGATAATTAATTTTCTTGATAAGACAATGTGTGTAACCCAAGACCAGACATTGCAGAAGGAAGAGTTTCATGTTATGTTTTGAAGTAGTTCTTAATGCAGAGTGTCAGTAACAAGTGAGAACAGAAGACATCAGGCTTTTGAGAGCTACTTTAGGATTCTGATGAGACAACCAGTTGGACTTTTATTTCTGTATATTTCCAAAAATTTTTTAGGCATTGAGTTAAAGATACTGATGTGACCAAAGGATTGCTTCAACTCTCTGCTAGAGAACTAATGAAGCAATATAAAGTAATGCATATTGAGAATATACTCTTTCTTGATTGTGAACCAGTCCCATTTTTGTTATTATCTTAATTGTTTGCAGATTTTCATACACAACTTGTATGAAGTTCTTGTTAAAATCTGAACTTGCTCGTGTCTTACTTATTATTTTGTGGTCTCTTGAGACAACACAAAGTGAAGTTATGAAGTTCTGCTTCTTTGAGACATTTCTAGCATTCTCTAATAGTTGCAGTTATTATCTAAGTTGATAAGGCATAACTGATACAAATTTGTAAAAGAAAGTGAAATTAGTTAGTGTTACTGTTGCTGGAAACTGTAAGGGAACTTATTTCAATTGATCTTGTTTCATAGCTGCACCAAATGTTCATTTTGTTTACCTTGATAGAAGAGGGTGGAGGAGTTAAAATAGCACAATTTGCTCAGCCAGTCATGCAGTTTTTCCAAAGCTTTGTTTCCAAAGCTCTATTTTGGTTTGTCATAAAGGGTGTTTTTAAATACAAATAGTATGGCAAGGATTTTTTGAGCCGTTTCTGTCTCACATTTAAGGTGTGACCTGTGCCACGTATGTTATAAAGTAAGGTAGTCAAGTCAGTAGGAAGAAGGCTGAGCACTCCAACTCCAGCTTTGCCAGTTCTTGGCTGTGAGTGGAGTGGTCCTTGGTCCACCTGTACCTGCTGCCTTCCCTCCCACCTTAGGAGTGCATTGCCTGTTTATGCTGAGAACTTGAGGAATTATGGTTCTTCTGTTGCACAGTTTCAGTGGGACTTCTGTGTGCTACTGTTGTGTGGGTAATGGTACAGTAGAGTTGTGATTTAGGATATAATTGTTGGCACTCACTGAGGTAGTCTGTGTTAGTGCTGCATTATCCAAGTTGCCATGGCAAGTCGAAGTGCTCCAGCAGTGTGATTTGCCATTGTTGATCCACGTTGGTATAAAGTATTACAGCTGCTGGTAATAAAGTGCCTGGTGGTAAAAACTGCAAGGAGAACAAATTTACAATCCTGATATAACTGATGTTTTAAAATATTTTTCCCTCCCCCATAAGGCTTTGGGAGCTCGACTACATCTGGGTTTAACTTCAGCAATCCTGGCATCACAGCATCAGCTGGCCTGACGTTCGGGGTGTCTAATCCTGCATCTGCAGGCTTTGGGACAGGAGGGCAACTTCTTCAGCTGAAGAAACCTCCAGCTGGAAACAAGCGAGGGAAAAGATAGGCACCCCTTTTAGGGAGGGGGAAGCGCATCAACTTTCTTCATCTGAAAAGTCTATTTTTCTAGATTGATACATTAATTAAATTGCATCCCAGGAGATTTATAAAAATTTTGCTACTTTTCCCTAGTGAAATCATATTGAACAGCTATTTTCTTGTGAATAGAAACCCGTTTATGTATTTTTATTTTGGGCCCTAGTTTTAGAAATGTTCTATACTGCATTATTATTAAAGAATCTTGTAAAATCATCTATTTAACCTAATGTTAGTAGCAGAATATTTTTTGTTAATAAGCTTTATACCATATGAATATATGCATATTTGTTTTTTTTGTACAGATAAAATATATTCTAGTACAGATACTAGAGTTCATATCTTCTGTTCCTGGATATGGCCTTTAAATCTACTTCAGGGTGTTTTTGTGTATATGGATGTAAATATATACAGTACAGTGCACACATCTGTGTGTATGTATGTGTATATATATATATGTATAAAACACAGATGTGCATACCTTCCCCCACAGACCGATCTCCTTTTCTTTGTGTGTTCTGTTTCTCCATGTTGCCCTATGGTCCCGTATCTTGATGTTCCTAGGAATTTCAAATAGTGGGTCCCAGGCTGTGTCATCATTGCTTCTGTATTTTGTTGTTTAAAACCAGCTGAAATACAATGTTTACTACTTCATAAAGTTTGGTAGATAGTGGTTAGTAGCTGTTTTGGTTTTGTTTAGGTTTTTTTAACCTTTTTCTTGGCCCATTTAGCAGCCAACTCTAAAGAAGAATCTGAGATTTCGACACAGACATTCCATAGGTAATGTAATGTTCCCAAATTGTTTGATTTTGTTTTTCTCGTGAGTTGAAGAGTACAGCACTGCAGGATTTCAGCTGAAAGCTCAGGATGCCACAAGGTCTGTGTCCAAACAGGAGTTGACAGGCTGGATGAGCTTTTCCCTGCATTTGAGGGAGATGGGATGCGCTGTCCTAATGAAAACCCAAATTAAGTGTTACAAACCCAAGTTGATTCATGAGCTTCTCGTCAGCACTGCCTTAAAAGCAGTTGGGCATCTGCTTTCAAACAAAGTGTGGTACAGTAACTTGCTGTTCAAGAACAGAGGAGGAAAATGATGTAATTTGAAGATTAAAGCTATTGCAGCAGTAGTTTATGAATCCTACACACTGCAACATCATAGCTTGTTGTTCTGCATCTCCAGTTTGGTGTGCACTAGGAATATCCAGGAAAATATTTTAAGGAAATAATAGATCAATTGATTATTTGCAAATAATGATACCAGGTTGATGTGTGAGCATGAAACTTTGGAGCCAAGTTGATTTTATGTAGAGGTTTTGTCATTTGCTTTCTATTGTTAAAGTATTATTACCATTTTGTATGTTTTGGAAGTGTCTGAATTCAGCAGTGATTGCTCTTTGACAAATGTTTGGTTTGTCACTTAATCTGATAAAATTAAGGGAAACTGAGCACAGAATTCTTCACTTTTGTACTTGTATGTTATTGCATCTTTGTGAGCAGTCTCTTAGGAAGGGATGTGTGTTTTTTAATGTCACAGAAAAATAAAGCTTACGGTTTATTTTGATTTCAACCTGTTTTTAAACTTTTATTGGGCTGCAGTCAAAACTGTAATGTTTGTATTCCTTTGTTACTGCTTTTTTTAATAGTTAGTATGTTAAACCACTGGACTCTTATAATGTATTAATTTGTGAAACTAATTCTAAATGTGTACTGTTTGTCCATATGTGCAACTTACCATTGTGCAAACAATAAAACAATAATGCTGTGATCCTTGTAATACATATTTGCCTATCTGAGAGATCATTTCCTGTTGTTCTCCTACATTATAGGAGAAACAAAAAAATTGGCTAATATGTAGAACTTTTCTTCCTAGAATTGTTTTTGCCAAATTAGGGCCTTGATCCTGGATTGAAACTGAGGAGGGAGAGGGGATAAGGAAAGGTATTGTATTGTGGGATTGTCTAGAATTTCTTCACAGTGCACAATATAAACCTGGATCATGGTATAATGTCACACAGCACTAGAAATGGCTTTGTAAATTGGGAAACAGTCTGAGCCTCCTGGGTACCTATGCTCTGTTTCTTTTCTGATTAAACAGCAGTTATGGCCTTAATTTAGCCTAAGTGAAAAAGTGATTATATAATAGAATAATCACATAGAGTAGTACAAACTAAAGTCAAAATGGGATTTGAAATAATTATATTCCCAGACTATTACATGGGTGGTTGAATTTAGCCATTATTTTCAGGGATCAGCACTGTAGACACTGTTTCAAATTATTTTCCCCCCCAATTTAAGGACGTGTTAATATGATTAGAGTGTAAAATACAAATGCACTCAAGGTGTGGCTTGGTTTTCTACAAAGCAGGTTAAGAAACTGATCTATATTTAAACACCATGAAATTAAACCAAGTCTAGATTATCTGTTCTGTAAAGAAAGAAAAGTCTGGTCTGGAAGAAGGTTCAAGTCCACGTGCAAGATGTGGTTTTCTGTTAGTTTGTACCTTGTTGTATAGCTGTGGTATAAACTTACATATGTAACCTCTTTCTTTTACTATAAGTAACTTGTTTTTCCTTCAGCATTCTCCCTATGATGAAGACAGCAGAAGGGGAAGAGCTATGCCTTACATTGCTTGGTTCAGGAACCTCTTTCTGATCCAGAACTTTCTTTGTGCTCGCGTGTGTCTCTGTTTCTGTCAAATCAGTTAGGGAGATACTACACTTACCTACTTCTTTCTTGTGGATTGTGAGGGAGGAGATTGACATAAGGTGGAGTGGGTCAGAGTTTATGCATCTTCCTCACCACAAAAAATCCAAATTCAGCTACACTCTCTCCATCTACACGTTCCTAACATAACTGCATTTTGGATCATGATTGCATTTATAGCATCTTTTTTTTTTTTTAATTGAAATAAGGTTCAGGAATACAACTTGAGTGGCCTTTCTCTCCCTCTTTGATGTCATTGGTAATTCTTCAGTTATTTCCACTCCACTGCTCATGAGGACAGTAGAAATAATCCAATCATTCATGTCAGGTCAGTTATGTTGCTGGTTATACCTGGAATGTCTCAGCAGAAGCAGCATTTTGTAGATTCTTAATGAGAAATTAAGAGTATCTATCAGTACCATAGACCATAAATGTCTTATGCTGTATAAAAAGTTTGTTTCCCTAAAACTTTTTCAAGTTTCTAAGAACAAAGAACTATCCATGTGCAAAAATTTCCAGCAATAAATTATGTAGTTTTGGGACTAACTACTGGGATTGTGCTGTCAGGCTGTTTCTCTCTTCCCTCTCATTAAGCATCTTCCAGCACTGTGGCTGCTGTCTCCAGACACTGATGGATGGTTAAAGTACCACAGTCATTGACTGGTATGGATTCTCATGGAAATGGGCACCTGGGTTTGGGGAGGGACATGACACGGAGTTGATGCCTGCAGCAGCTCTGGAAGACTGCAGTTACCCACTGTGACAGTGTCCATGGAGCTCCAGCACAGCTGTGACATTCCATCTCCACTCAACCAGGCTGGTAGGTTCCTGAAAAGGAGGATGGAGGTGTGAGGGGTATGAAGTGTGGGGAAGAGGTGAGGGGATGTAAGGCACAAGGCTTACTGCTGTGAATGGGACAACTCGTTTTCATTCAGTTCAGGATCATTTTTTCTGAGCTCAATGTTGAATGTTCATCAAGTGGCAGGAGGCTGCCAGTTACATACTGCCACCACAGGACCCTTATGGGAGTAGCTGTCATGCAGCACATGCAGTGAAATGTCAGTGACCTGCCGTGCTGCTTAGAGAGCTGCAGGTCTGTGGGGCTGGATGGGTCCACCAAAGGATACTGAAAGAGCTGGTGGAAGAACTGGCTGAGCTACTTTCAATCATTTACCAGCGGTCCTGGCTAACCAGGGAGGTCCTGGTTGACTGGAGGTCAGCAAATGGGACACCTGTCTGCAAGAAGAGTCAGAAGGAAGATCCAAGGAACTACAGGCCTGTCAGCATGGCCTCAATGTTGGGAAAGGTCATGGAGCAAATCATCTCAAGTGCCATCACGTGGCATGTGCAGGAAAACCAAGGGATCAGGCCCAGCCAGCAGGGGGGGTTGTGAGGCTTGACCAATCTGATCTTCTGTGACAAGGTGACAAGCTCAGTGGAAGCAGGAAAGGTTGTGTATGTTTTCCGCTTGGACTATTGTAAAGCCTTTGACGATTCTCCCAGTGTTCTCCTGGAGAAACTGGCTACTCATGGCTTGGACAGGTGCATTTGTATCAGTAGTAGTGTTGCTAGCAAGACCAGGGCAGTGATCATACCCCTGTACTCGGCACTGGTGAGGCCACACCTCAAATCCTGTGTTCAGCTCTGGGCCCCTCACTGCAAGAAAGACATTGAGGGGCTGGAGCGTGTCCAGAGAAGGGCAGCGGAGCTGGGGAAGGGTCTGGAGCACAAATCCTGTGAGGAGCAGCTGAGGGAGCTTGGAGGTGTTTAGCCTGGAGAAAAGGAGGCTCAGGGGGGACCTCATCCCTCTCTACAACTGCCTGAAAGGAGGGTGTAGCCTGGTGTGTGTCAGTCTCCTTGCCCAGGCAACATGTGACAGGACAAGAGGAGATAACCTCAGGTTGTCCTAGGACAGGTTTAGTTTGGATATTAGGGAAAAATTCTTCACTGAAAGGCTTGTTGTCAAGCACTGGAACAGGCTGCCTAGAAAAGTGGTGGAGTCACTGTCCCTGGAAGTGTTCAGAAACAGTGTGGGCTTGGTACTTAGGGACATGGGATAGTGGTGAACATGGCCATACTAAGTTAATGGTCAGACTTGATCTTTTCGGTCTAAACAATTCTATGACAAAATGTCACCTTTTGTTTCCTTGTTGTAAACATTTTCTGACACACTTTTGTTTAAGGTGGTAGAATTTTGTTGATTTTCAATATTTGAACAATCCTTCTGACCCATTTGACTCCTGTTGCTAGGAGGTTTATTACTTAATGCTTTTTTCACTCCGCCTCAGGAATTTAATCTTTATAACCCATGGTTGCTGTTAAATGCCACAGTGAGGAGGTGAGTAGGCTGTATGTTTTATTAGCTTTGTTTTCTGTTTTCTCACCCTTTAGAAGTAAGGCAAGTCTAGCCTACTATGAACAGGTTATAATTAAATTTAGAAGCTTCTACAAACTAGAAGAGCTTCTGGTTTTATTTTACTTTTGTTTGAGTACAGATCAACCTCCACCAGGATATTGGGTAATTTCTGTTGAACAGTTGTATGGAAAACTTGGAATACATACTCCTGTCCTAAACAGGTCAATAGCTGAAGAGGCAAAAGATATGTTTGTTCAATTAATGTTCCCCAGACTGATGGATGTCTCTTTTTTTCTTTTCTCTTTAATGCAGGGATCACTGTACGGCGTGTGCTTGGGTACCAGCAGAACAGCAGTTTATTAGAAAGTCATGTAATTGCTTCCAAAATAAAGTTCTGATTAGAAGCTGGCATATAGCTCCTGTGTGTGCATTTAATATGGGACTTTGTGGTAACAGGATATGCTTCTGGGGTGATGATGATACTGGCTACAAAAGAAAGCTAGGAGGGTGAGGTTTTGATCAGTCACTGTGCTCTACTAAAAAGAGAAACACACAGTTGATGAATATTCAAAGTCAAGGATTCAAAATCAAACTTTATTATATGAAATTTGAAAAATATCATGTACTGTTATTAAGAGGAGAAGGGGATAAATTCTCATGGGGAAAAAGAAATGGTGACAGATAGCTTGAGTAGACTTCAAATTGAGGGAAACCTTGGGGAAAAATGTATGCACAAGCTGTTTAGAGTTGGGTAGTCTATTAACTCCATGGTTAAGTGCCTAAGTAGAAGCTACCCTAAAGTGAAAAAACACACAGACCTTCTCATCCTGTTAACAGTGTTAGCATTCCTTGGCTGTTTGGGCTACCCTTATTTCTTTACTAACACACATAAAAGGAATCTAACCTTTGAGCGTAAACACTTTCACTGTGGTTCTGTCTGAGGATAAGGTAAGATAGATGTGATTAAGGTATCCTTACTGGAAAAAAAAGTCCATCTTTCAAAACAAAATTTGGAATGAGTGAGCCCAAATGCTAAATGGAAGCAATGGCAGCGAGCAGTTAGTCCTTAGTAGTGTGGGGACATCTCTCCATCTCTGCTGGAGACCACTCGTTTTGTGGCAATGTGTGGAGGAGGGATGGTGAGCATACCTGTATCTTACCACTGTGCTGCCCTTGTTTGGTGCAGCTGTGTGTGGCACAGCTCTCCAGAGTGTTGCCCCCTTTAACAACTACAGGGGTTCTAATTTAGCACTGGGTCAGACAAAGGGAATGGACAGAAGTGATAAGGAAGGTGCCGGCCTTAATGCCATGGAAACGAGTCTTAGTAATGCACATTATAGCAATCCCAAATAGGAATTGTCTTTTATCTTATTTTATTTAGTTGCTGACTAAGGAGCAGACAAGGTGCTCACATACCTCCAGCAGCCAAGCCAGAAGCAAGCCTTATTCCCAGGGACAGGGAGACCTTTGGCTGCTAACTAAGCTTATGTGGTATGGACCACAGAGCAAAGCTCTTACCTGGTCCCATGGTGGCAAAGGGAAGTTGATGCTGAGCATTGCTCTGAGACCGAAGAGGGAAGGCTTTTAACACTGCTTGTGTTGGCTTCAGGTGTGATGATGCTGTCAGTGCCAATAGCAACCTCCTGCTTGTATTGGGGATGTGAAAAAGAGGCTGGAAGTGCAGAAAGACTGTGGCAGCTTGTTGAAATTTAATTTCTGCGGTGGAGATGCAGGTCTAATACAAAGGCATATTAGCTTCAATTTATACTTTATTAGTAAAAATATTAAGCTAGAAATGCTCCTCTGAGTAATTTGTCATCTTACACTTGAGAATTGTCATCTTCATCATCACCTCTCCCCAAGACTTATTTCTAGTGCTGCAGCAGCTGGTGCTTGTTGCTCTGTCATGGTGATATCCACATTAGGGTGGCACCAGGGCTTGCCAGGCTTTGGAGCTGCTGGAAAATACAAGGGCAGAAGGGATAAGGGGGTAAGATCCTGGTCTCAGGTAGATGGATGGTGATACCACTCCACCAGTGACAGAAATAGTAACATAAAAAATCTAACACTGCTGCAGAGTGCTGGATGTATCGTTTAAAGTCAGCCCTGGGAAGTGGAGGGAGGGGCAAAATTCCAAGGCGTCTTTGCCAGGCTAGATAATTGTCAAGTAAAATAGGAATGATTCCAGCAAATACAGTCTTCTTTACTTATTTTCTAAACAGTATAAAAAATGTCCTGATCTAGAAAATATTCTCATAAATATTGTTAATTTTCCACAACAAGTTGCTGCTTCTTGCCTGTCTGCAGTAATAATCCCTATATAAACCCACAAACTGCAAATTTAGCTTCACTAAGTCCTGTTAAGCTGTACTACGAGAAGAAGCGCTTTTTTTCTTGCTGGAACCTCACTGATTCCACTGCACAGGCAAAAAGTGCAATAAAAACAGCTGCATAGTGATGCTATTTCTGCTATATGGTGCCCAAATCCTTGTCTTGCACTATGGCATTAGGAGGTGAACAACAGTAAATTTCTGGTTTTAAATATCCTTAGTTTTCTCTTCCTGCATTTGATAAAATGCTCATGCTTTGTGCTCTGCATGGCATAAACTGAAGTGCAAATGTGGAAAATTCCTGTACTTTCCTGGGGCTTTCTTTTTTTTTAGTTTAAATAACTTTTTAATAATGATGCCTTGTCAAATTGACCAGTCTTACTGTGAGGGCAGACAGTGGGATGATGGATTTAGTCCACAAGTAATTCTTCCTCTGTTTTTTGTCTGGGGAGTGGAAAAAAAAAGATTAAAATTCTTTCCTTTTCTTGATAGTGGCTGGAGTGGTTGGTTGGAGCAGAAGTAATAAATCAATTAGGAAACAGCATCCCTTTCAATTTGAAGCTGTGCACATCAGCTTTGTATCCAGGCTTTTATATATTGTACAGCAATCTGTTGTGTCTGCAGCAAGTGGAAGCTCCAAAAATCAATGCACTAAGACTCGAGGGAGAAGAGCCTGACATTTGTATTAATCAAGGCTGTCTGAGTAGTTGGACAATGCTAACAAGCTCCCTAAAGCTCTCCTCCGACTGGGCTGTGTTGAAACCGGGGGATGTTTTCTGAGTGACAGCCTCCTCCCGGACCCGTGAATTTGTAGGGAAATGTCTCCCAGCCCTTGGAGGTACTGTTAACCGCTCACCTCCCTCCAGCTGCATCCCCCAGCCCCGTTATCAGGACAGCGGTGCATTTTGGAGCCAGACGGGCGATACGGGAGGTGTCTGTGCCGGCTGTGATAAGGTGGTGCCAGCACTGATTCCTGCTGTCACTGCGGCGTGTGCTGAGAGCGAGCACTCACAGCAGGAGCTGAGCTCTGCCTCCTGATGTGCTCGGTGCCGGTGCAGCCACTGCAGATTCACAGCCCAGCCCCTGAGGAGTGTGCTAACTTCATAGCCCTTCATTCAAAGCTATTTTTACAGTCCTTTGCCTCATTCTGTGACTGGCCTTTTTTTTTCCCTTGAGTCATCTTGATCTAATTATTCTCCAGGAAATGAGAGCCAATAAAAGAAAGCCTTTTGCTATGAGTACACGTGTATTTTAAAATGTAGATATTAAATATGTTCCCTAAGCAGAAATAAAAACCAGTCCAGCTTATGCAACCAATACCACAATTGGAGTGGCCATTTCCACCCTTAAATGTACTGGTGGTGTTTAAATTATACTTTGCACAGGTACACTAGTGTAAAAGGTACCTAATAACCAGGGTGGGAAGAAAAGGAAAGGCTGCTAAGGTAAGCTCATATATTCTGGCTGCTATTCTCACCTGGGAAATTGTGTTGGTATAACCTGTCAGTATGGATTGCAATCTCAAATTCAACAGTTCTCCATACAAACTCCACAGTGGAGTTTCAGTAATGCTACTCTTCTCACTAACTTCACATGGGGGCAGCAAGGCATTGCTTTAGCAGCGGAAAATACAGTTTTGCCTGAGAAGTGACTTTGCTGGGATAAATGGATAAGATGCAGAGATTTAAACTCCAAGGTGATTTGTTTCTAAGTTTAAAAACCTACAAGTAATAAAACAAACTGTTTTTAAACTAACTAACCCCCTGCATGATGAGAACGAATTCCTTTATTTTGTGTTACCAGGGAGAGGAATCTCTGCTGTTAAAGTGTATGAAAAGCAATAAAATCCATCTCTTGTGGTAAGCATGGCCTGACTTTTACATGCCAAGTCACCTGAGCAATAATACCATGATGATGAGTTCTAGCTGAAGACTTCAGGCTATATGTTTAATTTACAATTCTGATTTGCAAGGTTGTGGACACAACAGTAGAGCCAAAGTAATTCCAGAATCCAGATTTTCAAGATTCCTGATAAGGTTGCAAAATTGATTGACAGTAATAATGTAACAGTAGGTATGTGAGCTAAATGAAATGGGGAAAGTACATACATGCCTGTTTGTCATCCATGACTGGGCAATGGAAAGCAGATAATCTCACTTGTGTCCAAGTGACTAGACCATCGAGAATGAAACTGGAAATTCCAAAGGGGGAAAGAAGACAGTATCCATCTGCCATGTAAACTTTATCACCAATGGGTCAAAAAGAAAAAAGGAGTTGCTGCCAGTTTTGTGTTCTGTCTTAACATCAAGAAAATGTGACAGGCTACAACAGCATGGGTTGAAAATACAATAGGGAAAACAAAACATCCCTACGTGCGAGAGCCACTTATACACCCACAGAAGTTCATGGCAGCTTGGAGAGTCGTGGTTTTCCAAGAGGGTTTTCCTTTTCCTAGCCCTAGGAGAGACTCCAACCAAAACAGAGATACAGAATAAGGTGAGAGATCTTTGTTCCCGTGTCATCTTGGAGAATTTGTAGGATAGACACCCAAAGGGGAGGATAGTGACTGTTGTTTCTTACTTATTTTTACAGTTTCCACTTATTTGTCCTTTCTCTTCTTTTCTTCCTGTCCAATGCGTGCTGGCACAGCCAGCCCTGACAAATGTTTGTGGTACCTCACTGTGAATGGCTCAGCAGCTCAGACTCAAGGTGGGGTGTCCTCATTTTTCCCTCTCTGGCACTGGGAGCTGTTCAAAATGAGATGTGCTTTTGTATTATCTCTCTTTTCATGCCTTTCTTATTTCCATTGTCTTTTTTTTTGAAGTAGGAGCTGGCGTACTTGTGAAGAACTTTAGCACATGAGGCATGCCAGCCTTAGGAAAGCAAAGCACCGTGCTCTGAAAGCCCAGAAATACTTGTGAAAAATTTTCATCTGGAGACAGACTGTAATAGAAAACCAGCAAAAATGCCCTTGTTACAATAAGGAGAATGCCTGTCAATGCAGTGACTGAATGAATTTACAAGGTAAGAAGATACCTGTCTTGGAGAGCCACTTAAGCATATGGTGGCCATTATCTCACAGCAGCTCTACCTTCAAGGATCAGCATCCAGGTTGGGCTCTGTGCTCTGTGCCCAGGCATGCAGGGGTGCAGGTGCTGCTCTCACACAGCCAGTGCCACAGCTGGATGTTGGGTCCTATAGATGCTGTAATGTGCTGTAGATGGACTCAGCCCCAACACTGCTGCACAGGCAGTTTGCAGCTCAGAGTGTTAAAAATTATGTGGAAAATGCACTTCATGTGTTTCAGACAACTAGCAAAAGTGCTTTTAACTTTTATTTACCCTGCTCTAAGAGACATGGTTTTTCAGGACTAGCAGAACAGCAGGTGAGTTGTTCAAATTCCCAAAATAAAGCATTGTGTTTGCTTTCCTGAGATCATGCATTTGACTGGGAAATGGCAAAGAACATTTCTATTGACCCTAAGGCCTCAGAAAACTATACCTGGTAGTAGTAGTACAAATTCAGAGACTTGTATTAAAAAAAAAAATTAAGCAGATAATAGAGATTTGTAGACTATGTGATCATTACTGAATACATGTAGGCTTTAAAAATCTTTTCCCACTCCAGCATCTATATGTTATTTCAATAATATCTAAAAGCTGCACTACACTGAGTTTGATGGGATGTGATGTGTTTGGTGTCCTACAATATCTGAGATAGGTTTATTTTACATTGAAATAGATTGAGCTAATATAATGAGATTGCTTGACACAGGAAAGCCAGTGAAAAGGTCACAGAGTAGGAAAGACTTGCTATATTTATGTGTTTCCACATATTTTGGTTCTGGATTTTTGTGTGCTTTTAAATTTAAATCATAGGGATATTACCTGATCAGCTTGTAAAGACAGTGAAAAAAACCCACCCCAAACTCTACTAATTAGTCTATTGCTAAATAGGATCTGAAGCATTTTGCAAAGTGCCAAATGTTTTAAGTTTCACAAAAGCATAATGAGGTACACTATTATCTCTGCTGCTATCCAGGCAAGTTGAGACAAATCCTGAGCTTGAATATATAAAGTACCTGTTACAGATAATCTCTGCAGGGGATCTGGTGCTGGTATTTTGTTATGATCAAGACTCCTAACTTGGAGTACAGATTAGATTAGATAGTCTGCTTTAACCTCTCTTCTCATAGTCTGGTTTTGCTATTGAAAGAGAACTACCTTACTGAGTATCAGTGAACCATCAACTCAGAGGATGGGGCTGGGAAAGTATTTTGCTTGCCACGTATAAAAGAATCAAGAAGCTGCTTTTCTTATTATGAAAATGTGTGTCTAACCCAGATTTAAGGAAAATGATCTCGTAGGAAGACCTCTGTGAATGCAGGCATTTAACAGCTGCTGTGCTGTCACTTATGGCTGCCAAAGACATCCAAAGACAGGTCGCTGGCTGGAGCTCGTGGTTCTAATTCCTTCCCCAGGCAATCCCCTTCCCTCCCCGTGCCCCGTCGCTGATGGGGTGTCTTGAGCAATGCGTGGTGTAGGGACATGGGCTGAGTGTAAGAAATCTGTCACTGTCCAGGACTGTGTGTGGTGGGCTCCTCGTGCTGGAGCTGACAGCTCTGGGGAGCTGCCACTCAAGTTCTGAGATGGAGCATCTCAAACCCCATCAGTTGAATCACTGCAAGTTTCCTCTCGCTCACCAGCTGGACTGATTGGGTGATGTAAAACCTGTCGCTCTGCAGCCCCGTTTCCGTCTCGGTAAGTGCAAACCTTTCCAAAAGTTAGTTGCTGCGGGTTACTAATCCTCTCTGAGGCAGGTAAGGCCTGAGGTGTGTGGGAACCATCTCTGCACCGTGCCCTTGCAGCAGCACAGCTCCGGCCATGGGCTGAGCTGCAGAAGGGCTGGAAAAGAACTCGCTGAGAGCAGCAGTGAAGCTGAGGGGGCAGAATGCATTTACCTGGTCCCTAATTTGACCAGAATCTGGTGCTCCAGAGCAGCAGTTCAGTGAAAGCCCGTGGCTGTCAAGACTGGCTGAAATGAGAACAAAAGAGGGGATGAAGATGGAGGGAGAAGTAACTAAATTGAAGAAGAAAAGCTTGAAGGAATGAGAGAAATAGACAACGCTTTGCAGTCACCTTCCTCCCACTGATTTGCCTTTAGAGCGGAATTTAAAACCAGTGCCACTTATCAGACCTGCCGTGTTTGCGGCTTTGTAGTAAAAGAAGTATTTTTTTTTCTTGATGCAATGCAAGTCAGAGTTGTGGTCGGTGTCACGACAGCTGTCTCACAGAGAACGAGAAACCACAGACTTTCTTGACACTTCAGCAGCTCAAGGTGCGCATCCTTGTGTCCGGCCTCCGGCTGCCACTGACTTTCCAGAAGCCGTGAGGCGAACACCCGGGGCCGGGTTGCTTTGGGCGGCGGTGCCCGGCGGTTCCCCGGCTGCCACCCGCGTACCCCCGCGCTCGGGCCAGCGCCGCGACCCCCGCCCGCGCGCTGGTACCGCCCCGTCGGGCGGGGCGGG
>VXAX01003964.1:288554-501120 GCA_013399835.1 Leptocoma aspasia
GGCTCCACAGGAGCCGTCGCGGGTTTGCCGCGATCTTCCTGCCCGCCCCTTCCCCCCCTTGCCGCCGGTTCTCCCCTCCGTCGAGGCGTGGGGCAGGACGGACCGAGTCGGCGCTGGCCGGGCCCGGCGGCCGCTCTTACACGGGGAGGAGTGCCCGAGTTGAAGGCCTGCCTTTCCCGCCCTTACTGCTGGAAATCCCAGCCACGTCTGTGTCAGAGCAGGTGACACCACTCTCCTGAGTCCCGGGCCAGCCGTCTCGGCCTGGCACAGCTCTGCCGCCGCTTTGAACGGGCTCTTCAGCCATGGTTGAGCTCCCCATTGAAAAGGCAAGGAAAACTGAGACAACCCGTATGAGCAGATCAGAAAAAGTAACAGGATCTTTCAAAAGGACTTTGGCTGGTCCCCACTGTAATTGTGTATGTTCTTTCAGCTCTGATATCCCCACTTAGGACTGGTTTTACAAGATTGAATTTCAAGGATAAACTCAAGTCTTTCTACTGCTGTTTAAAAAAGCCCCGGTGGCTCCCCAGCACCCTTGCTGCCATCCGCACATGCTGAGTGCGGCAGAAGTAGCCTGAAGTGATGTTATAATTAGGACACATTTACTCCTGGAAAACTTGCACATTACAGTGCAGAGCAAGTGTGTGCACCTGCTCAAGAGCTGCTGTAGCGCCAAGCGCACAAGTGGAGACGATGTTTTACAACCTTTTGTTTAAAAGTACTATAGTGATGGAAGAAAAGTGGCCTTTTGGTTCTAACTGGCTTCATGTAATCAGCTGTGCCAGGAAGTATTCTGACTTGAGCAGACAGATAGCCCCCCTTTGCAGTTTTGAGAACAATGCATTTTTTTAACAATTTTTAAAATTTAAAATTTATTGCTTTGCAGGTTTGGGAGCCATTGCCCTGTGCTGGCACTGATTAACTTGCAGGTCATTAGCAGTGGCTGCCTTAGCAGGGTCAGACAGGGTCAAGCAGGGATCTGTAGCCCTGCCTGAGTCTTGGAGCTGCCAGGTTTTGGTGGAAATGATGAACTCCAGGCATGTTGTTGAGAGCATTCACAAGCACTGAAGGGAGACACCTTCCCTTTGTTATTCGTGGATGCAGATTTCTTACTGAGGCAGAGAAAAAAGCTTTTTCCCTGAGACTGCAGAATGGATTAGCTCAGTTGGATAGAGCATGGTGCTTGTAAGACCATTGTGGGTCTGATCTCTGTATGGGCCATTCACTTAAGAGTTGGACTCAATGATTGTGGGTCCTTTCCCACTCAGGTGTATTCTGTGAAATCTGTACGTGTAGCCCAGATTCTCCAAAGGATGGTGTTTTCTGCTCCCACCCCTTGCCTACCCTCAGTGCTCCTGCCCTGGTGTCCCTTCATTAGGCCTCACAAGGAGGAGTGCTGCCCCTTTAGAGCATGGTGCTGTCTCTGCACTGCCTGCTCTGTGGTTTCTCCCTAAACCCAGGGCTGAAGTGCAGAACAAGTGGACATTCATCCCCAGGGCTGTGGGGTGTCAAAGGCCCTGTGACTACTGTCTGGTCACTGCCTGGTTGTCACCCTGTCCCAGGGGGCTGACAACAGCCAGAGTGGGCTGGTGATGGAGAGGGATGTCATGTGGCACCAGGGTTTGACTACCCCGTGATCCTGAGCCCTCAGCAGGGATCCTGCCCCAAAGTATCTCCTTATGGCACTGTTCAAACCCAGCTGTATCCTGCCTGATTGTTCTTGTAGGGCATATTGGAGAAATGATTTGATGAAATGTGGAGCAGTGGTTACTGTGAACTAGACTGCCATCAACAAGAGGGGAATTTAAGCCATTGGGTTTAGCAGCCCTTTCATCATTCTGGTATAAAATACCAGAATACAAGCTCCGCTTATATTGACCTGTGCTGGGAGGAAGTGGGCTCTGCTCGGATGAGGGGGGGACTTCTGCTGGAAGTGCCGAGGTTTGTCCTTGGCCTGCAGTGACAATGTTTTCCTTGCTGTTGCAGTGCCCATCTACGTGCCGTTCCTTATCGTGGGATCTGTATTTGTCGCCTTCATCATCTTGGGGTCACTGGTGGCCGCTTGCTGCTGCCGATGCCTGCGGCCCAAGCAGGAGCCCCAGCAGAGTCGAGCCCCTGCGGGCACCCGCCTGATGGAGACGATCCCCATGATCCCAAGTGCCAGCACCTCCCGGGGCTCCTCCTCCCGCCAGTCGAGCACGGCTGCCAGCTCCAGCTCCAGCGCCAACTCGGGGGCCAGAGCTCCACCGACGAGGTCCCAGACCAATTGCTGCTTGCCAGAAGGGACCATGAATAACGTCTACGTCAACATGCCCACGAACTTCTCGGTGCTGAACTGCCAGCAGGCCACGCAGATCGTGCCGCACCAGGGCCAGTACCTGCACCCGCAGTACGTGGGCTACGCCATGCAGCACGACGCCATGCCGCTGACCCCGGTGCCCCCCTTCCTGGACGGCCTGCAGGGCGGCTACAGGCAGATCCAGTCTCCCTACCCACACACCAGCAGCGAGCAGAAGATGTACCCGGCTGTGACTGTGTAGCGCTGACACCTTCCCCTCCCCATCCCTGCCCAGCCAATTTTAATATCTGAACTGAACGGAGGAGAAATACTTCCTTGGAACAAAGCTCCGAGAACACCACTTGTAAATAATTTTGAAAGGCTCATGCATGTCAGACAGTGTTTATAAACCATTTATTTTCATTGGGGTCTGTTGCCAGGAACTGTAAGGATGCTATCTCGGAATTAACGTTGCCAGATACGCTCTCATTCCAGCGCGTGATTTACGGCGGCGAAGGATTATGCTGGAAATGCATATGTATTTCTGATCACTGTACTCGTGAGATAAATGTCGGAGCCATTAAGTGCCCTTCAGGTATGACATGGCCACAAGTATTTGCCTAATTAATTCTAGAAAGAGTTTTGTTACACTGTACAAGACCGCGGTACTTCAGAAACCTCTCTGCTCCCAGCTCCGTAATGACATTTCCCATTGCTTTACAGACAATCACAACTGAGAGCCGAACAGTGCAATCCCTGTGTGCCAGGTGCTGGTACCAGCTGCCGTGGCTTCTTACACACACCTGCTTTGGGGTGAAATGCCACCAGAAGCTTGGTCTTGCAAAGACCAATTTTCCTTGTATTATGTACAAATTGGAAGAGTGAATTATTCTGCTCTTCTTTCCAGTGCACTTGAAACCCTTCTTGGTTTGGTTTTGTGTCAAGATCAGGACCCAGTAGTGGTTTGCACAGGCTTTATCTTTGTGAACATTTTATTAAAACCAGGGTATGAGGTGCTTGATCTTTGTGACACTCAGCAAAGCTTTTGGTACAGCTGGCAGTGTCTGAACTGAACCTGCCTTGGCAGAGAAAGATCAGAGTGTGATTCCAAACGTGCCTGATTTAACCTCACTTCCCATGAAACAGGAAACCCATGTGAATGCCCACGTAGGTGTCAGCCCCAAAGCCTGCTTGCATTGGAGTCTGCCTGTAGGAAAATGGACTTCATCTTGTCCCCCGTGAGCCAATTCTGAGTCCCCTGCCCTACCGAGGGGGAGAGTGTTACACAGAACCCAGCTGGGATGTGAATGGGTTGGTGGAGGTTTGAAATGCATCCTCTTTTCTTCTTTACCCTTGTGGCAGGGGACTAGGGAGGCACAGCTGTAATTAAAAATAAGGAAAAAGGCCCAACCAAAGGACAGAGGTGCTTGTGGTATCACAGGGGTCATGGAGGTGGTGAAATGCAGACAGGAGGGACACTTTACACTGGAGTTGTTGGCTCCATCCTGCTTTGCTTCATCTGGGAAAACACCTCTCCAGGTTGAAGAGGCAACAATCAGATCATTCTAATTATATCATCCCAAATGCAGCAAACTAAGGCTGGTTTTGTCTCTTAAAAAATGTTGCCTCTGCATTTCCATCCATTTGGTCCTCAGCCAAAACAGTGCAACAGAAGACTTGAGGCCCTGTGCAAAACCCAAGCAAGTACTATAACCAGACCAGTGATGAGAAAAGGTTTCTTCTTGTCTGATACTGTATCAATATGTAGCAATAACTGTGATGCTATGTTTTGTATGTCTATTTTTAAATGACACAGAAGGTACAGAGGCATTGCCAAACCCAGTGGTTTACTCATAAACACGCCACACACAGGCAGTCTGCAGCAGGCAGCCATGGTTTGGCCACTGACACGGGGGAATGAATAAGTAATTGATCCCAGATCTGTTGTTCCTGGCTGCAATCGCCCAGTCAGTGTTCAGGAGCTGGACAGAAGGATTGGCTTGTGAGACCTGGCTTCCTCTCCCACCAGCCTGGGTGTCTTTGGGAACAGCACTCGGCTGCTGGAGGTGTTGGACGCTGCATGACTCAGTGCTCGGGGATCTTCAGGGCAGTGGGTGCTCCAGAGCTGGGTGCTGCCAGGCTTCTGAAGGACCCCCTGCACTCTCTGGTCTCTGGGGGTGTAGGTTTCTACCTGCCCACGGTGCAGCGGGGTCACGCTGAGCTGGCATCAGGCACAGGGGCAGCTGCCTGTGCTTCCCCAGGAGCAGGAGGTGCTTGGCCCTGGGTGAACCCTGGCCAAGGCTGCGTGGCCAGACAAGCAGCTCCTCCTGTGGTGGTGACAGTGCCCAGCTGTGAACCAAGTCAGCTCCCCTCCACTGCCTGCCTTGCACAGGCCCTGGCAAGGACACCTCCTCTGACCTACAAAATTCAGGTGAATCTTTGTATATTGTTTACTTGTTTAAAGAAAAAAAAAGAATAAGTTAAATTTAAGTCTGTAGAAATTAATTTACAACTGAAGGCAGAGAAACCCGAGTTCTAATAAAAGGAATTTTGTGAGATGTGGTGTTTTTTTAATGTCACGTACAATAATGTAAAACCAGTGTTACCATTTGATATAGCTTTTAAATCTCTGAAAGAGCACTTGCTTTAAAGTGTTTCTTACAACTGAAGAAAAAAGTCCCCTTTGTTTCTTAATAAATACTTTATGGTGTGACTTTGGTTTTGTTTGCTTTGTCATAGGGTTTTTATTTTTTCAGTTAATGTTTTGCTTTCCTGTGCCTACAAAAAAACCCATCTGACCAGCCCACCTCCCCAGACTGGCAAAAACAAAAATTTGAACTTTTTGCTGTGTTTCTAAGGGATAACAGTAAACCCAATGACTTACACGGCTGAACAGCGTGCTGCAGTGGGGCACGTTCTGAGGGGATGTGTTTGGAGAGATGGGGCGCAGGGAGATGGCATCTGAGCATCAGCTGAGATGGGGATCCCTCACCTCTCGGGTGCCTGGGGAGCAGTGGTGGGAGCAGGATGGGCCAGAGCCTGTGGGCTCATCAAGCTCCCTCTTTTCAAAGAATGCCAAATACTCTGCAGCACATAGCATTTTCTGAGGATTTTGTTTTCAGTTGGATTCACAGTTACCAGCTGAGCAATTTGAGTGTATAACTCTCAGTAAGTGGCTGTGCTGTTCCCACTGTCCTCTGCATGGGGACCCTTCTTGCTGGAGCAAACTCCATCCTCATGAGTAAGACCAAAACCAAAGCCCTGTTGTGCCAGGGGGAATAGCTCAGTCTGGGATGAGGCCACTCTGCTTTCCTGGTGTCTGCTCCCTCCTGCTGCTGGTGATGCTGGCATTGCATTGTGTGGGCAGGTGGGTGCCTGGAGGAGCTGAAAGGGCACGGAGAGGAAATTGGGTGATTGTTGGATCTGCGTGTTTATGACTCAAAAAAGTAGGAAAGAACAATCTAGGAAAAACATCGCCTTGGTCAGGCTCTACATAGCACATTGCAAAATGCTTCCTGGTGTTTGGGGGAGGTGAGGTAGCAAGGCTGGAAGGAGAAAGCTGGCAGGGAAGGAAGGGGTCAGCCACGGCTCGGAGCAGATGTGCTGAGGTGACGAGTACTGCGCAGCAGGGGAGGCCAACAATTTGTGTTAAAGCTTTTTCTTGTATTTTTATCTGCGGAGTTTCTTTGCCCTTGGCAGTTGTTTTCTTTTCGTGCCGTGCCGGAGTTGGCATGCACAGCAAGCAGCGGTGAGGGTGGGGAAAAGCTGGCAAACCCCACACAGGCTGGGCTGGTGCTGGTTTGCCCTGAGTGCTGGTGATGTCCTCACAAGGGGACCCGTGGGCACAGGGTGCCCTGAGGTGGCTGTAGGCAATCCCACGCCCAAACCACTAAGCCATGCAGAGAACAGCAGGAAACCATCGCCAGCGACAGGATCCCCTCCCAGCACACACGTGGAGAAACACTCTGGAATGTCTCCCCTCTGAGCTGGGCATGTCAGGGGACAGAGGCCCTTGGCAGGGGCTTGTGTGCCCCTGTACAGCTGCCACCAGCTGTGCCACGGTCATTAGGGAACAGTGGAGGTTGGAGCAATTCTGGACCAGTGCTCATGTGCGACCCACAATACCCAAGGGGAGCAAGCCAGGGAGCAGGTCTCAGCTCAGCACCTCCCTTGCAAAGTATCTCGTTTGCTGCTCACTTTTTGGTCTTGCTGGAGCTCTTCTCCCTCCAGATTTTCTGCTTTTCCACTCTTTTCCTCCCACTGAAGTTATTACTAAATACTATTCCCCACATGTATTCCCTTCTATTTTTCCAAGCTGAATCTCATTTTATTGTTTCCTCTTCATATTTCCTGCTTCTCAGTAGGTCCCTTTGTAATATTTCCCTGTCCTCAGTGGGGTTTACAACATTTTCTTGCCCAGGATCACTTGCAAATGGACTGAACAAATCACATAAGCCTGTGCCATCCTTTCTCCCCTTCCCCATCTACACTGAGTGGACCCAGTTCCATGAGACCCTGGCCACCCTGGAGGCTCACAGTGTCCCCTGTCCCATAGGAGAGCATTTAATCCTTGGGACAGTATTTCTGTGCAGCCTGGATGGCCAGATAACACCGCTCACTGGTGCTGTAACAGCCTCCTGTGCTTCAGCAATGGGGATATGCCCATGGTGCTGGGCCATGTGCCACAAAATACCTGTGTGGGCTCCAGTGAGAAAGCCTCAGGTGAGCCAGCACTGTGGTGTGGCTGCTGTGCACCAAACACTATATAGTGCTGGCCTGTCTGCAGCAAGCCCTGGAGGTGAGGTTGGCACAGGTGGTGTCTTGTCTCAGCACCCTGGGGTGTGCCAGTGTCCCCATCTCCTGAGGGACACCCAGTCCCAGACACAGCTTCACCCTGCCCTCTGGGAAACCCCTACAGCCCGGGCACAGGGATGGATTTTCTCCCCCTGCTGCAGAGATCCCCCTTCCTGTGCCAACACTGACTGTTTTTGTGATTTGCCCACAGAAATGCTGTCCTAATTGCTTGGCTTAATTTGTCCTTTATACCCGGAAAATCTCAGCACACTGACCTGACCCCAGGCCTTTTTCACCTGGCTTGTGACCCTGCACCTCTCACCTTCTCCAGCTTCTCCATGCTGGCTTGTTTACGACGTTTTCCCTGGCCCTTGTGTGATTTCCATCTCCTGCTTGTCCCTGCTGAGACAGACCTCTTGTGGGGGCAGCTGTGCTGGATGGGAACATCTGGGGCATCTGGTTCACGAGCAGAGGCACAGCTTCATTTGGAAAATACCTTCCCACTTAACATCAAAGGTGACATCTTCCGAATACCGAAAGCAAGGCAGCAAACATTCCACTAGGCATGGCTGAAAAGTTGCTAGGTGTGCAAGAGGCCAAGTATCCTCTTACTCCCTGATTTTCATTAGAAGAGGGGAGACAAACCTCTCTGGAGTGTAACATGAGTCACAGCTCTCAGATTGCAAGTGCCTCCAGCATTGTACTGGCTGCTGGCTTTGTCAAAAGAAGGTTAGTTGACTTTATTTTTAGTATTAATCAATTTCAGTGGCTATTTCTGATGAGATGAAGCCATGCAGGTCACAACTCAAAGCAATCACTTTCTGCACCGGGCAAGGCCCAGTGGACACATCCAGCTCATCAAGGACACAGGTTGCTTCCTGTTTGCATTGTCCATAACACATCAGGAAATATAAAAGAAAACTCACTTGAAACTTTGAAATCTTGTCTGCCATCACAGGCTGTTGCAGAGACACTTTCTAGGCTTATAATAGCAAAAAAAGATTTCAAACATTCAAGAAAGAATAGCAATAACATCTTTGTCCTAAACATGATAATCCTTTACTTTCAAGTAAATTGTCCCTTATTGGTTATCAGTCCTCCAGAAAACCTCCAGCAAAATCAAGGCAAACAGTGATACATCAAGCTGAAAAATGTTTAATTCAACAGGTAAGTTGCTTTCCATCAAGTTCCTCATGTTCAGTGCTGAACCAGCTCAGGGCATGGCCCATCCTGGTTTGCCTCTCTAGGTTAATTTGAAAAAAATAAAGCAGGATAGCACTACTTTGGATCCCATCAATGATATTAAACCAGGGCAAGTGAGCATCGTGTCAGAAAACAGTAATAATGCAGCAATAAAATAAAAATACTTCTCTACCTACCTTCCAAGATGCTGAGCAGCTTCACAGGATTATAAAAAAAATGGGCTGGATTGGAGGGGACCTTAAAGATCGTCTAGTTCTAATCCCCTGCAGGAGGGACACCTCCCACTAGACCAGGTTGCTCAGTGTCCCATCCAGCCTGGCCTGAACACTTCCAGGGATGGGTCTCTTATGTTTCCTTCCATCAGATTTAGGAAGAGCCTTGAAAGCTGATGGGACAAGCTGGCAGAGTGTTTGATTCTGCTGGGTGTAGAGCCCAGCTTAGCTAGGCCACAGACTTACCAGAGCTCGCTGGTGCTGCAGATGCTGCAGAGCACCAGGGCAGGTCTGACTTGTTGCAGGACAAGATTGAGGATGTCAGTGTGTTGTGCAGTCTCTGCTAGGATTCAGTATCCAAATAATTGGGTAAATATTGGCTTGTGCAGCTGCTAATTCCCTCAATATTTGCTTTTGAGAGACAGAATCATATTGACTTCACACAATCAGACAGTCCATGCATGATTGTAAATATCTCATTATGGGGGAAAAAATGATTCTCAATTTACTTTGCTGCAAACCAAAAACAACTGCTGTAGCTCTACTGTGCAGTCAGAACCAGGCTCTCAGTTTAAAAGCTGAAGCCCACCCTCACTGTGGATGGGCAAACACGTACAGTCATTCCACAGGATTTAGTCAGCAGGTATGAGAGCAGCAGGCAGCTCAAGCTCTCATACCTGGCACATCCAAATGAGCTGGCACTAGGCTCACACTGTGGTTTTTTATGGACTAAGGCATGTATTTGGGAGCTTACAGGCAGTTCCTTCCACAGTGTGGAGAAAGGAAGGAGTGAGATGGACCAGCACAATTACAAACCCAGCACAATATACAAACCTAGCCCACAGTCCCTTTCTTCCAGTCCTTTTCTCCTGAGGGACTGGGGGGTGCTCCTGCTGCCTTTACTGGATACCAGCAAGTACCAGCAGCTCCACAGGACCAACAAAGCAGTCTTGGTTTACTGTGACAGCTGTGCTGGACATTTTTTATGAGGCTGTAGGCCAGTGCCAGCTGAGCCATCAGACAAGGTGGCTATGAGAGCTGAGGCTCCCAGACTCACCACTGCAGGATTTAAGTGACAATCTGCCCTGAAAAGTTGCAGCTTCTTCACTTGAGGGCTGCTTTGTGTGACCCAGGAAGCTCAGTGCCTCCACCACTCTGACATGACACTCTCACAGGGGCAGCACCAAACACCAAGGGAAATGCAGACAGGAACCATGACTACCTCTTCAACCATCACCCCCTGTCCTTAGAGAGTCATGGCAAGAAAAATGCAACATGAGCTCCCTCCCATCAAGCTTCCTCATGGTGAATGTCCTGGCTGGGCATGGCCACTGCAGCAAGGTCTCACCAGCATTGCTCACCATTCCCTTGCCTGGGACATAGCCCACTCCCCATCTGCCCTTGAGCTCCTTGCCCAGCGTGGACAGCCAAAAACCAGCAGTGTCTTTCAGGGATTTTTAAAGCCTCATTTCTCTGCAGTACCGTATTTCTGCTGAGGAGGAAACCTCAAATGCTGAGGGAACTCAAAGAGGCATGGGGCTGTGACGGAGGGAGGGCTGGTCACTGGGTACTGCCACAGCAGCACTCACTAAAAGGGATTATGTTTCTGAAATCTTCCTGCTTAACATTCCTCAGCTGGACCTTTCTCAGTTACACTTTCATTTTTTAATGCTCCCATTTCAGACTTGAGCATTAATCTACAGGTTTAGGGACTTTGATTCTTCTTTGTTCTGGTATGAGGCACCAAAGGCTGCCGTCAACAGACTTCGCAGCTGCTCCAGCAAATATTTGGCTCTGGGACATGAGCACTAGGCTCTCTCACAGTCTTGCCTGTCAGACTGTTAGAGGGAAAGTCTCTGAGGTGATTAGTCAACTAATATATCTAATAAGGGGTTTAAGCAGCAATCCATTATGTTTAACAATTCTGAGAATCATTTCCCTTTTAGTGTGCTCCACAAGAGACAACAGTGCAGGGAGCAGTTGGCTGAGCATCCAATTCTCCTACCACCAAGTGAATAAGGCTTACTTGAGTTTATCATCAATTTTACTTTGGCATAATTGATTGCCCAGATGTGTGAGAAGCTTTTACAAACAGCACAGTTCCTGCTGCTACATGCTTGCAGGCTGGGCTGCAGCTATGGAGGCCCAGGGAAGAAGCAGGCATTTACTCCAGCAAAAGAGGGATACACAAGTTCATCACTATCTTTTAATTTCCCTGCAAATAAAAAAGCAGATACTGGTCTGGATTTTGGGATAAAAATGTTTTGAAATGTGCTCAAGCAATGACTTGTTAAGGGAAGAGGGGAGATTTGGCTTACACCTTCTTTCTGTTCCATAATTTTAAAAAACCCAGAAATAATTTGTTGTAAAAAAGTCTCTCTACGCTTTTAAAACTAGTTCTGTCAGCAATCTATTAGGAAAAAATCCTATTCCTCAAGTTATAGCATCCTAAGGGGGAAAATTTTTAGCCAAACTATATATAAATATGCATTTTGTTCCTCATAAAATCTGTTTAATTCCAGAATCTATTAATATTTGGACAAAGGGATCTCTTTGTTAAAGCTCATACCCTTTCATTTTCTATAGGGATCTGACAGTACATGCTCCCCATGGTCACCAAAAATCAAGTAAGACCAATCTTTTCTGCAAATTTAACTTCAGCCATAACTTGAGTCCCATTCCTGAGTCGGTGCCAAGTGTCCCGTGGCACATATGGATGCAACACTGCTGGGGACACGAGAGCCTTTGTGTGGTGCTTCCTGCTGCCACTCTGGCTTGAGGCTGGGGAACTCCAGAGTCACTTCTCCAGGTCTGGCACCATCAGCAGAGAGATGTGACATTCCCGAGCAGGCAGAAGCGGGAGAGAGCCTGTCCCTGTGCTCTGGGGGAAAGCCTCTGCCACACCTCACATCTCTGCACTATCAGACCATGCTCCCCCTCAGACTCAAGAGCCTGAAGGCCCAGGGTTGAAAAAGCCTCTTGCAAATCTAGCTGCAAGTAAGGAGGCAAGGGAGGTTTTTAGGGCTTAATTTTCTCCTGCTGTGTCTATGTGACTTAATTGGGACAAAAGACTTCCAAGCTTTATTTTGGTGAAGCGTTGGTGAGATCAAGTGTATCATTTGTAGAAGAATCTCTCTCCATCTAGCTTATATAAAAAGAGTTTTCCCCCTGAAGACACTATTCAAATACCAGTACGTGCTGTCAGCTCATCAGCACCACTCTTATTTTACCATACTAGCCCTGCATTTGGGGCCTGATTTGAGACCTATTAAAGGAACTCAAGCCTTGTTCTAATGAGCAAGCCCTTAAAAAACACCCAAAAGGCCATGACAAAATAAAAATAATCCATTCAACAGCTTTGCAGGCTAAATCTCAGATGTATTTAACACTGAACTCTTGCTGCAAAGCTTGTGGGGGGATAAAACAAACAAGCCTCGGTCCACTGGATTGCTTTAATAAAAGGTTTATTGGAAATATTTTTGTGCAGACATACAACAGTCAACAATGCTATTCAAAGCTACAAATTGTCTAAGTTTTCTCAACCTTCTAAAAATACAAGTAAATGACCTTCATTTGTATTCAGTCTGGGAGGGAAACAAACTCCACTGTAATGCAATGCTGTATTTAAACTACCAGAGGACATTAATAGGACCTGAAAATGGTAACACTTCTAGAGGAAAAAACCCACACACCACTGCTGCTCTGCTGGGAGCCAATTAAACATCCCCCCACAGCATCACTCCTCTCTGCATATCCAGATTAAAACATCCCCATCTGAAACAATATTTAAGCAATTTGAGTACAGATATGACAGACAAGCGGGCACATGACTTGGCTCGCTGATGAAAAAGATGCTGTTAAAGATCCTGTCACTCAAGACGCTGAATATTTGACCTCCCAGTGCAATGGGCTGCACTTTGGGGGCTGGAGGAGGGACAGGGGGAGGTTTTCAAGTCAGACAACTTTTCCAGCACACACATGTACACAGTCCCAGAGGGCTTGGCTGCCTCACTGCTTTATAACTGGAGCCCTTTTAAAAAAAAAGAAAAAGTAAAAACGTCGAGCAACTTTCCAGTCTATGAACTCTTGACGGTAAGAACAGCAAGTAACCTCATTCCCTTTCTGAATCAACATATCAACCAGAAGGGCAGATGAGAGCATAAGCACTGTCTGGTGAACTCCATGTTTTCTAAGAAACCCTGCAGATGTTTTGAAACAGATTAATTTATGCCAAGACAACATCTGGAACATCTTCGCAGGGAAACCACCCAGTAAGGTAGTTAGAATTTAAAACAATCATGTCTTTCTGTTAATGTTGGCTTTTTCCCTTGGCTTCATTGCTCCATAATTACAAGGGTGCTGACCTTCCAGCTATGCACAGTGACACTTTGGCAATATATTAACACTTTTCTTCATCGTTAGGCTTCTGAGTGATTGCCCAGAGCTGGGATTGCCCACACAGAATTTGTCATTTACCAACTTCTGTTTCTCTTTAGGAGCTATGAAGACAAGGAGAACGGACCTCTTGTGGCAGACTCCAGGAGAACTTATCTCACCTTCTTCAAACATAATGGAAGGCTTTGGATAAACACCAGTACTCAGCCACTTTACTTTCTGTCCACACCACAAATGAGCAGGCCATGATTTCAAATGAAACAACCCCTGGGCTTCACACACTATCACAAAGAGATCAGATTAACAGATTGCCCAGATTAACAAGCCCCTTGCACTGGCCTGAGGGACAGGAACCTGCCCAGGAGCAACACCTAAGCAAAAGTCCCACTAACTCTCCATGAGGGACTGCCAGTCAGGACTGAAATAATTCCAGTGCTCAGTTCTGGTGAGTCCATGAGGCAAAGAGGAACCAGTAAACAATTTAGCAATCTTCATAACCCAGGAAACATCCTGCTAAAGCCAAAGTATGCTAAGCAGGGGACACTTCTGGCAAGAACTCATTCCAAGCCCAGGACACAGCTTGGTACCAGAGAAACTCAGCTTCAGGAGGTAACAGTGCTTCACAAATTCTCAACTCAGCTCTGCTCCCTTTCCAGAGCCACAGGAAGGAACGAAAGAAATCAGCTTTATCACAGCTCTTCATGGATGCCTGAGGAATCCCTCCCCTCACTAACCTCTAATAGCAGCACTGGTCTTGGCTGACCTATTTTGTTTCCCAGTCTTCACCTCTCCAGACAGCCCATCCAAAAGCACATTCCTGGCCAGATAAACTCAGCCAGGCTGTCTAGGTCTCCTGCAGGTCATTGAGAAGAGATCACCTTTGGGATTCACTTGTGTGGCCAAGCAGTGCAGGGCACTTTCTGGTTTTCATTTGCCAACAAAGCTCAAAGCCTCCATTAATCTTACTGCTACATATGGAAAAGGTACCCATATGGATTGATTTTGTTGTCACCTATTGTACTGACCTATCCTGTGGCCTTCTCTGGACACACAGCTCCGGTCACAGATGCTGAAAGGTAGTGAAGCCTCTCTTGGGTGTCTGTAGGATACTGAGAAGAGGTGAGTATAAGAATCCTTCCTGACGGGACAGAAGGGGTCCAACTGTCTGAAGGCTGAGGAACATGCATGGTCAGTGCCACATTTTAGAAGCAGACTGCTACCCAGATACACCAGGTATAGCATAGACACAGCCCAATTCTCCTCCCCAACCCCTCAGATATTTCATACCATCACCATTTCTTGTTAGACTCAACAGGACACAAAGAGCTCTCCTGAAACCTGACTGAAATTTAAGGCATTGATACTGTGTGATGATTCAAAACTAGGGTAAAATACCCCTAGTACTTAACACTAATGAGAAATCCAATAAACCCAAGGTGCTTCTCAGGGCCAACCACCCACTCAATGCCTGCTCTGCTTCAAACCTGAGCTGTGAGAAGTGCACTCCTCAGAGCATTTAAAGATTAAATTAAGCAATTATTTATAAAACCAAGGGAGAATGTAACAAGAGTATCACTAGTCTTCACTGATGGCTGGAGGCAATGTGAAAACAGAAGATTTAGTGAGTTAGCCCAAAAGGGCAAACTCAGCCTGCAGGACAGGGACAGTGTAAGGACTGTGCACCTCTCAGGCTCTTGGGTTGTCCACAGAGGGCCAAGCTGCCCCCTGTGCGGCCACTGACCACGTCCCCACATTTCACATATTCACATAAAAAAAGCTTTCTCTGCTTTATTTATGACTTTATTATTACGGCTGTCTCCCAGCAAACATACTCCAGTACATGCTGTAAAAAATAATGTAATCTTGGTAGCAAAAGACTTCCCTGCAGCATCTGCTATGAGCTGCTGGCTGAGCCAGGGGAAGAGACTGCATAGTTTTGGCCATGCACTAAGGGGTGTGTAGTCTAGTAAACTGCAGATTAGTGAGGCTTGACTGTTCTCTTAATTTACAGCCCATATAGTTCATGTTAACTCTACACACATTTTTAGGTATATTAGCAGCTTAGTTTGACCCAGATACTTTTACTGGTTATTCTCCATTTCTCCTTGACAAGTTATTACTGACTTCCCATTCTAGCTCCCTACAGCAAGACCTGAAGCCCTGTCAAGGAAAAGAAAATGTCAACAGACTTTTCAGCAGTGCTCAGAGCAGCTCAGGCTCCCACTCGTCAGCTTTAAATTGCTACTAGGCAATCATTAAAGGAGCAGCAGCTTCCATGCAAGCTGTGATTATGGTGTTATAAAAAGCAGCAACCAGAGCCAAATCTAACTCAGGAAAATCAGCACTTCTATCTGAATATCCAAGCCCATCTCCCCTTGGTCAGTGCAGAGAGCTGCTCAGGAAGCCCTTTTCTGATCAACCCTCAGTAGTGAAGTCTGGACAGTCACGCAGAAATCCCCCATTCCTTCTGCTCCGGTACCCTGTCTAGTTGATAACATTTTCACACAGCACTTTCAAAGGCTGCTGTTACTGCTCCGTGCATTTGCCCTAATGAACAAGGAATTCTGTTGATGCAGAGCAGCTGTCATTCTCCTTCTGCTAACACAGCAACCGAATACACCTCATCACTGCTCATCAAGACAAGCAACTCCAACACCCAGTCTGCGGCACATTACAATACATTAATTCCTGTAATGACTCCAAAGAACAAGAAGAATGCCAGGTCTTGACCTGGGTGGGTTCTACAGAATTAACTCAGCTAGAGATTAAGGCCATACAGTGATGATAAAGTCTGACCCACTAGCCTCAGTGTCACATACTGTATAGCCCTGTGACAAATCCCATGTGCAATTCCCATTGAGCTGACAACCAACACACGTACCTCATTCTAAGCCACCATTCACTCTAGGGAGGGTTTTTGTTTGTGACACACACTGACCTCAATTTACAGGGAGGTCAAAATGATGCAGCCCATAGTCTGCACTAATAAAATAAATCACATCAGATGACAGCTGCTCCTCCCCAGCATCTTTCATTACGTTCTGCAAAATTTTGTTGCCCTAAGTTAAGAACAGAAAAAACTCCAGGATCCCTTCTATTCTCTGCTTAACACATTTACTTGCCATTTTTCATTATCGAAAGGCTTTTACAAGTTTTTTTCTGCAGCCTCATGAAAAGCCTCCAAATTGTTTACATGCCAATGTTTGGTGTGTAGCTTAGAGTACAAAGACTAAGCTGATCTCATTTTGCCTTGGTGGGAAGTTAATTTTCCTTCTGTTTTTACAGAAGGAAGAAACAATTAGCGGTTCTGAGGAGAGGCTTACACCACACATTTCCTAAACAGATTTGGTTTCTAAATAAAAGGAAGCGTTTAACAGGTTATATCAGCATTAAGACTTAAAAACTTCTGGGATCAGGTTTACTGTCCCCTTATTTATTCTCTGCACTAGTATTTGTGCCTTTAAACAAAATTCCTCTCCCAGAAAATACACATATCCACACTTGGCCCCTTGACATTCATGCCTATGGCAAAATTATTTGCACATTTTCCTTATTACATAATTGTCTCATTAGCACTGCAGAAAGAAGGTGAAGACTTTTCCCTCTATGCCATCAGCCTAATCCAAGACCAATCCTGGCTGGTGCTGCAGGAGCAAAATTTGCCATTTCTAAAATAGAAGGGGACTCTGAATCTCTGAGATGGCACTGGAAATTGAACTACAGCACTTGAGTGCTGGCATTAACTCACAACCCTTAAGGAAGATTAAACCAGTAGGCCAGGCTGGAGTTTTCCTTTCCTCTGCTAAACATAAATATTCATATTCAAATTGCTTTCGGATATATTTAAATCAATAAAAAATTCTGGATGATGGTCAATAGGGCAAAAAACAACGCCAACTTTTTAAATACACAGATGTAGTATATACATGAACCACAAAGCCTGGCTTAAACACAGCAGTATTTACTTTATACTGTTCAGAAACGTGGCTTGGCAACTAAAATTAATAGAACTCGTCTGGAGGACAGCATAAGCTTTCTAAGAGCTCTTTCAGCTTTAACTTATGCCCTAGTCTTTGCCCTTTTTTTTTTTTCTTCAAAAATCCCAATCTATGCAGCAGCACGCCCATCCCAGTGGCACAGCAAGGCCATGGGGCCAGCATTCCTTCCAGGGCTCATGGGCTGAGTATTTTGGGAAGCCTGTTGATGGATCACATCTAGAAGAGGGACTGGTTTGGCTGAACAAACAAACAGCAGGTCTTCTCTTCACAATGGCCAGCTCTGTGTGTGTCCATGTGTGTGCACGCACGTGTGTAATCCCTTCCTGCCCTCCTCTGCAAACCTCTCTTACCTGGCCAGGGGAAGGCTTCTTTAGAGTTACACTATCAGCCACCTATGCAGATGTACATCTTATCAACATATCTGACAAGATGGTACCTTTAAATTAAAATTCTCACTGTTTTGTTCTACTATTAAACTGGGAGTGGGGTCATGGAGGGAAGTCCCAGGCTACATCTGAAGTGCACATCCAAATACATCATGAAGCGTTATGAGGAGGCACCTAGTTGAGTTCATCTTTGTGTACAATGCCATGCACTCAAGACAGCTGCCCTGCCAAGCTCTCACTTCCACATCCTGGCTGTGTCAGTAAGCTATTAGCTGGGTTTCAGAAAGCTAAGATAGAACCCTAATAAATCCTGTAAGAGGGCAAGAAATATTCTAAGTAATTGATTGCTATCTTGTGTTATTCTGTCATAAGAAGGCAAATAAGCATTTTTAGCTGCAAATTGCGCTGCAATCAAAAATTTTGCACCAAATGGTCTGTTGAAAATTTCAGCCAAATTAACAGTGAATACAAGAAGGAGTAAAGTCTGCATGCAGTTGTGTGCACTTGGTCTGTGTGTGACAAAACAGGAAATCTCAGCACCCCGTTCCAATTAAGCAAAGGCTGATTTCTCATGGAACATAAATTTTCTACTTTTCCCCCAGAACAACCTTATGCTGATGTTTTAAATAGTGGTAAAACATTGTTTTTAATTTCACACCTCACATAGCACAGTCAAATGCTTCATAACAACATAAACAAAACTTTAGGCAGAGCTTTGCGACTGAAGTCAAACAATGATTTCCCCCCACACTCAAGGTTTGCAGGGAGAATACAGAAACTTGTTGGCTAAGGCCACAGAAATGAGTTCTCTGGTGTTTTGGCTGCTGCTGCCAAACCTAGTCATGAGTGTGTTAACAGTGGATGCATTGATCCAAATCCCATTATTCCCACCACCCATCAAGTAAAGAATAGTTTATTCTATTTCTGTTCTCCTTTTGGTTGTATCATAGGATCGAACAACTTGCGACTGGGAAACAACACCGTGTTCTTCTTGAGAAAATGCATACCCATCTGAAAAAGCAAAGGAAGAAAAAAGAAATCAGTCACCAGATTGAACTCAAGAGCATAGACCACTTTTAGGAACAGTTTTAGGCATCACTGAAGTTATGTGATTGAGACTGCAACCATCTTAATTTCTGTGCTGTGCTTCTGATGCTTAGAGCTATGCACTGCATTGCCCATGTGGCACAGAAAGGGTGTCTGCTGCCAGCTCTGTCCCTCTGCTCCCCTCCCCAGGCCAGGTCAGTGCACACAGTCACCAATGCCCTCTGAGTTAACCTAACAAGCTACAGATTGGTCTGAACACACACCCATAGTACTCCCACAGTGGCAGAGCTTCTTTAAAGACTTAACAGAGAAGTAGAGATTTGTATTTTGGCTTGACTGCTCTGTAGGCCATTTGATACCAGCAGTTTCTCTGGAGAAAGGTGGGAATGTCTAGCCCACAACCAGATTTTTCCTCACATCTTCCCATTAACTCCCCTCAGGTTTTTTTTTTTTTTTAAACGATTTTTCAAGTTGCATCTGACAAACGACACTGTGAAACTCTTGATTCTCTCAGCCAGTCACTTATATTTTGCATAGAGCAACCATGCATTCTGGAGGTGTCTATTTTGCTAATCCTGCTAGCTACCACAATCCTGTGGTCTCCCTAGAAACTACTCAGATAAAATAACCACGTGCCTGATTTCCTTTAAAGTACTGTGGACAGGCAAGTGACATTTTTGATAGCATCTGCAGAACATCACAATTCTGGTAAAACAGTCACAAAAAGCTAACAGGCCAACATGATGAAACAGCAGACAGACTTGCAGATGCGGCCCCACAGAAAATTCTGAATGGGAAACTATAGCAAAGGACAGGAGATTTTTTGACACCCCAAGTCACAAGCACAACAGGAAATCTTTGCCAGTAAATGGAGAGGATTCAAGCAGAAATACAGTCACATTGCTTCAGTCACATCTCCCTCATGAAAGTGATTGCTGGACAGCAGGAACCTTGATTTGATTACATGACCAATCATCCCAGCATCCCATTTTATTTCCCCTGAGTGATTCCATGCCAGTATACATTCTGCTACAGAGGCACAGGTTCGTTTTTCCTGCCTGTAGCTGAAGGTTCACAGAATACATTCATGAAGTGCAAACAGTCTTTTGGAAAAAAGTATGTCCATACTACATCATTGCAAAGGAAGTACGATGTACAAAACAGGCTTTCATTTAAAAAAGGGTAGATTCACACTTAAACAAACACCTCCAGTGGGTTTGTTCCATGTGAAAGGCCAGCATCCTGTTAGTTTTTTTGGCTAAATTCTCCATGGATAAGTCAACTTGGTCAAAGACCGCAAGCTTAAGCCCTGGAAGATTGAAGCCCACGTCCCATTGCCTGATTTGCATTGAGGTGGCTCTGCCATATTTACTTATCCATAAGATCATCCAGCACAGTGGAATCTTCAACTGCCATACCTGCTGCAAATCCAGCACTGACCACACAAGTCAGTCCTGGGTGTCATCCTCCCATGAGCTGCTTATTCCCAGTGCTAGCACAGGCTTGCAGACAGCCAGGCAGCCCAATCACTCCACAACGCCAATGCAAAATTCAGTCCAAGGAACCTGTTCACTGCTCTCACACCAATGGGAAATACCTTAACACAGCCAGAAATTTCAGGCTAACATGACCTGTGATTAAGAATACCAGAGGTATCCTTACATATTTATGTCCCTCATCCATCCTGGACTACCAGCAACGAGAGTTTTGTGTGTATGTTATGGGAAAGGCTGTGACCCCCAAGCTTCTCAGCCAAAGCTCAACATTTGGCAGTTCATTTAAGACTTTTCCTGTAGATCTCTATACAGGAAGATAAGTTCATATTACATTCTTCTATTCACATTACAATTAAAATTGAACTTCAAGCTGTTTAGGCAGGTGACTGTGCCTTGTGGAATCAAAATGCTGCAAATGCTTGAGTCCCATCCACACTCCCCAAGCAGCTCTACATTTCCACTGTTTCCAGACCCCATCCAAAAACAATTAAAGTTTCCATCTGTCAGTTACTAGGGAACTTTCTGGAAGTTTGACCTCTTCCCCCAACTCCAGTTTTAAAACCACACCTATGAGCTTGCCTTGGGAACAAGGCCCTCATTGTTCAGCTGTCCTGCAGCAGTCCAAGGAAGGAGCACATTTCTTTGGGGCTTTCTGGGCAGAGCCCACTCACCCTCACAGAAGGAAGGACCTTTATATTCTGAGACTTTCTATTAATGGAGGAAAGGGGCACTTTGGAATATCTGTCAGTGGGGCTTATTTGTTAAGAGATTCACATTCTCATCAAATCTAAGGTTTCACTGGTACCAGATATTATCAGGCAATCTACTTAATTTTAAAAGCATCCTGTTGGGTTTTCTTAAAGCTTTGATATTCTATGAGTAGATCTGAATCTAGTCTCCCATTAGGTCTCTAATTTAACACTTTCTTTTTCTGTTCACTGCAATGGCTCTTCTGGTCTGTTCAATGCTGGACTAGAGCAACCAGCTCGATGGGTGTGCCTCAAACACAGACAGCAATGTTGTGCAAGCTCAACAGCACTCCCATGGCAACAGCTTCCAAGACCAGGACCAGAAAGAGTCCAAAGGGCTCTTTTTATTCCAGAACATCTCTCATGGAAGGACTGCTTACAGTTTTAGTCACTTCAGGAATTTATTTTAGGAGCCTTCTACTTCTTGCACTCTCCTCTGATACACCCAAATTGTCTGTGCCAGGATTTGTTTAGGCCAGCCAGCAAGAGGGCAGCTGTCACTGGCAGCCCATCAGAACCTTCACCTGCTGCAGCATTTCACTTGTTCATACTGCAGTGGTATTATGGTTTAGTGCAGTCCAAAGTATAAAATGCATCCTTTTGTTTGCCTTTGGAGAAAAATGCTCAGATTCAAATCTACTAAAACTTTTAGAAGTTGAGGAGATGTGAGGGACTTTTTCTTTTTTTTTTAATCTCTTTTAGGAAACATTGCTTCTTAGATAGCAAAACTCTCTCTGACATAATGAAAATCAACACTGTGGGACCAGCCAGATTCTGTATCAGGTGAAACATTTGGTTCTGCAGAGTTTTTAAGGAGATTTGCTCTGATGTCACAGTTCACATTTACCAGTTAAAAAGTGAATGCTAACTCAGCTTTGACTTCTCCAGAAACCATCTTCTATTTAACCTGGGAAAGGGAAAGCTGCTTAAAGTATTGAACAGTTTGACTAATGCTTACAGAAGTAATTAATTTCTCTTCTGATAAACCATGCCTATGTTTTCTTAAGGACCCAAGAGGAATTCCTGACAAACGGTCCCATCTCTTTAGTCTCACATACCAACATACTGGTATTTGCAAGTAGAAAATAAAGTCAGATGCCACAGCATCAAATTCTAAACCAATTATTCCTATTTCTTTTTCCTAAATTGATATTAAAAGATTGCAACTCCACTTAAAAGTCAACAAACATGTAGCTTTGAAAAAATACAAAATATATATTATATTTCAAACAGATGCAAGATAACAGGAAAAAGAGTTTAAAAAGCATCTCAAGTAGCTCCCCTGTTGTTTTTCAAATAAAAATGCGCTAGCAGAAAAGTGAAAGGATGAAGGTGTCTGCTAGTGGAGAATAAATGGTGGGATTAGAGCCCTCAGCATGAACACATTATTATTATTTATTATTTGTCAGCCCCCATACTGTGAAACGAACCTCAGATGACAGGTGCTTTTTCTCCACTGATTAATAAGGTGCAAACCATATGCTTTGCATTCAGATTTACTCTATGAAATCACCATATTCTGTCAAAGGAAGAGGAATTTTCTTTGCTAGCATAGGAAGCCTGGGCCAAGTGCAGTAATCCTCACTCAGGCATGGCTACTGGCGTTTCAGGGGGAGTTCTGCCAAAGCCGTGCTTCATGGGAGCAGGACTCAGCTCTATTTTAAAAGAGCATAGTGAGACAAATGACAACTGAACACCAGCAGGAGCATTATAGGAGGGAAACCACTCTAGAGGGATGCTGTGGAACTTTCCTTATGGATGGAGGGTACCCTTCCCATCCTCTGGGGGCACAGGTGATACAGGTCAGTCACGCAGGAGGAAAGGGGAGGTCAAGAGCCATCCTTTATATCTGCAGAGTTTGTCTAAAGGAGGTGCTACTCTCACAAAGTCACAGCAACAAAAAAGGTAAGAACCTGGATGGAGACCTGGAGAAAACCTCACTGCCAGCAAACTCTCTGAGGGAGAGTTTTTGGAAATTGTTATTGCTTCTTCCCTGAAGGGTGAGCCACACAGCAAGCTAAAGGGAAGGGTCCATCCAAAGACACATCTGACAGAAGCCTGGTAGCATTTCCTGCTCATTCTTAAGAGGTTTCAGAAAGCAGATGGCAACAGAGAATGACCAATTTCATCAGGCACCTTCACCAGGAGGTGAACACAGCCTGGGGAGCAATGTTGTCAGCACTGCCTACAAGATGGCACTGAGATGGTTTTATGTTAGCACCTGGGCTTGGCAGCCATATGCAACTCTTCCACTAAAGTCTCCTGACAATGCCATCCAAACAGGGGCTTCACACTTCCTTTTTTTTTTTTTTTTAATAAATTTTCATAAACTTCCCAGAAGTTATACTGGTAGAAAGGAACCAGGTGATCTTTGACAGTACAGCCAGTAGATAGATTTCTTTCGAATGCTTCTGGCAGCTCTACACAATTCAGGAACACAAAAACAAAGATCAAGAAAAACAGCCATGAAGGTTTTACTTTAAAAATGGAACTTCCAAATGGACAGGGGCTACTCTCCAAGGCAGCCATTCTGAGCCAGTTTCCTTAATGAGAGGAGGTGTTTGAGAGACTAATCCTGGCTGGCACTCCCATATGGCACTGCCATGGCACTGGCTGTGTGCCTTTGTTGCCCACTTTGGGGGCTGGATCCACAAGAGCCTGGTGCTATATGGGAGCACCCCAGCCATACATCCTGCCTTAAGGTCTTGTGCTGTGCTAGTGCTTTTGGAGAAGGGCTGGCTCACCAACAGAGAGCTAAGGAAACACACAGAGTGAGCGTCTTGTACATGGCTGTGTAGCCTTACCTCAGTCAGCTCTTTGCTTCCATCACTGACCACCAGTAGTAGCCCAGAAACTCCCTGTGAGATTTTTCTCCTTTCCACGTGACTGGAAACAAAGCTGTTTAGGCATTGCCTCCTCCCAAAACATTTGGAAATGGTTGCTGTCAAAAATAAAGTAATTTCCAACCCAGCACTGCATCTTTACAATCTGTGCTAGGAAGTTTAATACCATTTTCATTCCTTGTTGGGACCAAGGCAATCCATTTGCTTAAGCTTTTGTCAGCTCTAATTAAACAAACCATTGTCCTGCTTTATATGTAAGCAACAGATTCTAAGTTGAAGTCACAAAAGCAATTTTTGGTCTTCACAGCCTGGGAATTTAGGGCCTGGTAGAAACATATGAACAGTTCAAGACTTCAAACAGAATACTTGTAGCGTGATTTAAGATACTGGCCCAGCATGTCAAGGCTACTGCCCTATTCATCAACTCTTTGCTTTGAAGATTTTTAGCATTTAGTAAACAGTTGTACAATTTAGGGTTGTGAAAACAGCACATATGTTCCCTGGATTTCACATGGCCTTGTACATATAGCAGCTATGCAACACTAGAAAATAATATTTGACAAGAGATGACAGAAGTCATGGATACACCACAAAAATAATCTTTCAATCCTAACAGCTTCACAGTCAAAATTTATGTTCATGTGAAAAACAGATTGCTGATTGTAACCTGTCCTGACTGGCCTGACTCATTTAGCACTTAATCATTTGCATTTATAGGGAAGCTGGTTATCCAAATTAGGGTTTATTTTGATCTCATTTTTCTTTCCCAATAGCTGTTCACCTACTAACAACCTGATGATGTGTTCTTTGAGACTAAAAGCACATATTAAGTCTGAGTAGTTACCTCCTGTTCTATCTCCTTTCTGCACTGCTTCACAGGTTTCACAGACTGTGGTAAGTCTCCACAGCAGACTATTTTGACAGCCATTTATTTGTGCATTTTATGGATTTCTTCTGCCAATCACTGCTTTTGGAATCTCCTCAAAGAGCACGTTTGCATGCCCAAAGCCATGTTGCTATCAGCATCCCTGGCTCCTCTATACAAAGGATTAAACTCTTGCAGAAATATGGTCCACAGGGCTGCTCTGCTCACTGGCCTCTCTTCCCATGTAATGGGATTGATTGCCAAAGACATCCCTTGACAGTGATGGCGGCCTTCCAATGCCTCTATCAAGGACAAAGACTATCGGATCCATCACTGTCCCACCCCTTCTAGTCAAATTTCCCATGAAAAACAAGAATACCTCAGGTATTATCTCAGCCCTGCCTCCATGACCTGAGCCATAACAGTTCTGCTACAGAAGGAGACACAGCCAGCAATGGAATTTGACTCCTCTGTGATTCTTAAGCAGGCAGGGCTTTTGCATTTTTTGCATTCCTACTGCAATGGCAACACAAACCCCAAATCCTGAGTGTCTGCCCCTTTCCCTGTGTGCAGTAGTACTGCACACTGAGGGAGTTATTTTCCCTCAGTAAATAAGCCTATTGCTTCCACCAGTTTCATTACAAGAGAGACTGTATCTTCTCACTAGAAAGGGCTGACTGGACTCCCTGGTCCCTCAGGACAGCACCGTTCTTCAATGCATCTGGCCTACCAAGCTGCTAGAGATGATTTTAAATACTTTGGAAACCTTTAAAACACTGGCAAAAACCCATCAGGTTCAGCAGACACAGGATGATGAATAAATGGATGATTGGTACATCAACAAGAAATGCTGTTTATTTGAAGCAGCAGTAGTAGCGAGTTGTGACATTGCTTCTCTTCTCCCAGCACTGGACAAAGAGGGAGAGGAGAGATGCAGCTCTGCAGGCCATGGCTTTCCTCACCAGCAACACACAGAGCCTTAATGGCAACCCTGAAACATCACTGTATTCTCAGCTGACCACAGCTAATATGACATTTCATACAGAAATAATTTCTATCAAAGCTAGGCTCTATCACAACATTTATTTTATGCAGAGTTTTTGATTTTTAGACTATTCTTAAGACTATCACAATTCTACCTTTAGAGAACCTCCACACTGGCATTTTATCGTTTGGTCCTGTTGATTGGATCCTGGGGAATTAACCACATTTGAGCTTCCCTTGCCTAGGGCCAGATACACTAATTCCACTTCCAAATGCACGTGTCTTGCTTGGCAGCTCAGCCTCAGCGCTAGATTATCTTTACCTACAATTTAATTAAAAAAGAATCACCCTTCCTTCCCTGGTGGGGGGCTGGCGCTGTGAAACGCAGGCGGACGTGAGCCGCTACTTACGTGATACGCTTTGCTGGACAGAATGAGCGCGGAAAAGGCTCGGAGGAGTTTTCCTGCCGAGCCTTTTTAACAAATGGTCACGTTCGTTCACGCTAAGGGAGACAGAAAGAGAGAAAACACACCAGTGAGTAACCAGATAATTTCAAGGTAAAAGTCAACTGTATTTAAAGTACTTGGCAGCTTTGACTTTGTTATTACTAAAGGTGGTTGTAGCATGAAAAAGAATTTTTTCTTTCTCTAAACTGCAGATTATCAAGAGAACTCCTCCTTTCTAAGGACACTTTGTATAAGTCTACTTTTGATCAATGCATCCCTAATATCACCATCACTGTGATTTCTAAATGTGTGATGCCTCTAAATGAGTACAAACCGTATCAGAAGTCTGACATCGTGTGATATGGAACATTAAGAAGATTTCTCTTTAGTATTATGCACATGAATCACAGCATCCACAAACTGCCTTAGAGAGAAGGAGCAAAGCATTGTAGCTTAGCACAAGGTAGAAGGCTTCTATCACACCTGCAAAATGGTCTGAAGCAACCAAAGGTAGGACCCACAGTTAATTCTGCCTTCTAAAGAACGCTCTCATTTTAACTTCCCATATGGAAAGGAAACTTTCTATCCAGTTTCTTTTATTACAAACCTCTTTGGTTTACACACTTCTTGTTAGAGGCCTGAAAAAATTACTGCTGAATTTCCAAAAAGTCAAAGCTTAAGGTGAAAAACACAGTTGCTTACAACAGGTTTAACATACCTACAAGAATTATTAGGAGTACTCTCTACTTTGATTTTTTAAAAAAGCACAACACTCGTTTACTCAAGAACTTTATGCCTAGAGTTCAAAAATGATGACTAAGATCCTGACCTTTCAAAGCACCTTATTATGTATATGAGTCCCACTAAGTTTAATGGGGTTTTAAAATAATGTAGACCTTCAAATCTCATTGCACTGGAGCCTCAAGTAACTTAAATATCAGATTATTTTCAGAAAGATACTAGAGTCTACTTTGGTTCAAAGTTCTCCACAATTGGTCTGCTTATTCCATCTCACCCTTATTCCTGACACTGAGATGGAGATAGTGCATAGAAGGGATCTGTTTGCTGGTACAGCTCCTTGTAGTGCCTTTATCCCATTTGCCCCACATTTACACAGTGTCTCCATTTTCACAGTCTGCTTTTTCTTTCACATCTTTATTCACAAGGAGCAATTCCACTGATTATGCTGCAAACATGGATACACACCTGAATGCAACGCTGGTATCTTTCTTGGGTTAGATTACAAATTCACATGCATTTGGTGTATGAAATGGAAATCCCAGCAAGCACAGCTGCTGCTGTTGACATGCTAACAACAGTTTTAAACAAACAACTCCCTTTCACTGAAGCAGTTTGCTAACTTCAATCAGGAAAGTAACTAAAGAATCTCTGAGATGTCTGTAATATGTAATCCAGCCATGCAGGCTTATATTCCACTTAATAGTCCATTAGGGTAATAGCCAGGCTCACAGTCCTCTGTTCAGTGCATAATGAGGTGTCTACAAAAGAAAGGGTGGAATCCTTCTCTTTTTCCTGTGATCTCCAAGCTCACACATCTGAACTAGAAGCTTGTAAAACCTATGGACTCCTCCTCAAAATCTTTAGAAACTCTCACCATTTTCAGACACTTAGTCTCTTCCCCTCCTTGCCCTGGCACCACAGAATCACACCTGCAATGGGTATGGCAGGTTGCTTTCCCTGCCTCCACTCAGTAGTATTCCCTCAACATAAAACACAAGTTGATAATAAATTTTGAAGTAAAAGTATTGATTCCAACTGAGTTTGTCAAACAAACTCTAACAACCCTTGGCTCATGAGATCAGCGTGTGTTCAAAGAAGAAAGGATCACAGGTTTCCATTAAAACCAGGGTTACAGCATGAAAGCTTCTAAAAATCTTGGATGACCCAACTGCTTAAAAAAACCAAGACCAGTCGCTGGCTGTAAGAAAATCAAGCACATGAAGAAAGAAGTTTCTACCTGCTCCAAGCAGACAGCATGACTGAAAACATGTACTAAAAAGAATCATCAGGTAAGGGTGATGCAATGGAAGGCACAAAGCAAGACAAGAGACTTCTCTAACCTTTAACCTTCCTTGCTTAGGAAGTTGACAGCCTGCAGAACCAGCCACTACCAGTGCATGTGCAAACCAGTGATGCTGTACTGTTCAACCCCCTGCTGACTGCAGAAGGCAGCTGGGTAACTTGTTAGTTCAGTGAAACACTGTCTGAACACACTGCTGTCCTGTGAATGACAGAAGTGCAATATTTGTTCATGTTCTGCAGGTAAAGAACATGTAGGAAAACTCTTTTCTATCTCAGTAGGAGGGTGATTTAAAAAAAGGAATCTTAAACCAATCAACAATACTTGTTGTAAGGGACAAATAAGCAATATTTGCCACAAAATTCTTACACTGAGAATGGAATTAACCACAGCAGAAAAACGCACAAGGAAAAATTCTTCATCTGCTTGTCTACCATGCAGCAACAGATGAAGTGCAGACCTATAATGCCTAGCTCCTCAGGCTTCTGCAGTCAATGTGTGGAGGAAAGCGTGCTGTCAAGGGACCTCTGAACAGGAGTGACACATTGCAGCTCCCAGAATGCCAAAGCTACACTATCTTTGATATTGCCAATTATAATCAACAAGTTCAAAACTGAATTCACATCTGATTCTCCCATTTGGGGAATTATATTGGATTGTATCTATGCAGAGAAAGAAAAACTTACAGTAGAATTAGAGCATTTGTGGTTTAATTATGAGGGATGACTAAACAGACTGCAAGTCAAGACCAGTCAAGTACTATAAAATAAACCTTTAATACACAGAAGGCAATGCAACACAGTTCTTCTGAATTGGATGAGTATTTGGTTTACTAACAGATATTAGATCTCCCAATCAAATCCCTGAAAGGAAAGTGAAGTGGCTTTCTTAACTAGTAAGTGTTTGCACTCATATCAAGTCCCTGCTTTCAGAAAAGGTTTTTGCCTGCTGCCAACAGGTAACCAAGCGAAGACTTCTCCATCTGCCTCACACATTGATGCAAAAGTAATGACAACACTGGATTCACAGGCAACAGGTTAGGCCTTGCTCACAGAAACACTGCTTGTAAATGAATCCCAAGCATTAGCCATGATTTTCAGGTTTAGTTCTTTCTAGTGACTCCGAGCCAGGGCCTAAACCCTGCCATGGGGCCTAAGGACGGCATCTTCACATGCACTGAGGGAGAAGGACAGGAGATCATGAGATCAAACTCTGAATACTGGACAGCTGTGTTCATATTCAGGAACTCAAAAATCTTGTCAGAATGGAAGAAGTCACTAACCCAGACATTCTCATGGAAGTCAGCGACATGGAAAGTGACAATGAAATATGCTTTAGCTGGTTAGTCAGTGACCTCCAAGGGGGTAAGGGAGAGGCATCATCTATCTGTAATTATATGAAGGACAAAGGACACAGACAAAATGCTTTGAACTAAACAAATACTTGACTACAACAAAAACTATTAAAAGGTCCTGATTCGGACGATTTCTATGAAAAAAAGGATTTAAAAAAAAATCATTAGTCAAGTCAGCTAAAATCAGATTTAGGTGCTATCAATAATGCAGAATACCTTAGGCCAGGAATACCTTTGTGATGGCTTCATAAGAGAGTCAAGATGACTTCTGCCTGCCTGGAAGTCTGTGCTAGCAACATCACACAAATTCATTAAGTGAATGACAAATCAAAAGGTAAACTAAAGGCAACATGTTATTTCATAACAATGCTTTCAATTCCATGAATAAAACGACTCTTCTATCTTCCTATTCTGAATTGCTCTAAGGTGTCAATGGAGACCTTCATTTTATTTTTGTATTCTCTTCTTCTCATCCCTCACAAAAGCAAACAGCCCTTAAATCTAGGCAACAAACATCTGGCTTTACACATTCAAATGAGGTGCATCAAAACAAACAGAATAATTCAAAGCTGACCACAAGGTCCTGCTGTCTCATTTGCTCAAGTAATTAAAAAAAGATGAGCTTCACCACCAATTAATCTACTGAGCACTAATTAGTGTTAATGAGGATTTGTGGTATTTGGTATAGCTTGACCCAGAATGTCCTCCTGAGTCCACTAATTGACTGGTGGCAAAAGCAGGGATCACAAAGACCGGAAGGTTAAAGTGGATGCAGGTGTCTCTTAAAATTGGATCTTCCCTTAGAAAACACATGCATATCCCAGTTAAAAAAAAATAAAAATAAAAATTCAGAGCCCTCCTTCTCTTACAAAAGCTGAATTCTTCTTTGTGTTTTGTTACCATTTGCTAGAGGAGATACAGAGCAGAAGCACACCAAATAGGCAAATACACTCAGTCGCCACTGGTTTTAAGTCACTGCCCCTTCTGAATGATGAAGAATTCAGTCAGATACAGACATTTGAAATTATTTGGTTTGTTTCTGCTTTTCCCCTTTCCAGAAGGAAGAACTGAGGTGCCTAGTGAAGCCTGACCAGGGCTGCGAGAGATGACACAACTAAAGCACACAAGCACATTTCCCAGCTGCTACGCCTGTGCCAAAAACATGCCAGGAACTCAGGGCAGAAGCTTGGCTCTCCAGTGCAAGATACTCAGTGTCCATGGGTAACTCCAGAGGACAAGAAAGCTGCAGCTGTTTTCCCTATCATCTAAACACCTACGCAGCCCTCACTATACTGCCTGCAGGTGCAGCATCACTGGTTCTTCTACCCTGCAGTGGTGCTGCAGCAGACAGCCACAGGTAAATCATTGTGCAGCTTGGTTTAAACCAGAAAATCCTCCAAGGCTTAGGCTGAAGTTCTGTCCTTAACTCCACAGGCTCCCTGCTACCCATACGTATTTTCAAAAGAAACAGCAGGTAAACCCTTGTTCAGTCTCTTTGCTTCCACTGCCACATACTCTGCTAAAGACAGCCTGAGAAACTCTGGCTGGCCTGCATTAATCTCCTGTTGGAAAAAACATCTTGCAACGTGTTGCCCTTTCACTGAGACAACAGGGACAGCAAAGAACGAGGGAGGGGAGGAGAAGATTTTGCAAAATATCCCATGTGGCTAAACACAAGGTAAAAGACAAAGTTTCTGTCCTTGTCCTGTGTATTAAATTTTGAGGGGAAAAGAGGATAATCTTCTCTTTTTAAATTTTAGAATTAAAACATAATAATTATCTTTTCCATACATTTCAAACAATAACTTACACAAAAGTTTGCTGTTTCTTGCTGACACGTTTCTGTCATTGAAAATCACATCAACATAAAATAAAAAGAGCAAGAAGAAAGGTCTGAAGCAGACCTCTCCAGCTTTGATCAATCCTAATCACCAAATCCTTTACAAGCAGACTGTTGATTTTCATTTCAGTCTCTTGGCTCTCGAACTCCCTTATGTGTCTTCACATAATCAGACTCTGATTCTGAAGAAGAATCAGAGGTTCAAGCACAATGGCTTCTCCCCAAGTATCACCTGGCAAAGAGGGCTTGCAAGATCCCTCTCTGGCTGCTAGGACGTGGCAGGTATTCCTGAGGATTTATTCACAAGTTCCATCTCTCACCTTTCATGCAACATAACACTGCTTCAAGGCTTACAGCATCGATCACAGTCCTGGCAGACAAAGAGCAAGAACTGTACACCAGGCAGAGGCTGTGGCCACACCTCTGCAATTGGCCAGAGGAGACTATTTTCCTTCCTCAGATACTCCCTGCTGGATGAGGGCACTCCCCCAGAACCACCACAGGCCTCGGTTTAACGTGTTTTTTTTTAGTTTAGAATTGTTAGAAGTTATACAGTGGGCAGAGACATAACTAGCACAGGCTCATAGGCTTGGCATAAGGAGAAGATTAAAAACAACATTATTTCAGATCAGGAATTCAAAATTAAAACATGCAAATCATCTAAAATGCAAGTCACTCTAGAGGCTGAGGGTTCAGCAAAATTCTATGCTCAAACACCCAGAACATCCCAGGGCTGTGGAAGAAAGGCCCAACTGGCTCAGAGAGCCATTGTATCTCCATCCTTTGGACTTCAGAGACATCACAGAGAGGATTCGCCCTCCTACAGAACTGCAAAAGTAGCAACAAGGCTTCTCTCTTTCGATCCACAAAGAGGAGATGTTATTTTTTGTTATCTAGCATTTGATTGCAGGAATGTTTTACTCTGAGGTCAGAGTAGGAGGTCTTTTTAATTTAAAAGGCAAACAGGCATTACTGATAATGAAGCGGCAATGTAATCAAAGGAAATCTCTGGAGCATTTCACAAGGAAGTGTCTGAGGAATATAAACAGTAAAACAACAAAAAAAAAAACCCCACCATTTTCTTTGCAGAGTCAGCATCTACAAACACTGCTCCTTAATCACTCTGGATCCAGCTGAAATAGACATCCCAAACCACACTTCTTTTGCATTTTACTGTAAATACTCAGCAAGCCATTAATAAAAACCCACTACGAGGACACCAAAGGGTCACCAGGCACAAACCACAGCAGAATGAAGACAGAAGCGCTGCCTGTGCCACTTGCAGGTTGGGAGGTGCCAGAAGTTACCTGTCAGGGGTGACTCCTGCAGCAGACAGCCAGGATTTAAGGAGTACCAAGTCCTTGCTCAGGGCTCAGCTTTTCAGAGAAGCTGAGCTCTTATGCTCTGCCACAGTGTAGTACTTCCAGGCCTTCTTCGATGCAACAAGCTCCCCTCCAGATACTTCCAAAGCACACGTGAAAGCCACAGAGTAACCTTCCCTCTTTATAAATTGTATTTGACATTACCCAGTCAAATGTTCACCTGATAAGAATCAAATATATCTGTGTGTGTGGCCCTGCAAGGCTGATTTGGAGCATACTGAGAGCAGCCAGCTCTCCAGCCCAGAGAACATGGGGTACTGAGCTCAGCCCACTTGCAGCTGCAAGTTTTTTATCCTGCCTGGATGTGAAAAGGTTAAGAGAGTGTCATACACCTTCAGCAGCAGCTCCATGGATGTCCTTGTGGTGACTGATGGCTAAAGCAGCTCCTGCCCTCACCAGTCAGTGGCAGGACCTGGCAGGCTCCCCACACCACCCCACTTCTTTCAGCTCACTCACTGTATGGATCCAAACACTGGAGCTGATCCAGCTGAGCAGCTGGGGCAAAGATGGGCCAGTGAGACCACAGCTGGTAAGGAGTGGTTTGGGCAACTATTAGGCCATCCTAGCAGCCACATCAACAGGAACCCACGGATGTGTGGCCCTCACTAAAGCCCCGAATAAACACTGTTGTTACGGGCTGTATTTTGGCTTGGCAGCACGCTACTCCAGGCAAACAGCAGCTCTCCCTCCGTGTCCCAGGGGTCTGCATGAAGGAGCACCTGCAGCCAGGGTGCAGCAGCAGTGCCCAGGTGCACACAGGTCCACCCACATTACCACATCACCTTGCACCCATGGCAGAATCACCCTGCAGCAGCTGATGGAGGCCAGAACACGATGCGAGCTTCAGCCAGCCCCCATTTGCAGCACACAGATCACATGCAGAGCTCTGGGGCCAAATTCTCCACTCTAAATCCACAGAATCCTCTTCAAGTTGGTCCTTAAAAGTCATGTGGCTAAAAGCAGGACAAAGCTTTTCCTTTTCATGATAAGGAAAGGTAATTTACATTTTCTTTTTTCATTAACAATGTCTTAAGGCAGAAAAGTCAGATCATTCTTTGATTCCTAAAATTGCTTGGAGAATCCATTCTAGCCTTCATTTTTGAGACTGTTATTCCTAAACTTCTTTCAAAGACTACTTAGAATGCTATTGGGTTTGCTATTGGGTAGCAAGGTTTTGGTAGTGGCAGGCTACAGGGGTGGCTTCTAGGAGAAGCTGCCAGAAGCTTCCCTCATGTGCTACAGAGCCAATGCCAGCCTATAAAGCCGGCTCCAAGATGGGATAACAGTGCAGGTTTGATGGGCACCTAGTGACCAGTCACAGTCAGCCCACTGTAGAAAGACCAAGCACCTTTAAAAAATACCACCTAAAAATATCAGCATGCATCACATGCCTCTCTGAAATGCAACAATCCTAAGAAAATAATGGAGGTCTCTCTCTGCTTAAAGTACCTTTAATTTCCAAGCTCTGCAAACACTAAGCACATGTATATGTATTTCTTTGGGGGTGTGGAAGGCAGACATCATTGTCAGATGCCCTAATGTCAACTAATTTAAAACTTGAAGCTGCCCAGTTTTGCCCTCAGCCTTCCCAAAACAGCGGAACTGACCCAATTTAAATGTCTGAGAAGCAGGAAAGGCTAAGTGTGGCTTGCTGCCCTCCTTTTGGTATCAGTGCTGTTGACTTCTTGTCCCTAAGTGCCTCACTTTGCACTTACTCTACTGGTTGCTTGGTCATATCCTTTACAGATAAGGTAGCAAAACAGTTGCAATTATAACATTCTTTTTCTACTCACTCATTTTTTTCAGAGGGTGAAGTTTTCCATGCTTGGTCTCTGTGTATAGATTTCTTCTGGTTTCGGGATTTTGTGGGTAGATTTTTTAAAAATCCAAACTTACTGGTTTAATAGAAGTTCACTTACATACTTTTACTTAAGATTACTTCTGTCTTCAAAAACTCTAAACTCATCCTATCAGCTTTTTTCTTGATTTTCTTTACAGAAAAGCTAAAGAACAGCTCAGGGCAACAACAAAAACTGAACCTGGAAAGTTTCATGAACAGAATTTAGAGCACAGCCCAGGACGTTTGGTTGAACTGGAAAAAAAAAAGCAAACAAACCCAAATTGCTTTTCTTTAAGCTTTTAAGTATTTTGTAGTTGTCCACTAAATACTTAACACATAATACAACTTGTGTTTTCTTGTTCTTGCTATGCTTAACTTGGCACTTTATTCTTTACTGCAAATCAGAGAGGAGAATGCAGACTGTCCTGCCTCTCTTCTGAGACTGGGTTAGCCAGCAGAGGAGTCAGGGTCCAGGCAGACTGCTGAAGCCATTAGGCTGGAACAGTTGTTATGGAGCAGTTCTCCTGCTGTGCAGCCTGGAGGGAAGATTTCTTCCTCCCTCCCCTGTGGAGATCCTCAGTGCCCAACCCAGTAAGTCAGGATTAGGCATCAGAGGGATTGGCCCCTTAATCAGTTTTAACTCTCATCTTGTAATGTTCCTTTTTCCTAATCTTTCTTTTCAATTTACAACTTCATTTTGGCCTTTGTTCTAGTACTGTACCTCCATCAACTTTGACTTTGATAGCAGATTTGATCACAGCTCTAAATCCTTCCCCAGGTCACCAGGTTTTAACCCTATTTGTGCAGTGGATCTCCCTCAAGGTTACATGACAGGTACAACCAGGATGGGAAATAATTAATTGCACTGGAGAAGGGGAATGTCAACTCTAATTGGTTGGCACTTGGGTCCCCAGTGCCAGTGGGAACATGGTAATTCTCCCTTCAGCCCTCTGGCCAGGGAGAATTACCATGAGGTAAAGGACAGCCCTTTCTGTCCTCTGCCCCACAGCCTCCCCAAGGTGGAATCAAACCTGGTAATTTCAAGTGCCTCACACATACGGGTTAGAAATGCCAGAAATAAATGGTACATATGAAAATGAGGAAATAATGTGATGATTCCTTACTGATATGGGGCAGAAGGGAGAGAGAAAAGGACAAGTGTAGAATAAAAGAAAATTATGCATTTTCCATCTTCCATACATGAATGTTTACCATATGGAATCAAAGAATTAAAAAAACCCCACTGATATAATTTTATGTGCTTTTTGCTAGTAAAAAGAGTCTAATATCTTTTTACTAGAAAAGCTGCAAGGAAAAATCGTAAATATGCCAGTCACTTTCTTGTGTATGCTGGTGGAGAAATCTCGCCTTTCCTTCCCAGAAATTGTGCGAAGAACATCTGGAAAAATTGATAAAAAGGATGCTGAGACCTCAAAACCCAAAATACACCTCTCCCCTCTTTAACCTCATTTTATGCTCAGCTGCAGTGTATGGGCTGGATTCAGATCACAGTCATGCATATCCTGAGTAAATACATCGAAGTCAACACATTCATGAAACAATAATTTGGCTCCAAACATCCCATGCTGTTTAACCAGCTGAAAGCACAAGACTGGGTGTGATTCAAGTAAGATTCACTGCACCTGCTGATGTGGAGGGGCCTTAATGCCATGGCCTCCCTGTTCCAGTAGATGTAACTTGGGGTGCATCAATACAGAAACAGAGTACTTTGAAATACAACAAGCCTGAGCCTTGTTCCTCTTGATCCTAACAAAGAAGCTTGCCTCTTCCTCAGGAAGCAGGAGATCAGGTCCTCACCTCCTTCATGTATTTCTTAAAAGTTAGGTGTGTTTTACCATCTCTGCTGCCAGCAGGAGGCTGAGCCTCTGCCATCAGTTCTCTGCACAGCCACATGCCCAAGGCAGGTTTCCCATGTTGCCCTCTTGCTCCTCCCCAGGGACTTGTGGAGCAGGGAGATCTCCACGGGTGCCTGTGGCAGCTCATGATTACCCACCAGGTCACACAGCTATTGAAATGAGACAGGCACCTGCCCTCACACACCAAATATAACCAAGGCTAAGACAGATAATACAACTTGCTCTCAGGGTGAGAGCTGGTCATGAACTTTTCACCAAAGCAACAGGGTTAGATTTGGTGAGAAGCACTAAAATGAAAGAGAATCTACACCAGTGTCTCCTTGTGGAAGGCAGACAATGGAGACCGTGGGGAGCTGCTGTTTTAGGTGCACTGTTTCCTAAAAACGAGTACTGTTTTTAGGAAAAAGCAGTACTTGTTTTATGAAACAGAGAGGAAAGAGGCTGTCACCAGTGGGTGTCTGAGAGCAGCAAGCGTAAAGGAGCATACGGAAAAATGCTGTGCAAACACACTGCAGCTATACCTTGCTAGGTCTGTAGTCTGACTTCCCTTCACCTTTGTTCAAGGCGACTCTGCCTCCCAGATTTCTGACTCATTTGAAGAAATTCTTCCCAATACTTCGGCAATGCAGGCACTTTTCTGCAACAGCCCAGACAGCTCCTTCAGCTCCTCTTGTAAAGTGTGCAAATCATGAAAGCCACATTGTTCTTCAGTATCAAATAATCTAATCCTGCCCACCAACCAATTAATAACAGGACAGAAAAACAAAAAAGCAACTTTCAAAGGGAGCTCTCTGGCAATTCCAAGACAGAGAAACCCTCTGGAACAGGAAATCTACTGTCGCAAAGAGGGTGCTGCACAGCTTTGCTCACTTTCCGTTAGTTGGGCAGTGGAGCAATAAAGTGACATGTGTTTCCAAAGTAAAGTTTGCTTTGGTGCCTAATCAGGCTTTACTCCACCTGAACTCTTGCTGACTTCAATGAGACGGTAGATGGAGTGAAAAGTGAATGAAGGTTTGGCCCTTTATGAGCCAAAATTTAAGTTGTAAACTTATTTAAAGACACAAAAATCTCTGCAGCTGAACTCAATGCTGCTTTTGAACACAAACCTTGTTTGCTTTCTTTGTGTAAATCTTACATGTTAACATGATTAAATCTGCTGGGCAGGTGTCTTCTCATGTCCATGTTTGCTTTGGCACATGAGCTGCCCCTCTCACCTCTCCAAATTCATGAAAATTTAGTGTTAAATCCTGCCTTTTGTTATATGAGAGTGCCAGGGAGCCCCTCTCCCTTCCTAACCAAGGCATGCTCATGTCCCAGCTGGGCTGGAGTCCAGCCCAGCACTGCCAGGTGCCCAGGCTGGGGAGGGCAAGGGTGGGTACTCAGCTTCCACAGCCAGACAAGCATGGCATGGGATCCATCATAGCCCCTTACTGCACACTCACTCGCCTGCTTCTATTCAGCTATTTCTGGAGTTGCCCATTTTCCAGCTGCCTTTCCCCTGATGAATTCCCTGCTCTTCTAATTATCTGACTTTGTGATAATCCCAGCTTCCACCAAACCTAAGTTTTCAGCTGTCCAGATGAGACATATAAAGGAATAAGAGCAGGACCCATTACAGCTCAAGACTATACACTTGCTCTGATCTCCAAGCATCACTCTAATGCTATTTGCAAAGTTTCTGGGACCCAGCTGTAGTGCCTAGGCTGTGACACTCTGCCCTGCACAGACCTAACAGTCCCTCATCAAACACTTGCCTTGCTGTTCATTCCCAGCCATTAGTATGGCAAAAGATGTGCACCTGCTTTTTTAGAGCAATACAAGCAAATTCTAGAAATGCAGCAAATTTTACAAACTGTTCAAAGGGGCTAAGATTCAGAAAGATATAACAAGCACTAGTGAAAACATTTTTTATTAACCCAGAAAAATGTGCCTAGCAAGAACAGCTGTCAGGGTGAAGATCCTCTGAGACAGGATATGCACATATAGGTATCAAGTGGCACACACAGCTCTCCCAGAACTCCTTCCCCAAGCACAGCAAGGACCCAGGTTATATCTGCCCACATTTAACAGCAATTCAGCTGAGTCACAGCAAACTGTTGGCATCCTGTTGTGCAAGTCTAGATGCACTCACTGCTTTCCAGGCTTTGCAAACTGCTTTTCGTTTAGCAGACTAGTTCTGAACATTCAGATCTTTCACCTCATTTTTTGTCTAAGGTCTAGGAAATGTTAAAAGCCATTAGCCCCCTAAATCCTTCTCTTATCTGTAATTGGGTGTGAGTTTTTTGTTGTTTGTTTGTGAAAAACACTGAACAAAAACAGTGTCCACTATGCAGGCCAGGAAAATAGACCCTGGTGTCAGTCAGCTTATCTTGCACAGCTGCCTGAACAAACCAGCACCTAATGGGCATGTTTTCAGGAACACTTCCAACCAAGGACTGAGGTGACAGACGGACTCATGCAGTTTTTACACAGCTCTCTATTTTCTATTAGAAATGAGAAGAGTCCCGTTACTTTCCCTTCCTGCATAGTGTCATATTGCCAGAAATATCCCAAGAGCAATGGGGCTGTGGGCAGGAGGGGAGAGCAGAGCATGCACTTTACACACGTTTCCATCAGCTTAAAGGAAATTTTTAAAAAATAAAGAACATGAACCAGAGAGATTAACTTAAGAAAATGCCCACTCTGTTTCTTTCTCACCCTCACCCTTCCCTTTGGACAAGCACACGATTTCTAGCAGGTGTGAAAGAGCCATGAGACAAACAAAAGAGATAAAAGACAGAACAACTCTGAAGAGGAGTAGGGAGGCCACAACACAAGCACAGCACACCAGCTCCAAGCGGGCAGAGGCACTCTACCATTATCTAGTTCACAGATGGACCACCCAGAAAATCTGGGAGCAATTAGGAATGAGAACAAACAAATGCATGGAAAGAAGGGGGGAGGGAAAATGGGAAGGAGGGCCAGAAGGTATTCCTTACATCATCTCCATGCAAGCGTTTCGAGAATGAAGTGAAGCTATATGGAGGAGGAATGCAGATGAAAGAGTTTGCAGTGAGAATGCAATAAAGTAAAAGGCTATGAAAACATGGAGTGTATGAATGAATTACAACATGGCCATGAAATTTACAGAAAGTCAGGACAGTGTGTAAACAGAGGAGAAACCCATCAAGTTCTTGGAGACACAGACATGCACATATAAACAGATCAAATGCTGACTGTCTCTCTCTCACTGTTAACAGCAATTCAACCCACCCTGCAACCCAGGGATGCACCAGGCACAAAGTTGATCACGCTCCTCTCTGACTGTCAATAGCTGGCATTAAATACTGGCAGGAAAACACAAATGCTTTGAACCAGCACCAATATAACCTCACATAAATACCTGGATAGGAACCACAGCAACACCCAGGCGACTCATAGAGCTCATACCAAAGCCATGTGCCTGGGAACAGTCAGTTTTCTGCTGGTCTGATTTCCACTTACCTGGCCTCTAATCACACTATCAGTGAGCACTTCACAACACCAGGTTACACCTTTCGTGTCTGGGGAGACTGACCTGAGTTTGGTACCAAGCGCTTTGGCTTCAACTGACTTCAAAATGACTGCTCAACCTTCTAAGAACAAGGCCCATTATTTAATTAAATGCCTGATATTAAGCATCTTTGTTGGTTATAATTGTGGCATAGAAGGTTGCTTTTGTTGCTGTAAAGTTTGCTTTCTCTTTTTAAATCATTTGATGTGCAGTTTGTGGCTTTTGCTAGTGAGCACAATTTATAAACTCTGTTTTGCTGGATCCAAAAGTCGCAGCAGAAAAAATTACTCAAAAACTGAAGATACAAAGTGTTTTGAAGTGATCTTAATCAATAACACTGTGTTTACTTTGTCTCGGCCTCTGAGAAGCAAACTCTGGTCCCTAAGGACGTCTTATAAACACATTAAAGTTCACACAAGCTTTTTTAAAAGCTTTTCAGTTTACCATAATCTCAGTAAATCACTGCCTGATAATTTTCCCTAAAACCAGTCCTTATTAACACACAAATTCAGTTGAAAAAAATCTACTATCTGCTTGTCTTAGCAGCAGCTAAAATATGGCAATTAGTTTACCTTAGAATAGACATCAAAGGCTCAAAGGATGACCCTGCCCCAGAAGAACAAAATCTTTTAAAAGCCCCATTCCACTCAGTTTGCTAGTTTATAAGGTTTGCTAAAATCCAGTTTAATGATCATGTAGTTTCTTAGCAAGTCATGTGGTGCCATATTGTGTAAGGAACAGAAGAGTTAGTTCTAAAACCTTTTTGAACTTGGGGAGCTTTTCCGACCAGCTGATGCAGAACCACATTCTGAGATGGTAAATGAAACTGTTGGATGCAAAAGCCTCACCATGATTTTCTTTAGCTTCTTTGAGAAGAGACAAAAGTTCCCACACAACACATACTCTCTCTATACAATGAAAGGTTCAATAATAGCAATATATTCAAGTCCATATGGTGTGGTTATAAGGGAGAGGCACAACGAGAAACTGAGAACCCTGAAGGCAAGAGACATGCAAGCTGTAGTGAAAAAAGCAAAAGCATAAAAAAAACCCTTAAGGTGAAACTGAATAAAGTACTAGGGCACAATGGATTAAGCCAGTTCTCCTTTTAGCTAGTCTTTATATCCTGAACTGCTGACAGGTCCCTCCCCCCTGACACGGTTATCTTTTTATTTGTTTTGTTTTTTGGATGACATAACAAAGTACTTTCAAATCCAGTCTGCCTCAGTGGCCAGGTAAGAGCACTACACGTTACCACGCAGGAGACTGAGCAGCAGTTTCCAATAGAGCCTCACAGCAATAATGCAGGAGAAATGAAAGTGGAAGGGCTGGTTTCTGTGGGGGGGAACAGACACATATGAAAGGGAACAGCAGTAAATTAATAATACAGGAGAAGAAGCCTTATTAGCCTGTCTACAGTCAGATTTTAATGGTGAATGAGAAATAGGGAGGGGAGAGGAAAAGAAGAGTCTGGTTTAAACATTTAGCATAGACTTGCCTCTTTCCATTACTATCACGAAGCATGGCTTTTCCCAGTTCTCTTGTCTTTGTTTCCAACTCCTTGACTTGCTCCAGCAAAGTTTTATGGTAGGTATGCTTCGCCCTATACCGCAAGGAAAGGACAAAAAACAAAACAAAAAAGCCACGTGAATATTTGTTTTCCTACAAACCCCCAATTTTACCTCTCAGGTGAGAGGCACAGGGCGCTCCCTTGAAGGATTTGGGAAATAAAGCACGGTGTATGCATGCTAGTTCAGGTTCACAATACCTGGGGAAAAATACACACAAAATGAGAAATCAGGATGACTTCAAATTAAACAGAGCTCAGCCACTTCAACACAACACTCAAAACCTACCGAAGCAGCAGCACTATGGGACTACAGAGACCTGACCCTGCTGCCGTGGGACTGCTCAGGACCTGGGCACTCAGACAAAAGAGCTGGGATTCATTGAATATTCATGGCAGTAAAACATGAATCCACTCTGTCTTTTCAGCTACGCGTGGCACTGCTCTGAAAACCAGAGGAGAGTCTCAGCTCATAATTGCCATTCAAGCCCCCTGATTTTCATTTATCAGTCTCACATGACTGGAAAGGCACTTCTGTCCTCAATGAACTTCCAAACTGACAGTAACAAGACTGGCTGTGTCCTCCTACTTTTTTGGCTTGAGGATTCAGAGAGTAATCCATGCACCACACATGCAATCAAAATTTAGAGTCCAATTTAGAGTTCCTCATGAAGTGACTTGGGCCTTCCCCCCCCCAGGTTCACCTACTGCTCCAGGGCTATTATACCTAAATTACATTGACATAGGGGAGACAATCGAGTCCCCTTTTTCTTGACCTGTACAAAGCACGAATACAAAATGCAGGGATCTTTCTCACATGGGCAGTTTTTGATCAGCTTCCTCTTTTGTGCCAGTTAAAGGAGGACAAGTGTCCCATGAGAATATATTGATTTGCATATGACTGCACAATAAGCCTAAAAACAAGATGGAGCCAAGTTGGCTGAGACACTACTTGCTTCATAGCATTAAAATAATATTCTTCAGCTCAAAGGTGGAAAAAATTTCTTCACAGGTTTTATAAAAATCTTACATCCAGACATTAAAATCTTTAGCCAATGATATAAAACAATGTAAAACTCCCTCTAGCAGAAAAATAATAACTGGTGTGTATGTAATTAAAAATAATGGAGATGCATTTATTTTTAAAAAGTATCATACTTATTGCTCCACCCACAGGGAATAAGAAACAAAGACCACAAAATCTTTGCTGACACTGTTTATAATGTTTTATATTGACAGTGCCTTGATACTAATACTAGGATATCCAAGTCCTCTGGTCTTTGTGTTGCTGAATTAGGCACCAGACATCTAAAAATGAGAAGCTAAAATGAAAACTACTTTCAAAACACATCTGCAGTTAAGAGGAAAAAAAATAGAACAACAGAAGATGAAGCACACCAAAATCTGAAGGTAAAGATTATCAGGACGTAGTTAGAATGGTATATTGTTAAAACAAATCACCAAAGGTGTATGATTTGTAACATCAACATACTGTGTCAAAAGAAATGAGTAGCAAGGATATTTTTAAAATGCATCATGCTTCAGCAGTGTGAGATTACCAACAGCTGCACAGAAATTAATTAGATTCAAGTTGCTATAACTAGTTAGGCTAATGATTAGACTGGTCTCCTCTTTGAGGAAGGGAAAATATAGCTATTAAAATGAGAAAGCTTTGAGGCTATTAATTTTTATAATCTTTTCAGTTGAATTCACTATCACACTCTTTAATTTAAATAAATACATTGAAATTTTGACCTTGAAATTTTGACCTTCATCTCTTCCCTTTTAAAGAGGTCATACCTACTATTGCCAACTTCAAGACTGAACACATTTGATATTTTTCAAATCCTTCATAACCAGTTTTCTCCACTGACAAGAACAGTAATCAAATATTATCATAAATATAAGAATATGAAAAAGGCCTGAGTTAACCTATCCACATGTTCCCTCAAAAACAAATACTAAAATATGGTATTACAATTGCCTCAGAGTCTGGGCTTGCTCCTATCAAAGTCAACTGCAAATATTCCACAGACTGGGGGCAACAGAACTGAATACTTAATGACTTTTTCCCTACAGCATGTTAAAAACTTTTGATGCACAGAAATACAGGTAGGATTCTGAGCTTTCAGGTTAGTACTCTGCAAGTGGCCCTGGATTCACAATCAGTCCTCAATGAACAATGAGACTTTGTGTTCACTGTTACTGTTCAGCTAAAATTTGATGCATTACATAAAGACAAACTCACCTTTCCCCCACATGCTGGGATATTAAGATCAGGGACTGTAAGAACAGGCTATCTTTGTATTTTGTGTGGCCCTTCCCCTTCGAAGCCAGGGGAGTGCATCACTTCACTGGCCTAGGATATTTAGGGGGTTCAGGAGGCCAGAATCTGCCAGGGAGAAGCATGGTGACATGCATAAATGTTTCTCAAACATGACACTACCTCTACTCTGGCTTATCATCTTCACTACCACTTTATGAGTCTTGTATTTCAGAGACTGCAAGTATATGCAAAGATGGGAAGAGCTCCTTGTATCTTCTTCTCATACTTACACTACAGAACTGACAAGTACAAACTGCTTCTTCCCCATGGTAAAAAAAAAAGTTCATGAAAATTTTGGTAATGGTTTGAAGGCTCAGGAACTTTTTCACTTTAAAATAAGCATCAAGACACCAATTAGGAATAAATTCTTGCCCTCTTGCCTGATTTTTCTGGAATACACGCTGAGTTTTTATGATTCCCACATACCTCTGTGAGTCAGCTATTCCAAGGCTTCCTAGAGGCAGTGACATGTATTCAAGTGACATGTGCCAACTGTGAGGGAGCACTCCACTTATAAAGCTCTGTTCATTGTAATGGTGGCACAGCTAGGATTTTTACAAGGCAAACCAAGGCACTGAATTCAGGGTAGCGGACCAAAGTTAACAACATATTGCAACCAAGAATTAATAATAAGCTTCCTTCTCTTTAAAAAGATTTTCCACATTTCCTTGATTCATTTAAAAAGAAAAAAAAAAGAAAAAGAAAAAAAAAATCCTGGAGCCGCAGAGAACATGGGAGGTAAGTAATGCATTGACAACTGAAGCCTGTGTAACAATGGAAACAACGTTCTTGTTTCCAGCATTAGAAATTTTGATAGTAGATGCAGCACAGCAGTTTATAAAGAGAAGATTTGTATGTGTCTGAAACAGATTTTCCAATCAACCTTGTTCCAGACAAAAACTCTGTACTGTGTTTATGGCTTTCTGGCAGTATTTTGTACTGAAATTAGGCATGTACCTTTTGGGTCATATGGATGTTCTGTCTGTGGACATGTGCTTCATGTCCAAAAGAAACTGAAAAGGATAAATTCCATGACCATGAGCAGTCAGAGTTGCTGGAATTTTATGGCCAAAACCATATTCTGCTGAATTACAGAGAGTAATGTGGTATAACCACTGCTGTGGAAATGTGCCAGCTGATTTCCAGAGGCCTTAGGCTCCAGTTTTAAATGGCAAGCCTCTTGGAAAGGAAACAGACCTTTACTCCTTCCATATGGCAGTGCTGATAGCTGTGTCATTTCATTTATCCTAGTTAAAATGTTAATGGTGTTAATTTTTCAGTGATGGCTTAGTAAAAAAAAAAAAAAAAAAAAAAAGTCCTGGTCAGAGAAGAGTTTTTCTGCTTTATATTGTTAGGAGCCTCCTGTTTAAAATCTGTTGGGAAAATATCTGGTCTATCAATCATACATGTTTGTCTTGAGAGCTTCACAGTCTCTACACATACTCAGTCTGAACGACTGAAAGGATTATGTTGCTGAGATTTCTTTAAGAAATATTAAAGAACAGGCTCAGTCAGTAACTGAGTTTGAAATGACTAATAGCTGAGGATGAGCCTGCCATGGTCTGGCCTGCTTAACAATTAATGAGTCATTTTTGCCAAGAACTGATAAGAACAGAGGACAACTTCAGGACACTCAACTACCATGAAAACATTAAAAAAGCTAAACATTTTTTTTTCAGACTTTTAACAAGCAGGTCACAGACATAGTTAAGTATTTAAATTTAAACATTTTGGCCTCGGTTTTAGAATTTTAAAATCATTTGCAATTGCAGAAGTTTAGTGAGTGCAAAAAAAAAAAAACCCCTCTGATGTGCTGGAGTATTAAATCATAGTTGAAATTTCATATTACAATACCTAGATTTAATTTGAGCAGTCTAGCTTGTGAAAATTAAGCTGAGGGACAAAATTTAAGAAGTACTTACTGACTGGCAGATTTGCCTACTACCAGTTTAATTTCAACCCCATATGAAATATAACCAGATTTTCTGGTCTGTGCATATGACTTATCTTTCATGAAGGTGTTTGAAATGTGCCTGTGTTTGGGAAGCTTTCTGGGTTTTTTAGTATTTTCTGCATTTTTCTGTAAAGCAGATTGGTGGACTTTGCCCTGTTAGGTTTACAGTTGGACTCAATGATCTCACAGGTCTTTTCCAACTTAAATGGTTGTATGATTCCAAGAATGTTCCCTAACTGACCAACAGCTCATTCTGGGAGCCCAGTGTTATGTGCTGTGATGCTTTCACTGCGAGCCTTCCTGACAAGTGACAAGCTAACCTGTATTTCCCCTTCATTCCAGGCAGGATTTGCCTTTTTACCCCAGTGTTAGAAAGTCCTGGGTGCTCCTTGGCCAAGGTTATTATGTATTCATGTAACAAAACATTCTTAGTTGTAACACAGCTTTCCAAAGGAAAAGATGGAAGGTTTGGTGCTTAAGACACTTAAAAGTAAGCTGCACAAAACACCACAAATTCTAAATTAAAATTATTACTTCTGTATTTCAAATCACAGTGGCAGAGAAGGTAAATTGCTTCCCTTTAAATCCAAGTTCTTGAAATTGTTTGCCTTCTGCAAGGCTTTGAAACCACAAAATTTTGAGAGAAGGGAATTACACAGGCTTGTATTTCACCAGTTTGTTTCTCCTCTCCAGGTAGTGCAGGTACCATTAAGGCTTCACTTCAAACATAAAGTGCAGAGAATTGCTCTTCTCCCAGTTCAGTCTTCAAAGACCCACTGCTGAAGGAGGACCTAAAAAGCAGCTCACAAAGAGCTGAGAGCTTACTGGGTATGGACTGGAGCGCCACGTTTCTACTTTCTACCTAACCTTAGTCAGATTCAACAAATTATTTGCTCCATTTTCAGGAAATCTCGGATGTCCAATTTAAATTTGCCTTTAACTAAAGGATAGACAACACAAATAATCCTAAGGTGACACACCTTCATTACTCAGCCAAGGCCACCTCCTCCAGATTTAGTCCCAACTATTCATTCTCTCACACTGCTGGGTGCTGTGGCAGGTGAGGAATCACCCACTTCACCTTTTCCCTTCCAAATGAGTACCACCATTTTGCAAGCACTGAGAGACTTCGGAGTTCTTTACAGAACAATACTGGACTGGACAACACGTGCATAGAGAATAATTCTTACAACACCAAGAGGACTGGTTTGGAACTTACGCTGTCCATGCCACGTCTTTAACAAGGCACGCAGTGGGCACAAGGAACAAGCCAAACCAGAAGTATCCACATCTCAACACCATTCCAGCCTGTGAAGAAAAACAAACAAACAACTCATGAGTATTTTCAAGCCATTACACGTTAAGTGGTTGTTTACAAGGAAAAAGGTAGAGTGATGGCATCAAACTAGTACTGCATCCATGATCTGGGTGATGTTGAAATGTAATGGTGGCGCAATAATTAACAAACAGCGATGGCATTTTTCATTGCAATCATTCCTTATGACCTCAAATTTCTTAAACATTTCTGAAAAATCACGCATTTTGACCAATCCTCCAATGATATTAAGTTGTGGATCCAGGCAGACACATTTTTAGTCACAGAGAAGAGCACCATAAGCATATTCTGCTTGCACTTGTGACTATCTTTTGTACCCTTTGCTTACTCTCTTTCCATCTACTGTCTTAGACCTCTGAGCACCATCAAATTGACATGAAAAAAAAATACATTCCTCACTAGAATGTTTTGGTCATATTCCACTTAAATACAGCACTTCCTGTTCAAGCTACTTCTGCCTGAAGCCCAGGGTAGGAAAGATTCACTCCTGTTCTGCAAATGGCTTTTTTTACAAAGAGCTCAAAGTTTATATTTGCATTTTTCTCATTGTTGTAGTGCTTGAAGAAAAAGCTTGGTGGGATTTGAGAAGGAAGATATCTGGAAACCCTGCATATCCCAGCATACACAAACAGTTATGGAATGAAGTTGAACTATAGCACTATTTACAGAAATGCTACTTTAGATCATTCGAACCTTTCACAGATAAATTAATGGTGATTAAAGACCAGGTTTGCTACACAGGAGATTTGAGACTCATCATGGAATACACATACTTCCCATCAGCATTGTTAAGTTCTGCTGCACATTAGAAAGGGCTTTTTTCCCCCTGTAACTACTTGTGTGCACCACACAACTGAAACAGAGGCTGAAAGGTTTCAACAGCATTTCCAGTGTCTAGACAGATTTTGCTCTCTCACCAGTTACAGACACTGCCATATCTCTTTCCAAAACCTTTATTTCTCAATATTTTTTATGGCACACACATGCACCTACTGACACGTCAGCAATGTAGCACAGGCTGGCTCAGCTTTGTCTCATGCTGTAGCTCACCAGCACTGCAAGCCTGCAATGCTGAAGTGTCAGGGCATGGTACAGGTAAAGACACAGCTGAGCTACAGAGGAAATGGAACTACATGAAACATCTACTAGCCTTTGAATACACTGGAGACAAAATTTGTAATTATACACCTCGTAAGATGAAAATGATTGCTCACAACAGTAGATTTCCACCACTCACTACAGTAAAGTTCTTAAACTGAGAGAAGCCATCACAGAGCTTTGCCAGGATATTCAGCAGTAGCATCCAGCATCTTCTCCCAGTGTCGATCTCTGTCTAAAGTTGTTCACCTAACAACTCAGTCATATTTAGCAGCAACTTGCCCTTGGGTTGCCCAGTAGTGAGTACATCCAAAGGCGGTTTCCACTTCTAAATGTTAAATCCTCCATGTCACTGCTGGACTGATGGATCAGTGGTAAATCTTGTACTGAAACCAAGAACAAGCTAGACTGTGCTAAAACATCCATGGACACTTTGCCACCCACACAGACAGTAAGTAAACACATTCCAGTCACAGAATCAGCTCTCGGTTATTTGGGAGCCCTCATGCCTACATTCACATGAGAATGCCAGAAGCACACAGGCAGTTTTGGAATACACTTATTTAAGGAAAAGGATGTACAGGAATAAGAGGGAATTAATAACTTTATTGTTAGCCAAGAAGTTGAATGTAATAACAGTGGCAAAACATAGTAAGATTTATCCTCATGCTTTGCTTTTCTTTGGCCATGACCCTGCAAGTGCTAGGAGTCACAGAATCACATCAGCATTTCCACTCACCATCCTTCCTCTGTCTATGCTAATAAAGGGCCATAGTATTCTAAATGCATTTTCTGATATTTTTGATTGAAATACTTTACATTCCACTTCTTGCTTTTCTAGCTGAAAGCAACTTGCACACTTTCATAGTGCAGAACAATCTGAGTATGTTTTCAATAGAAGTTTAAATGCTATTATTTTTGTTATAAATGCTGACATCTCAATCAATGGCTATGAATTTGGACATGTGGTATGTCAGAAAAAATCTCAAAGCCAAATACTTTTTGCCTGCAATTATGTATTTTACTCAAGTATTATTCTGTCCAAAACTTCACCATAACAGTAAAACTATTCACCTCATTGGAACCCTGTCAGACACTCATTTTACTACTGGCAAGGCTTTTCCCACACATTTCTCACCAAAGTTTTACTCCATTTCTCAGCTCATCTGGAAGGTTTCTTTCCTGCTCATCTCCAGTTTCCTCTTGAAGTTACAAGATTGCTATGCTTCACGACAGTCTGGTCTGCCTTGCATGCACAGCTCTGCCTCTGAACACAGCCTCCTCCCTCATGGGATTACACCCTCTTCTCACAGGATGGGAGCTCCTCAGCAGAGCATTCACAGCAAATCACCCAATGTGCTCTGGGGACATCCACAGACAGCACTTTTAGGGCAGTCCCCAACTTGCAGAGTAGAGAGCTGGGTTATGACCAGAAGCTGCAGTAAGAATACCTATCTATCCCTACAAAGCTTTCCTCACGTTTCCCAGCTGTTGCTGTGCTCCATTCCAGTTGCCCAGCCACTCATGACAAGAGTGAAGACAGTACTGCAATTACATCTTCAGTGAAACATGGCATTTCTATACCCAGTTCTGTGAATAATACTCTTCAGCTATCAGTTATCACCCCAAGATTAAAAAAAACCAGACAGAGATACCAAACAGGAACCACTACAATTCTTTCTTTGTAAAGATCATCACCCAAAGAAGCAGTAGAAATAGGTTATTTTTAAACAAATTCGTAATATTGACCATCTCTGTCATCTCGGAGGCCCCATGTTATGTAACCAAGACATTTTTGTTCTGTCTACTGATGTAAACATTAGTGACTACCACATCCAAGGTGAATTGTCAGAGACCATTAATCACATGGCACCCCCCAAAAACACTTGAGACTAATGCAAGCCCTCCTTCTGAGAACATTTCAACTTAAACTGCTGCCACCAGTAGACTGCCTTTCAAACACTGATTAATCTGCCACAGACAAAGCATTCATTTTAGCGAACTGATAATATTTGTTAAAAAAAAGGATGGGAACAAGAAAAGAAAGAAAAAGAACTTAGTTCCAGTTATTTCACAACTGAGGAGGAGGAAATTATTTAGGTCCCAATGCCTTTAACCTCTTCCAAATACCATTTGTGAGGGCAGACAATTTCTTTTTTTCATTTTAAACACATTAAAAAAAGTGATAGCACTGACCATTCAGAATGACCAGGAAGATCATCTTTGTACTATTATTTTAGAAAGCGTAGGTTAAAGTGGGTTTTTACATTTGTTGGTTGGAGTTTGAGTTTTTCTTTGCTTATTTTAACCCAAGGACCTTTTGCACAAGCATATGAAATATGTTTGAAATATGCACAGGCATATGATATAGAGAATAGATTGTTTTTAAAAAAACCCTTAAATTGCAATACAATCTGGAGTACATTTCAAGCTCTCTCCTCTGTTTTACTATTAGTACGTTCATAAGCATCATTCCTAGTTGTACTGTTTCACCAATAGGTGGTGTCACTACTTTCAACAGCTTTCAAGGAGAACAAAGCCAAACTGCCCAGGAAAGGGAAATCAATATACACACTGTTCTAGTATTCTTATCACAGCATGGTTAGTCAACTGGGGACCAGTCAATGACTCAGACAAAGTAAGCAAGGATCTCAACCATATTGTTCAAGAAAACCAAGACAAAATTTAAATTTCTATTTTGAATAAAAAAAGTTTTTTATTATTTAATTTCCTTATATATCTACGTATCTTAACTTTGACAAAAAATGGACAGCAAAAAGTATAAGACCATGATGGAAACAGCTGGCTTTATATTTCCAGCACGAAAAAAATTATTCCTGGAAGTGTGCCTGGAGCCTGATCACAGCTCACTCCATGAGACATGGATAAGGACCCAATAAGTCACTCAACTGCAGTTTCATACTAATTCAATTCCAGCTTTGTACACTAGGGATTCAAGTCCAACTTGCAGTCCAGTGATGGCACATCACTGGGTCCCCAGTAGACAAGTGTGGATGATAGCATGGCACTGCCTTTGGCAGCACTTGGGAAAGGAGAAGCGAGTGAGAGGATGGCCACATGATTATTGTAAGGGATTCACATATGGTGACAAGAAATATTCACAGCCATTACTGAGGTACACTTGATCTGGATTTCTCAGACACTGATGACACTTGTGGCTGGAGCTGTAAGTGCAGCTCTGGGAGCTTGGCCCTGCTGCTCCATCCGCTCTGCCTTGGTAGCCAAAGCAGGAAGCAGTGCATGCCCAGCTGCACTAACACACCTGGAAGCAGCCAGCTGAGATGCACCAGAGGTGAACCTCTCTGCCAGTGCCTCCCCTCCATCAATTCTAGACCAGTGGCTTGGTCTGAGAAGGGCTTTACCCCTTCAGAAGGGCTAGAGCTGGGGCAGGGGAAGCCCAGCTGGTCACTCTGCTCCTATCCCACGTTAGGCAATTCACATGGAAGCACATCTGCTTTTCAGTCACTGAGGGCAATTTCTTTGAAGCCTACCTGAGCCCATCGATCTGAGGTGCTATTCCTGGGCCCTCAGCCACAGACATTTTCCCAGTGGTGTGCTAGCTTGGGCAAACAGTGTTGCTTCACTGAAGTTCCAGTGCCTCATCTGAAGGCACGGGGTATGGACAAACCTATTACTCTCCTTGAGAAGTTCAAGCATTAGCACTGGGACACATTACAGCAATGCTCTGAAAATTCAGATTCCTGCAAAAGATGGCCTTTCATTTGCTCTATAGACTCAATAGAGCTAATTCAGACATTGCTTTAAATGTCTAGAAAATATTTTCAGTAGAGAGTAAAATACCGTCTACCCCAATCTTGAAATTGTAGCACTTTTAGTGATGCTACAACTTCGACATCTTTGCTGCAGGTTTGTTTTTTTTTTCTAATTTTTAAAATGCTTTTCACAAGTAAATTTGTACCCTAACTTCAGTAGGAAGAGAAAGAGATTCCATGCATAAAAAATCCTATTGCATATTATGAACAATATCATTGTACAAACTCCTCAGCAAATCTGTATTTACAGTTTGCAGACCATTACCCACCCCTGTTTTCCTTTAGAAAACTGCACTGTGCACAGTCTGCATGTTTTGGGTCCTCCTAAGCCTGAATGTTTCAGTGCTAGCCTGGGTAGTTTTCTTTCACAAGGCCTGGAAGTTTTACCTTGAATGGATAGAAGTATTAATTCTTAACAATCAAGTGACTCAACAGATTTTAAGGAGACACAAGATTTACTACAAACTAACACTCTAAGCACTCAAAGCCATCTAACAACTGGTAGATACTGTGTCATAAACCAACTCATTTTTCATAAATTATTCTCAAGGCATCAGCTAGCAATAGCTTTCTCACACTTCAAATGATAAAAAAGCTTTGTTACATTAAATCAAAACCTCCTACTATTTCTGTTAGCTTGTGTGGAACAGTCAGTATCTCCACCCCGTGCTGTCAATACTGCAGAAAATACACAAATAGTTTTAAAATTCCTGTATTATACAAGATCCTCAAGGATCTTGTATATCTATATTGATATGTCTATGTATATCTAGATTGATCTGATGCTACAAACATCAGACCCACCTTAGAGACCACGTACATTAAAATGTAAGTGTGCAGAGAGGTGACAGGGCTAGCTCATTGTCACACAAATCAACTGCAGAGCTGGGCAGATTGCCCAAGTCCCCCAGTTAAAGCACACTACATGGAGAACTAGCTTACTGGAGCCCAGGTATGAAATACAATCAATATCCAAGAATGCAGTCTTGAGGATTTTCCCTGTGCACACCGAAACACAGTCTAGCCTCAACATGAGCTGGTACTTAAGAACTTTTCCCTACAACAGAACTGCAGCCAGCTCCAGGCTGGACAGATTTAGTAGATTCAGGGCTGACAGGTGCAATCAACAGATTTACTAGCTCCCTCTTCAACCAACGTCTAGGCTGGAAAAGTACCTAAAGAATAACCCCTTGGGGTTAGTGGCAAAGTGTTAAGAAATGAGGCAGAAGAATTTGATTTCCCCTCCTGCTTACACCACTGGGAGTCAGGAGTACCTCAGATGAAATCAGCAGAGCTCTGCCACTGAAAGGCTGGCTGGGTATTTCCATATCTGAAATAAAGACGTGCAATGTTTTCCATAATGTAAGAGTTTTCATTCAAAAATGACTCAGATGAAAACAATGACCTCACTGGCTGGCTGGATTTAACAGAATGACACACTGGTCCAGTCTCAAAACTATTTCCTCCCTCTCCCAGTCTCTGCTCATACCACCACATGCCCTTGAGACCAGTAGAAGGAGGAAAGGAGGAAAAAAAAATCAGACACCTCACTCAAATATTTACCCCTTTCCCTTAATCTTGCCAGTCATACTTGAAGACACATGAGAGCCTAGAGTAAGAAATCTATCCCCTGTCTAGCTTCCTAGTTATGAAGCTTGTTGATATTTTTAATGTAGCACCTGGATATAAATGTAGGGAGGGACAATAGAAGCAGTATTTAGAGCAAAAATAAAATTGCCAACACCAGCACAAAGGCATGTATTCGGCATTCCTAGAAAAGCCCAAGGTGTTTTGAGATCCAGGTATGAGGCAAGAAGCTTTTCATTAAAGTTGCTTATGACAGATAAAAGAAAGCAGGAAAACACAAATTAAAGTACAGAAGACCAAGAAAAATAAAACGTCAACTCAAAAAAGACAAATTGCTTGCTTTAAGTTATTTCATGATCAGGAATCAGCAATACAAAGTTACAAATCAAAAATTAAAACTTTCAGGGGGAAGAAAAAACCCACCAAAACTAATTTCACTGACACAGCCACGGTTTTGAAAGGACTAGTTAGAGCTATAAAACCATAGGAGCACAGTGAAAGGATCTTCTAGATAGTTTTATTCTCTTGTCAGGAACTCTTTTTCCATAATGGAGGAACACAGCAAGTTAACAACCTCTTTTTATTCTGCTTCTTAATGTAACTTACAGAAATTAACATTTGATAGATACATATGAACATATCATTAGCCAAATGTGTCCCACAGGATGCTAAAATAATCTGTTTTGTGTTAACTGAAGATATATTCTACGTATACAGTCCTGCTTGAGGAAAAAATTACTTTATCTCATTACTTAAATAGTATACAACAGTACCAATTAAACATGGAGCCTGCCCATGCTACCCACCATTATTACTCTGATAGCAGAGAATTAAGAAAATTAATCAGATAGTGCTTTAATTTGATTTTACGGTTCACTAGCAGTGTAAACTCTGATTCAATTCTACCCAGACTGTAATTCTTTTTCATTATTCATTACACTAAGTTAAAAAAAAAGTAAATTCATTTGGAGAAAACTGTTGGTTAAAAGTTAATAGTAAAATCATGCTCCATGTAAACAGGTAAGTGGATTCCTGAAATTTTATTAGAAAGCACAGATCTCATGAACCAAAGGACCTTCTCCTCATAGTGGATGAAACATCTCAGTAAATTTTTACCTAAATAGCACCAGGCACGAATTATTTTTTCACATTAAAAAAAAAACAAATTTAAAATACCCTTCTGTATAAGCATGAGCTTCTCCAGCACAAATTAAAACCATGAACAACTTGGAAGAAAACCCACTGACACTGTTTGTGTCACTCAAGATTTATTTTTCCTCACCTTAGTCAGGCTTGGTATTATTCTGAATTATACGGTAGTTTGAGTTTTCTGAGGTGTGTCCAATTACACAGTTGTGCAACACAATAAAATCTTCTTTTATACTCCAATTTAAGATGAAATTTCCCCTGGGAAGTGTGGCAGAGCAGGCCCATGGGCAGCTATGGCTGCTGGGCAGTGACCTGCCACCATCCCTTCACTGAGCACACGTAAAACATGTAGGAAAGTGATGCCAGCATGAAAGCAAAGTCACACCTATATACGGTTTTTTAAGAATCTCTGTATTTTTGCTCTCTTTCCCCCTCAAATTACACCAACAAAGGCATGAAATCTGAAAAGAGTAACTTTGGCAGACTCGACAATGTAACAGTTTGTCTTGTTCCGCTGCTTCATGCACTTTAGGATAAACTTCTACTCTGCACATAAGGAATTTATACTTTACATTCTCCTTTTGAAGTAATGTTCAGCATGCAACCACTCTTGTTTGGTGTCTCTAAGTTTCTGTAAACGTTTTAAGAGCAACGCCTCTTGTAGAGTAGCTGCCCTTATTTAATAACTGTGCCTTTATCATAAAGCTGCAGGGGAAAAAAATTAATTTTACAGAACCCACCTTTGAATTTCAAAGTCCAGGGGAGTAATTATGTTTAGAAGAAGCTGCTCCTTGATGGCAAAAATATAGGATATTGACAGCTTGCTAAGTTATACCTACAAAAAGATTCAGAACCTTCAAATTTCCTGGCTTTGTGTGTTGAAAATTTCCAACTCTGCTACCACAACAGCACTGGCTTCCTCACGTAAAATACATTTGTTTCAAGATATTCCCTCCTCCTCAGTATTAGCATTCCTAAGTAAATAGGTGCTCTACCAGGAGCAGAAAGATCACTTCACCTCTACCATGGCTTCGTGGTATGAATTTGGGTATATGCTCTAACCTCAGGAAATACAAAAAATAAAACCACCCTCAGTGGAGTGTTTTGAAAGTAAGCTTTTAAACAAACAAATATTTAATTGGAAAATGGCATTTTTATACTAGTGAAAAATGATACTTGCCCCATCTCACATGATTGTTTTACTAACTTAAAAAAGAAAAATCTTTGAAATCTCCATTTATTCCTTTATTATTTGTCTTGCCACTGTGTATCTTCATGCTAAACCTTTTTGTGGTTTTATAGACCATCTTAAGAGAGTGCATTAAAAAACCCAACATTTAGTACACCATTAAGTATTTCAGGTGAGTATAATCAGGTATCTATCCACATGCCTGAGCCATCTAAACAATTCTAGGTCCTGACTGAAGCTGCTGACCCAAACTCAAGTTCTACAGCACATATAAAGATCTAAAATGGCCTGTGGCAACACTTCCATCAGTATTAGTTCAAATTAGATTCAGCACTTTGTCCCCAAACCTGGCAAATGAGCTGATGCCAGCAAGACTGCTGCTGCTCTCCAGAGTCCTGATGTAGCAATTTAAATGGGGCAGGCTGACACCTGCTCTTGCAGGCAGCTGGTTGGAGAGTACTGCAACTCTACATGTGGTTTGCTGCCTGCAGTGAATTACAGCATTGAAACCCACAAATGGAAAACACTGTTGTTGATGTTCTTTTTTAAACTTATTTCCTAGTATGATTTGAGATTGCATTTACCAGGATAACACTGTTCCCTGTGTTTTACGTCCTATAGATTCCTTAGTGGCTCAAGAATTTCAGAAAATGGCTATTAATCATACAGCAAGAATTACATCTTGTAACTGCAAGGCTCAGAGAAGTAGATCTTTTCCAAGTTTTTAAAATTGGGGCATAGGTTTATAAAGTGATGAGCATGTTGAATTCTTACCAAAGTCAACAGCAGCTGAAAGTACACCACTTCCATGGAGGGAGTTCTGCATTCTGGAAAACTGTGTTCTTTAAACTCAGCTTTAGAGATCTTAATCTGTTACAGCAATGGTTGGCTTGCATCAGATAACAGCCATTACTTCCCCATGTTTTATTTCTCCAGGAAGAGTAATTTACTAGCTCAGCCACTACATATTCACATGGATTTTATCTTCATTCAATGGTTACATTCTTAAAGCATATTCTGAATGCAGATAGCTCAAAGTTTTCTTTACTGTCATACTGCCTCTCCTGGAGGCTGTAAAAGGCTTTGAGTTACTTGAGCATGACTGCAATTCAACTCAGATCAGCGGAACTTTACACAAATAAATAGTTTTTCCTATAAAACCTTGCTCCTTTCTTTTGTTTTTATTCCCAGAGTAATTTATGCCATTGCTTGAGCACATACAACTTCTTCACAGAGCCACCATGCCTTGTATTGTCATGTATGAAGTACATCTGCAGTGACTCCCACCACACTCTCTCTTGCCAAAGCCTGGAGATGCACCCTATGTCTCTATTCTTCTCCCTTCCTTTCACCCTTAACTCAAATCTTCACAACAGCATCACAATAAAGTAGCAATTGATACCATTTTTTTTCCATATCACAAATCACAGCTACAGGTGCCTGCTCTGATTCCTTAACTTAATGAGTTGCTGCCAAAAGTCAGCTTCCAGCCCAGCGAGATGCCTGACAAGACTCCCAGTAACATGGTGCAGTATTTGATGTCTGTAGGGGACACATAGTGCCATGCACTGCCCAGTCTTGGTCACCTTGTGCTACCCCTGTGTTTCCACAGATGGCTGATTTCTGAGCACAGAATGTTCCAAACACAAGGGCCAGTGATAAACTCAACAGCTGAAGACGGGCAGTCCCACAGGAAACATTCCCTTAAGCATAAACCACTGACAAAACGACAAATTGACCATGAGTGCCAGTCCAAGGTGCAGAGGCTCCGCTGGCTGCCTGGCCCCAGGTCAGGCACAGCCACCTCCTGCCTCACAGCCCTTCCCAGCAGGACAGACCGGGCACCCTTTCCACCCACAGCGGCAAAGGCAGCGTGACGTTCAGAGCCCCACATCACCAGCTTCTCTGCTGGGAAGGACACTGTAGAAATAAAATACCACTGGGCGCACTAACGTTATTGTATTGCATTGATTTATGCTTTCCCTTTAATTAAAAGGCACCAGGCAAACATTTGGTTTCGATTCAGATACACAAACCCACCGAGGCCCATTTTGGGCGACTCCTCAGCACAGGCCCAGCGGCCCCGTGCGCGTCTCCACAATGAATGACTTCCGCCGCCGCGCAGCCCCAAAGCCTCTGCAGATCCTTCCCCCCTAATCCCCGACATCTGCTCTGTGTCCTGGCCGGGCAGTGGGACCTGCCAGGGCCTGCTGTCAGCGTGGCCACAGATGAATAAACACAGCAGTGCCCGTGGCAGGCCGTGTGTGATTTCAGCTGAGAGCTCCGGACATGCGGCACGGTTCTCATTTAAAGCGTTCGGAGCGTTGAGGAAACACCTGTTAAGAAACTATCCAAAATAAATTTACCGTGAGTCTTTTAAGAATGAGAAAACCCCTGATCGACAGCAGCAATACAAGATCCGACAGGAGCGGAATTCAAAGTCCCACTGCATATCCTGACCAATTAAATACATAAACAGCACCATTTTTCACTTCAGGGTAACACTTACTATATCATTTCTCATCTTCTACATTTCTCATCTTCTACATGCTTTTCTCACTGGAAGACTGAAGTTTGACCTATGCTGACCTAGTTTATTTTCTTCTCTGTGCAAAAATCCTACAATGCCATGTTGTGTGTAGTTTTACAAGAAACCCTCCTATACGGCTACTCTTTTAAATTGTGTTAGCCGCTTATAATCAGGAACAGTTTTGAAATTATTTCTGCCTGACTACTAAAAAAGGTGGATCTATATTCTGCTTAAAGCTTGCAAGGTACAGTAGATGAACATGAGTAACTTTAGAATTTATGTTAAAATAGTAGAAGCATCAAGATTTTCCAAAGCTCTGACACTAGAAACAAAACCCAAAATCTTTAAGCCTTGGAGTAATAGACAACTAGCATTTGTAACAAGCTTGTCAGACATCTTTTAATTTAAGCCATTGTTTCCCCTCTTTAGGGACTCTGGAGGTTTACCTTGGCCCACAGTGGCCCCTCTCCTCCCTGTGTACACATCTGACCAGCAATCACACTGCAAGCTGCTTACTAACGATTATGGTATTTTTCAAGAACACTTAAGTGACTTTGGAGCGTGGGTCACACTAACGCTCAAGTAGAGTTAGATCAAATATTTTAAATACTTTGCATTTCCCTGTTTCTTTCTATTCAGGGCTCTCCAGCAAGAACTATGCTCCTTACTAATTTGAGCTCTACACCATATCTGTGTGGTAAAAAACTTTATTTCTCAGACTGTAGTGTGCTGGAATAAGGCTGTGATTTGGATATGTGCTGAACGCAGGGTTGATAACACAGAGATGTTCTCGTTATTGCTGAGCAGGGCTTACATAGAGCCAAGGCCTTTTCTGACTTCCATGCTGTCATGCTGGAAGGGGGACTGGGGATGCATGGGAGGTTGGGAGGAAACAGAGCCAGGTGACCGCAATGGACCAAAGGGATCTTCCAGACCATATGACATCATGCTTAGTATATAAAATGGGGGGGAAGAAGGAGGAAGAGGGGACCTCTGAAGTGATGGTGTTTGTCTTCCTGAGTAACCAATACACCTGATAGAGCTCTGCTCTCTTGGAGATGGCTGAACACTTGCCTGCCCACGGGAAGCAGTGAATTAATTCCTGGTTTTGCTTCTTGTGTGTGCAGCTTTTAATTTCCCTATTAACCTGTCTTTATCTCAACCCATGAGTCTTCCATCCTTTACCCTTCTAATTCTCTCCCTGATACAGATGGTGGGAGAGGGAGCAAGTGGCTCTGTGCACTTTGCAATTTTTTGCAAAAAAATAAAATTCAATGTGCTTCAGTAAAAAGCGATAGACAAGGGGGGAAATTGTATAAGTAATAGTCAGCTGAAGGCCTAAGAATGCAATCCTGCTGTCCAGGAGTTGCGAAAAGCAAATTCAGCGTTAGAACTTACTGGAAATGGTATTGAAGAAACATAATATTTTGCTGCTATAAAAAAATCCCAACCAACCAACAGTGCTTCATCTGCATGCTGTCTTCATTCCAAAAAGGACATCAGAGAATTAGAAAAGGTTGAGAGGAAAGGCAACAGAAATAATCACAGTATGGCATGGCTTCACTGTAAGTAATGACTAATGCAATGACTTTCATTGAAGAAGCGATAGAGAGAGAGAGAGAAAGACTACATAAAGGCCTGTAAAGGCAAGAATGGCAGAAAGCAGGTAAAAAGAAAAATTGTTCCTTTCTTTTTCCAGTACAAGAACTTGGAACACCAGAGCAGACAGTGGTAGGTTCAAAACCATACGGAGGTAATATGCTTTCACATATATAGCATATATATAGAGAGAGGCTGCTGTGGACCAGAGAGTGATCACACTATACAAAACCAAAGGTATTATTCCTGAATGTTGAAATTCCTGACCTGCTTAGAGGTAGGAGAAGCACTACACATCTCTTCCTATTCTTAAACTCTTCCTAATCATTCCTAATAATTTGCCACTGGGCACTGTCATAGCCAAGACAATAAGAAACCTGTACTGGCCCCAAATATGCATTATTTAGACTGCATCAGCTGGAGGCTGCAGATAAAGGAGACACTGAGAGCTCCAGAAACTGAGGACCTGTGCATACAGGAGCTGGAATTTGACTAACTCCTCTCACAGCAAGGCAAAGCAGCCACCCAGTTCAGTGATACTGCAGAAGCTCTTCAAAGCTTTTAGTCTACCTTAACAGACAAGTAAACTAAACGGTTAATAAAGCCATGTGTATTTCAATCAAAAAGGGAAAGGAAGAAAGATAACTCAGTGAAGATTTGTTATGCAGAGCTCCTTAAAGAATATTTTTAACAGAGCAAAAACAATACAACAGTGCCAGGCTCTAGTATTCAGCTCCTCCAAAAGGGACAAGCTTTCAGCCCACAAGCCCACACACTGTGGCCAGCTTGGGTCTGCCTATTAAACTTCACTGCAAAGTGGGGCTTTGCAATCCCTTCCAGGGAACTCTTTTCTTTTCCAAGGCACAGACATGGAACACAGCTGCAGTCTCAGGTATATACTCCAAAGAGTACCATTGTATCTCCTTCTCCCTACAAATACTTTCCAGGATGTCTTTGGACGGCCTGAGAATAAAAAGGGTGACATGGAGGACATTCTAAGCCCCCACATCATAACCTTAAGTTCCTTTCTCTCCTTCTTCAGAGGCTGACACACATGTACAGTGGAAGAGAAGGATGCTGAGAATTTGCACTGTGCAGGAAAATGCTCCCAAAACAAATCCCACAACCATACGTAATTGAGTAAGCCGGACTCTAGCTTACTCAGGTTTATGAGAATCAACCAGCATTTTAAAGTCTTATTTTTGCTTTCCTTTAAGTTTAATTATGCTTGCCTTAGGCTCAAAAGCTTATGGAATTTGAGACATTTTTAAGGTAACTGACCTGCAGAGTTTTCCTGTGTGCTCTGCCTTTAAAGTATGTCCCAAGTTCATTCACTCTTTTACCACAAGCTTGACAGCAACATCAAAATCATATGAGAGGAAAAGAGGGTTTTTTTTCATACTAGCTGATAAACATTAGCCACACTGAGTAGTTTCAACCTCGCTCGTAGCCTCAAGTGGTTCTCCTGCAAGACTCAAGATTAGATGAGAGAGAAGGTTTACTTTTTTTGCTCTCTTGTTTCTCTCTCAGCTCTGAAACTGGGGCTTTCTGAAAGGGCTCCTGGCTCCCACAATAAGCCCATTTGCTACAGGCCACAGAAGCATTATCAAAGACCTCATTACAGTTGTCAGTTGCAGAATAGCTCTGGCTTATGACAGGAAAAATACGGGTTTGCAACTCTAACAAATGCATCCAATAGCTTCTCCAGTCTCAAAACAGGCCATGGATTTTCCAGGAAAAAATAATCCAGAATATTTACGTTAAGCCTCCTCCCTCCCCCTTCCAAAACTCCCTTAAGTCAGCAGGGAAGAATTGTTGAATAAGAAAAAGATTGCAAAACTCAGTACAGTGACAAGGTAGCACCATGCTAATGAAGTCATCCTGCTTTTGCACAGGCAAAAAGGATTATAAGCCTGTGCAGCAGGGAAAAAAAAGAAAAAAAATGATATAAATATAACTCTGAAGCCAAATATTTCAAAGAGGGATGAATCTGAAAGCTATTTTTTTTGTGTGCGCTGTTATTACATTCTAGATCATTAATGAAAGAATCCAAGAAGAAAAAATAAAGTGCAGTGTGGAAAGGAGGATATAGCTAGAGGAAAATTCAGAGCTCCAATTCCCTGTTAATGGTTCAGATTAATTCAGATGGCGTATGGTCATAAAGCTCTAGGGATTCACACATCCGTGCCTCAATTCAAGGCACTAATAACCAATCAGTATTTTAGATAAGACTCTATAAATATTTAAAATTTTTAATCTTCTGAGGGCCAAAAATAACATTTCCCATCGTGTCCTTGTCTTTCCCACAGCAACAACGATGAAATTTCTCAGCTGGCACTGCTGGCACCAGCATGACATCAGGTGGTTTCAGTAGTGGCACTCAATTAACTTAGAAACTTACATCTAATTGATCCATTTCCTGCACTGATAAACAACTGTAAACAAACACTTCTCTTCAAAGGAGCAGCTTTGTTCACAAATTAAAAAAGGAAAGGGGCCATCTGAATCACACCAGTCATGGCTGTGTCAGGGGTTTTATTATAAACACTATTTTTAGGGCTTTAAATGAGTGATGTGACATTAAATATCATGAGCCAAATTCTTCCCCAAGTTAATGTGACAGTGGTGCTTCCTCACAAAACAATCTTTGCCTTTTCTTTTCTTAAACTCTTCTGTGTTACTGACAGCACTGTCTGTGTATAATGACACTGTTTTGATTTTCCTAACCCATATTCAGCCTTTCCAATACATGCCCATTTTTGGCACAGGAAGTTCACTACCCCCCTTCACTTACACTTTCATCAGGCCCCATGTCCGATTTCTGTGTCTGAGCGGAACAACAGCCAGAGCAGTAAAACAAAAGCCAAATCCCTTCTGTTTCTGTTTGCAGTTCCCCTTATAGACACACACCCACCCCCACCATTTTGATAAGCATTCATTTTGTGGTCCTTTTTGCAAACCTTTCAAAATGTAGTCAGGAACAATTTCAGCATAAACTTTATACTTATTTGAGAGAGGCCACAACACACACAGTTACTTATAGTCGACTCCTCCACAACCTGTACTAAAGAGTCTGCTGCTATAGCTGTACTTCACCTGGCCAATTTACCCTCTGTAATTTTGTTTCCTTATCTTCTGGAAGAAAATGATACAATCACAGTAGTGTTGGGAAGGACCACCAACCTCCCTGCTTAAACAGGGTTTTCCTAGAGCCCACTGCACAATGTTCATGGAGATATCAGCTTGCCTCTAAACTATTCCAGATCCCATGTAAAAGCATGCTACAGAAATGCCTAATTATTTTTGCCACTACTATATTCTCCTCTGGCAGTGAGTCAGAGATTCTTAAATATGGGGGATTAAAATTGCCACTGTCATTTCATTAGCCTAAGCATTTATTAATTAGGAAATGGAAGTCTGTGCATTTTAAATTATGCTACGGTCACATACATTAATTGAGGAGTTCAAGCCTACTTTTATTATGGTACACACTTCACACATCACTTGAGCAAAGAGACCAAGTGATTGGTTTCTGCACACTGTCAGCTGCTGTGTCTACTTTAACAGATTCAGGGTGTTACCACGTCCAATTGCCCTGACTAACATGATTACAACCTAAGACAGCTATTAGCATGCCAAGAACGTTTCTGAAAATGACTGTGGCACCATATACTGGTTATAACCATATACATATATATATATATAACCAATACTGGTTATGTATTTTCAGGAGTTAGGAGCCTTCTGTCAACTTCCCAGTCCAGACACCTGTGGTTTACCTGAAACACCTTAAAGACAGGAAATCAAACCCAAATGGGAATTGGCAAACTAAAACAACCCAACCCTGTGTGCCACTTGGCAGTTAAATTCCAGAGCATGCTCATAGGAACAAGGAAGGTGTTGACAAGACCAGAAAAGACCATATCTAAAATATTTTACCAAGCAGCAAAGGAGCTGCATTTTATTTACTAACAGCTTAAGCATGATATTCCAGGACTGTCTGAAACTGTAAGTTCAGATTTATGAGTACTGCATGTTTAGAAGAAACAAAACAAAACAGCTGCTTACAAAACAAGTGATTCTCTGCACAGTGGATTCAAACCACCAGACTGAAGATATACCTATGTATAGTGTACCTGCCCATGGCAGGGTGCGTGTGTGATGGAGGTATTTGGGGTTTCCAACTAAATGACTTTCAAGGTCCCTCCCAGTCCAAACCATCCTACAAGTCTTTGCCAGATATATACATACATGCACCCAGAATCAATTATGAAACATAATGAAAGTAGAAAAAAAATGAAACATTACAGTAATTAGGAAATGTTAGTCAGCTCCAGGAAAATCATACAGTAACATGACTCAGTGACTTTTGACTGACCATATCAGTCAAGGGCAAACAAGACTTCCTGTCAGGTCAAAGAAGGTAGGCTAGTATCATGTCATTACTATTACAATAGTAATGCTCCTTAGAAATTAAACAGGAAACTGTGTTGTAGGGGAGCTCAAGTACTGAAAGGAACAAACTGACAACAAGTGAACCTGGAGCTCTCCAAGGCTCAACCAAGCTTGAAATACCCAGGAGGCAGCTGCTTTAACCTCCTTCAGAGACACCACTGTTTTTAATCCCTGGCCAAGATTCTGCTGTTCCAAATGTATCAGTCCTGAGTTCAGTCCCACTGGTGGAATCCAGGTTTTCTTAACATCTCCTCACTCCGAGCAGACTCCAGTGCTTGCTTAGATGTCAGCTTGACCCTGGTAGACTTTCTGGCTAGGTCTGTCTACAACATAATTATTAGTGTTAGAGGACTTCCATGCAAGAAGATCCAAATTAGCACATGCCAGCAGTAGAAGCTGATCAAGTAAATGTTCATCTGTCCAGTGAGTTTGCCGTACCTGGAAGTAGGAGAGGTTCTAAGAAACCTAAGGTCCTAAGAAACTGCCTAGGGAAGCCAGACTCCCTGGGATAATTCCAGCCACATTCCTAGCTCAGCAATCTAGAAGAAAGTTCCCTCTCTGACAGGCCTTTCTCCAGAGTGCCTCTCTTCACTGATGTCAGACATGGCATTATTCTCCCAAGACCACCTTAACTCCTAGAGCATTCAGAGAACAACTTCACATACGGGAAATAAAAGATGAAAAAAAAAAGTGGAAATATATAAGTTATAAATGGAAAAACCAATACCAAACAGAACAGCCCTATTTTCAGCTAAGAGCATTATCCCTTTCTGATTGAGAACACCACAAAAACTCACAGATCTAGTTAATCAAATCCACGAAGAATCGAGACCAAGAGATAAGGGAGCTCAGCACTATTACTGTCAATATCAGCACATTTAAGTGAAATAAGGTCAAGATCTGAACTGCTATGGATTTTCCTGTCTTTAGAAATCTTACTGACCCTGGCAGTCTCAAACCAACGAAGAGTTCACAGAACAGTAAGTACTACCCTCAGTTCTTAGGAAGAGGTAATGGAAATATCCATGCTGGCTCTTAATGGATCATCTTTTAAATACACTGGGTCCAAAGGAAGGGTGTGTGTGTGTGCGCATACATGTATTTATGAAAATTAGGTCTGTAAATTCAGATTGAATGGAAAGAGAGAGACCTCTGCAAATAAAAACACAAGTGAGAATCAGTGCATGCACCTGGATGCTGGTGCAAGGGTGCCATTAAGTTTGAGAGTGTGACTGGGCCATGTTCCAGCTCCACACAGGGGCAAGATATAAATGTGCAGGTGACATTTCCTACATTGTGGATTTCAGGGGAAAAAAATGCTGGTGCATGGGCTGGAATGGAAGTGTAGCTTATTTCAACATGTTTTGGACCTGGACAGATAGGGTTCCCTGCAGACCGTTCCCAAGAGTCTGCTTTGACATAGCCAGTGAAAACAAAAAATAGTGGAAATTCACACGACCGAATTCTGTTCTAACTGCAGTACCTCTTCACTGTTTTAACTCGTGGATCCCCGCTTTGGATTTTACATAACAGAAACAGCAAGACTGAAAGGTTTCCTAATGTAGCATAAAATTTAATTTGAATGCTATTAAGGCAGAAAATAAATTCTATTTTGACTGTAATGATAAAGACTGAAATTTTAAGACACTGCCTAGAATACGACAGTAGAAATACAATATGGAAAAGTAACCCAAAGGGAAAAAAATAAAAGGAAACAATAAAAGAAATTAACACAGACTATCAAATAACTGGAAGAGCTGCATAAAAGAACTGGTCTAAAAGGATATTTATAAATTACTTCCCTTTCTCAGAGGGCAACTAAATGCTTCTGAAAGAAATGAAAAAGCAATCAGATGCTGAAAACAGATGCGTTATAAAGAGAACTAAAACTAATAAACTCCTCATCTACAGCTTAACAGAACAGAAAGAAGTGAATTACAGGTATTAAAATTGCAAAACCAGAAGTTTAGTGTAGAAGCAAGAGAAAATGCTGGATATAACTGGACAGCAGGGCTGGGGGAGTTCCAGACAAGCCCGGATGCTTCCTGGTACAAAGATCCTGTGGAGAGATATCAGTGAGGCTAAGAGCCCACAGAGCTTGAAAGGCCAGCAGAGGAAGAGGGGTCAAAGAAGCAATTAAACTAATGCAAACACAGAAAGGCCCAAGACCACACAGGTTCTCAGGACAGCTTTATAGTAGAAAACACGATATTCAAGGTACACAATCTCTACTCACTCTGACATATCTACAAAGCACAGTTCACAAAACCAAAAGTGAGGCCAGTCCAGCAGCACAGAAATAAACAGACTATTTAAAGTATTGCACAGGCAACTCTTCTCTCTGAGAGGGGAGAAAAAAACCTCTAAAAATCCTCCCCAAAAGAACAAAAAAACATCCATCCATCCTCAGTCTATATGGTTTTAGGAGAGAGGCTTCCTGTGGAATAAACTCTTGGGGCTGAGGCACAGGCAGGAGCTACATAAGCACAGACATGAACTGGCACATGGCACTATGTGCAGTATGGAACTAAATATACTAACACATCTTACTCTGCTTCCAGACTGGTGCTGGCTTCTAACCCTGTGTTTAGCTGCTCAACCCACAGTTGTCCTACCCAATCTTACATATACATAGTGAGTGAGGATAATGCACAAACCACAGTAATGATGTGGCTGCTGTCTGTCAAAGGCCTGTATGGGCCATTCATGGCCACTCACTTAAGACCTGGACTCAATGGTTTTTGTGGGTCCCATTCAACTCAGAACGTTTTTTGATTCTGTGATTTGGCTTCGAGTTATCTCCTCTGAAAATGTCTATTTTTGAAGATAGGGCTTAGAAGTGACATGAAGATTTGTGTAACCTTACTTGAAACCCACCGCCTCCATCCCCCAAACTCAGCAGTGAACACTGCAACAGTTGAACTACAGAAGAGGGAGAAACATGTCTCTGTTTTCCTCTTTGGTTGTTCACCTTAAATAAATTCCTGTTCCAAAAAGCTCCAAAGAACAACAATGCAGCCCCTCAGAGTCTTGATCCCAATGTAACAGAATATACAACTAACGTGACAGAACATAAACTTGTTCTCTCATCACATAATCTGATACTCATGTTAAGCACTTTCTCTGACTTGCATTATGAAATATGTGGATGAATTTTATGGTTTCCAGTTTTACTAAAATTTTAAGTACAATGCTGACAGAATCCGTAATTAAGCAGCTCCAAGACAAACTAGAGTTTGTGTGGTCTGAACTAATCAAGTATGTATTGCTTCCAACCTCAGTCAGCTATATGAAATTAATTTTCCTCTTATTATTTTGAGAAGATTTGCAAGATAAAAAAAGCCTACATTTTTCTTGGCTATGCACTACAGTAGCATTTAAAGGAAAAGGATTGCTAAAAATTGCTTTTCTGATATGGTATATATCAACACAGTTATCAAAAAGCATTCTAGACATCACTCTAAATTGAATAATCAGATTCTGCCCTAATAACAAATAAACTCCTAAAACCAATTATGGCACCTGATAGCCTCCTTTGGAAAGACAGGATAACAATGCATACCAAAAGGTAATCAAAATTGTACCAGCCAGTCACCAGCTCCTGGGAATCTCGCTGATCATTGAGCTTTGAAGTAGGATCAACAATAGGGTATGACATACATATGTATTTCATTGTTTATTCTATACCAAATATCTGAGTTGATACAAAAAGGCAAGTACCAGGGAATACACATCCTCCTCAGGTGGGATTTGTTACAAGTAAGAGACGGCTTGGGTCTGCTAAAGCCAGAAAAGCCCACTCTTGTCATCATATGACTTGGGTATATAATGCACAAGAGAGAGTGTAGAACTCTAAGACAACCCTTGTCCAGTGACAAAACATTAGAAAAGAAATACCAAATAAATCATAATATTAAAATACCAAACTGACTTGTCTGTAACTGAAAATTTATGACAGATTAATGGGAATTTCCAACTGGAAGCTGTCACGCTGGTCAATGAACTCACATGGGCAGCAGGGTGTCATTTCAAGTACACATTTATAGAGTTCTGCCTTAGGGCTGTGCTATGATTGCTGCAGCTCCTGGTATACCACTTCAAATGCACACAACATCTGTTGGTGTTTTGTTCAAAACAAAAAAATGTCACCTCATGAAAATATTAATCTGCTCCTTACAAAGCATTTTTTTTCCTCTTGCTGTGCTACTGCCACTATTGTTGGAAAGCTCTACCGGAATTCCTCACCCTAGAAGGCAGCTCTTCAGAAGTACTCTTCAGCTGAGGTTACACAAGGCTTGTTTAGATCCCTTTGCATCAACACTGTCCTTGAGCATTAATAACATGTTTGCTTATTTGGTGCCCCTTCTCCACATATCTATATATATTTTAAGTAGAACTAGTAATAGTAAAACTGTATTTTAAAGTAGTGTTTCCCTCTGTGTTTGCATCCTTGCAAAGTACAAGGCAAATTCTTAGTCTCTGCTGCCTTCTGTAAGATGAGACAGCTCAGAATCATAAACAGAACCAGGAAAAGGATTATTAACTGAAAAAGTTGATACTTTCTTCTGGGAAACTTTTTTTCTCTGATTTTTCAAAATTAAGAGTTAACTGGATAATGACAGCATTGGATGTGACACTTTCATTCACGGGCAAGATGCTTATTGGACAGTTTATCATAAAAAGAGTAAATCAGTAGTAAAAGCGATCCCATTCTTTGGTGGAAATGTACAGCAAGAAGTAGCTTTACTCCCTATACCTCCCTATCATCTTGACTGAAAACCGCCAAGACTGACCAAGAACACCACTTCCTCAGAACAGCTGAGGAAGCAAATGGTGATGTTCAGAAGATGGGCACATCACAGATATTAGCACTGGGTTAAGATCTTACAGAGAAGGAGCAGAGAGGAAACATTAAGGGCCTCAGTAAACATCAACCTGTCAGTCTGGCAGAAATCAGAGACCTTCCTTTCTGTGGATGCAAAGACCACAGAGCCACTAGTTGCAGTCTTACCTTAAGTGAGAAATAAAATCTCCAACTTCAGTGACAGATGTTAACTAAAAGGCAGGATGAAAATCCAGCCCACTGAGTTACATAAATGTACTCGGTAGAGCTCTTTTGACTACTAATGCGAGTATTCTCTATTGCCAAAAATCCTGGAAATTTCCATCTTGACAGCCATATAGCTGTCAACTGTATCATGAAGTAAAATGGAGATGAGGCTCAAGTAACGGGCTTGAATGTGCATTTGTTGTTGTAAGAGGGTCTGAGAACACAGGCAGGATCCTTCAATCTTTCCAGGGTGTCTGAAAACAGAACGAGCTCATCTCCAGCCAGCAATGTCACCAGCCTTGTGTTTCCCATTGCTAATTACCCTTGGCAGGAGGAAAGAAAGGACACGGGATGTTCCAAGTCAAGGAGAGAGCAGATTTAAAAGTGAAAATCCATGCCACAGAGCCTGAAGAATGCACTGCAACAAGATCTCTTTGAAGCCAACAACCTACCCAACTGTGAGGAACCCTCCTGCCTCCACTGGCTCTCCTGGTATGAGACCGTGGAGCACGAGTGAACCCTCAGATTTCCCATGGGAATGCACTGTGCAGTCACACGGACCTTTCAAAGGGGACAGGTCCTCCCATTCGTAACTCTGTGATGACTTTCTACAACCACCCAGTTGCTTTCATGGCAGTTCAGTATTAGGAAAATATCTGATGTATTTTTAGCTTTCTTCTATTGTAGCTTAGCAGCTGGATTCAAAGAGACCCAACACCCTGCGATCAACCTGACCTGCGTATGGATCAGTAACATACGCTCTGCCAACCAGCCACGAGTCCTCTAAAACATGACAAAAAGGACCAAGGCAGGGATTACAGTTTTTAGGGTATAAATTCTCATGGATCAGGCAATAAGGTACACCCCACTGTCATCCAGATTACTACGGTTAATTAGCAGCTTTTCATGTTTCAGTCAAACCTTGATGGTTCAATTCCTGGTTTTTTTTTTTTTTAAATACTACGACTATATGTAACCTGAGAGAAGACAGAGGACTAAATGGATTAGTGACCTGATACAGCAACAATTTGTATGGCTTGGCTTGCCATAAATCCTGTTTAAACACTATCCTATTGCTTAAAGCTGGACAGTCAGTGATCCTCAGCCTGCTTGGCCTGTTATGGAAGTGACCACAGCAAACCACTTCCGAGTAAACCAAGTCCCTGCCTGTTGAAGAGACATGCCTTCACTTGGCAAGGCTGAGAAGGGCAGTGCAGAACATGGCTGTGCTTAAGGTAGAAATTTAATCTGTGCTGGGGATATTACCAACTGGAAATGTTTGACTTAAAGAGGTATGTGTTTCCATATATTAACATACTTCCCACGCTTGCTCACATCTGCCCAAATAAGCTATGAAATAAATATTTTCCACATTGTAAATATAGCAGGTATTTACAATGCTCAGTGACACATCACTTAATCCAGAAGCCAGCTTTTGCATCTAATCCTTTCATGGTACAGATGAGCAGGCAAGTAAACAAGTTCAAGAAAATTTTTTGCAGTTTACTTACATTTTAGTTTGCACCTCTCTTGTACATAGAATTTGTTTTATTTACAAGAAATTACTTGTGTCAATGGCTTAACAGGGTAACACAGTGCATTTTTCTTTTAACAGAATACCTTGTGACAAGAAGAGCAACTTCCTTACTCTCATCTGCTTTCTGAGTATCAATCCAGTGTCTGACGTACAGAATTAGTGACATGGAACATAATTATAAAAGGTTTCTTGCAAAGCAATTAGCCTCCTCATTTAATTATATAGTATTTTAATGATCTCAATTTACCCCATTAAATAATACCTTTCTGTCAAGTCATTGCTATGTAACCTCTTTTACTTTTGATATGAGTATCTCATACACATTTGTTTAGTGAATTTTTAATGAAGATATTATTTCTCCAAAGCATTTAGTTGATGTTTAGTCCATCAATTAGTGGGTTTTCTTTTCTGAATTTTAGCATTTTTAACCCAATAAATACTAGGTTTAACTGGATATATCCAGAACACTAAAGAGGCAGTGAATGAAACAAAGACACCCCTTCTTTAAAAGGTTTAGTCTGGAAACATAATAAAATAGGTGTTAAAAAAGGCTGATTAAAAAAGCTAGAACCAGTATGATTAAGGAAACACATTCATTCCTACTTTCAGAACTCTTATGTTTTGCCAAGACTTTAGAAGCCTGCCTACCAAGGTAGCCAAGTAATGAAATTAGCATTTGAAAAAAAACCAAACCTAAACCTTTTTTACCTGGCAGAAAACTTGAATGGAACACTGTAAACAAACAGTATGGAAAACCCCTCAAAACCACAGGATGTTAACCAAATTACATTTACATTAAGACAACCATAATAATGAACCTGCATAATAATTCAGAGTCTTTTTTCTGGCATTTTCAGCTTTATGTGGTATTTACTAGAAAATAAACCACTAGTAGAAAGATGAAGCAACATCTTCCAACTTTGTACAAAGTTGTGATTGAATGACAACTACTTGCCCTCTGTTTAAACAAAAATTCTAATCACACTTTTCTGAAAACAGCTATCACAAAAACTGCTGAAGTTTCAAGTCTATTCCAGATATTGTCTAAATTAAGTACTAGAGTATTTGTGCAGCTTCTACGAAAGGAAAAGGAAAAACTGAGGTAACTGTTGCTTGGAAACAGGTCAAAGGCTGTGAAAGGACTGATAGCTGTAGAAATTCTCCGCTACAATTGAAGGCCAGCACTAGCCCAGGATTTCTGTAAACATGACCATAATATATGTTACCCTAACTGCCATATAATAGCTACAGCTTAGCTAGCTTTGTTTACAGAGGAAGCAACAGAACAAACTGAACTCCTCCACTGATTATAAAATCAATTCTTGAAAGATTTTTTTGCGGGGGGGGTGTTGGGTTTTTTTGGTTGGTGTTTTTATTTGGGTTAGTGGTTTGTTGCTTGGGGTTTTTTCTTGACAGAAAAATAGTCATCCTCACAAGAATCTGCAGACCTCGCTTTCTCAGTTGGGGTTAGTACCTACACTGTTTTACTAAGTTAATTGCAATTCACTAGAAATTTATTGCACTAGGATTAAATTCTACCAACCAGTCTCCAAAACAAACCAACAAAATGATGTTTCCTCATCAGCTAAGTGATGACAGATACTCAGATACAGTATCAGATATGCTGGTAATTCTTGCAGAAGTCTGAAGGGAACTGAAATGTTACTCTAAGCAATCCTGAGCTACATGTATTTTCAATTTATATTGCAGTACTGCTTCAATGTGCTATTATTGAATATTGGTTTATTTTATTTATTCATAATGTTCCTCAGTGCAGCACATGATTTGGGGTGGTTTGATCATTTCACAGGAATGGGACCTTTCATTAGTGTTTTGATCTCACCAAACACCCCTGTGTTTTTGTAGGGTAAGATAAGCAGAAGACTCCGCTCTTCTCTCACGCTACTTAGTGTGGTATTGCTAAACGCTCTTAAAAGCTTTCTTCTGGGTCAAATGACCTCACTCCTCCAAGAAATCTCCAATTCCTTGATTCAGGTATTATTTTACGCTTCAACATTCAAACTGAATCTACCTAGAATCTGCCTGCTTTCAACCACACATCACTGTCTGCTCATCTGCCAGTTCCTCCTGAGCAGCCCTTGACAAATTGCTGTTCACTCTTCTCTGCCATTCCTTAGTTTCTGTGTCATAGAGACCCACAAGTTAACCCCTCACTAATTTTGTCTGCCTCTGCACCAGTCTCAAGAACAGGTGATTTCTATTCTAGGATCTTCTACATCAGCCTCCCCTCTGGATAAACTTGACAGAAACTTTTCTCCATTTTTTTTCTATATTCTCCATCACCTTTGCCTGAAAGCACCGCTTGCTTAGGTCACTTCACTGACCTTGTACACAACTGCTTGAACAGTTTTTGACCCACACCAGCACTCTGCCCTGGATTACGTGGCTATTTGTTTTCCCCAAGAGACTCTTAGGAGGAACTTTTTGGAAAACTTTTAGGAAAGCCAAGTCATTTGCTTCATCCATGTTGCCTATATCCTCCATCAACTTCTTCAGTAATGCTGATAATAGAAAGCACTACAATTTCCTCACCGAAGCCATGTAATTTTGACTTAAGTTACATTAACCTAATTTTCCCCTTATACTCTTCATGTATGAAATCTCTGTGGGATGAACTCCATATTCACTTACATAAAACCGTATCAGGAAAAATTTAAAAGATAATTGATGGAGTTATTCATGGCTATTGCTGTTCTAATAGGAAAATCATTCCTCAACTTCATTTCTAAGAGCTGAAGTAAAATTAAGTTATATCCAATTCTTACACTTTCCCTTGAAGACAGACTTAATTTGCATACATTTAAGGTTTTTGGGAGCACTTGCTTAAAAAGAACAGGAAGGGATTTGGAAAGTGCTTACTATGTTCCATTCATACAGTAACTGTTTTATCAAGGAATTTACAGGGTACAGATTTACTGTTCTATCTTGTCATTATCTCCACTGTAGTATTTGAGTGATTTACTACTCCTGAATTTTTAACAGATCTCCTAAAACATTAAGATTTGCTAAGGTCACACACTGATTTCCATTAAAAAAATGCCCTTGGAATAATAATTTCCCCTTCATCTTCTACAATGAAAATAGATGTAAAATAATTCATAACTTCCCTGCCACCTCATCATCTACTTTAGCTATCACTCAAGTCTTTGCGACCAGCCCTGCAGTCACAGATAAAAGGAGGACAATGATCAGCTGATATTTCTGCCTACAAAGCACAATGGAAGATAAAGCTTTAAAATACTGATCTCTTTAATTCATCATGAGAGCCATCTCATGCAAGCATCTGTGGGCACGTGCCAGTCTCTCACTGATTCAAGACCCACTGAAAGGAAAAAAAAAAAAGAGCTTGAGAGAAGCAATGGGAGGACATCCTCAATTTATTTGAAGCTGCTTCTTGGTAAATGGTTTTAAAGCTATTTCACTCTCTCCCTTCACTATCCCACATCAGAATTGCTCATTCTGGCCAAATCTGTGCACTTACCTCAGAAGTGTATAGACAATTCTCACAGTGTGCAATATTGCATATTCTCTTCCATTCTCCCCTTTCTCTGGTGCTGAACATACACAGCACACTGTAGGGACAGAGACTTTTTCTTAACAAGTCTAAGTCTCCTGCAGCCTCTCAGGAGTTTCAGCAGTACGAGTAATTGTGGAGCTTGGAGAGGAAGTGGAAGGGTCAACGGGTCAGGATGCTCTCAAGATTTCTCAGGTGTATGGTATTAGCTTAAACTATGAAGAAAACGTGCAGCCTCAGTAGGATTTTAACGCAACCTGAAAGTACAGCTTAAACTCAGTTTCCACTTCAGAAAATATTTGTATCTGTTGATCACGTGATGAAGCACAACCGGCCCCTGATTTCACTCCTGCTGCTGGGCTGCCAACCCATCTTGATTTGCAAATGCCTCTGCAAAGGAGACCGAGCTCTTCCAAAGGCAAAATTCATCCTCAGGCCTGCTCCTCACTCCTTCTCCAGTGCTCTGAAAATGTTGAGTCTGAGTGACAGGTAAGGACAGATTAGAAGGAACAGTGAAGAGTGCATTTAAATGGAAAGAGCTTAATATGACTTATGTGTAGTTAATCTACAACATTCATTTTCCATTCATACTCAGCTTATCAGCCTTCAACTGAAATATTTCTTCTGTTATGCTAAACCTTCTCTGGACATCCATAATGTTAGTTAAGGAGCATGCAAAACAAGAAGTGTCTACTTAGAAGAGCATCATATTGGGAACATCTTTGAACTAGAATATATTTTCTTCAGAACGCTGATGTATCATACATCACAAAAAATATGCCCCATGAGAAAATACAGTGGATAAACGGAAATGAAATTCAGCACGAGGCAATTCCATCAGACTTTCTGGTGACCTTATAAACATGACAAAAAGTGCTATTCATGTATCACCTAGCCAAGTCAATATTTATTTTCTTGCTTTACGCACGCTTTGCAGGAGTGACCTTAATCATAAAAGCTAGGCACTAAAAAGCATGGTTTGGTCCAAAACTTGTTTTGGCAGGCAATATGCAGATCTCCCCAAGAAGCTCTGCCAACACATCTCAAGCCAAACTTGCAATAGTCTGACCTAAAAGGACAAGAAGACTGGCAGAAATGAGACTACAAACATTTCCCTCAGGAGCGTGCTGTGTGCACAGACTCTTTCCATGTTTGTAAGGGGGAGGGGAAGGGATTTTCCATGTCTGTATGTGTTTTCCACATATATTTGCCAACAGTTCCTATCCCCAGAGCCTACTTTAAACACCAGGATAACTGCTCTACTGTAGGGTGTATTTCCTTTATGAACATGGAGACTTCAGAATAGAAGGCCGGATCTCGATTTCTGAGTTATTCTGGGCACACTAACAAAATAAATGAACCCTGGCTATACCTCAGTGTCGCTGAGAACAGATCTAAACCCTCCAGTCTGCAGCACCTCCTGAGATTCAGGAGTTGAAAAGGAAGGCAAGCATAAGAACAGGAGTAGAGGTAAAACAACACCGGATTTGTTTCTTTCCATTAAAAAAAAAAAACCAAACTGAAAAACCCACATGTATCAATTTCTTGCTTCTAATAATGTCATTTTATTATTGTGCAAGTACAACGAATATAAGGAGTGCTGAGACAGAGATATGAATTCGGTTAAGGCAGTAATGCCCCTCTTACTATCCCCCAGCAGTCCTGATGAAAACATGCTCTTTAAAACACCACAGACCAGAAGTAGCTGCACAACGCTTGACTGTCTGCTTCATCAGTGCGACGTTCCCTCGATGTAAGCTGCCAAACTACCAACCCAATCCTCTTTATTTCCTCCTTTGTCATCGTAAGGATAAGTCTAAAAGCTTTTAGTGCATTTCCTCTCAGTTAAACTCAAATTAGTCCCCTCTGCTGGATTCCTACTGGGATGCCTTGGTCTATCCCAGAGCCCTTGCTGAGAAAAGCCCTTTTCAGTCCAGCAAATCACCTCGGTACCTGCTACTCTGACAAGGCTGACGCCATTATTTATTACATAATAAGCTCTCGCTGTTGAGGGTCAATTATTCCATTGACTGGGCATTACAATAATTCTTGGTAATTAAAAGAGGTACTTATGTGAATCTAGATGCATATTGAAAGAAACATTAGTCCTTTTGTTATCTTGGCAAGCCCTTGTTCCTAGTCGGCCCAAGCAATTAGCATCTTTTGGCAATCCCTGTCAGCTGGGGTTTGGAAAGCCTGAAAAGAGGGTCACTCAGATGCTAATTTAGATACAATTGTGACAGCAGAGTTTAGAGGGAGCTGCTCCAAAGGCACCATCAGGGTTTAATAAAGCAAACAGCTTGGGTCCCAGTGACCCTGCTGAGGTAATTAAAAAGACTGCTCTGTGTTGCGGTGCCAAATGGGAGAGTGGCATCATGAAGCCTATCCACAAAAACCATTTTTAAAAGACATATAATCACCCATTTAATCTGCTCATTAAACAAATCTCTCATGTGGACTTAACAGGAATTAGCACTTTCTAAAAGGCAAAAATTGACAGAAAGCAGACTGTTCAAATGATTCTAAAGGTCGTGATTCCTAAACGTTTTCCCATTATTATTATAAGCTCATTTAATGCTAATGTATAATATTTGGGGATATCGGTGTTCAAGACTATTCTTTTAATGCTGTCTTTATGGGAGAAATATGAACATCCACTTCTCAAAGCTAAGAGGGTGCCATGACATCAGCTATAACAACTGTAGGAAACCCAGCCCTACAAACTTTGTGTAAATAACTGCACACTGAACCCACAGCAAATTCCATGGAGGTACTGCTGACACTTTGTTTCCCATGATTCATCCCACTAAGAGAGCTCTTCCACACAAGGACTGGCACAAACTGCAGCACACAAGTAACATTAGGTACCTTGTAATATCCACCTCGTGTTCTTCCCAGACTGTTAAAGAGTTAGAACCATCACTACTGACCAAGCAAAATTACCTCATCATGTCCACCTTATTTGGAAATGAAAGGCCAAAATGAGATTAAACCCCTAAATGCACGTAATTTGCTAGATCAGTGTTTCTCATTTTGTGATCTATGGACTGGTAAACCATGAAACAAGTGTATAATTCCTTTTAGCTCTCAGTTAGCGTATCACAAACAAGATCCTTGTTGTACAGACAGACACAAACTTACGACTTCCCCACTGGTGACTACAGAGCAGAGTCTGGCAAACAAGGCAAAGACAGCCACCACTGTGTTCATTCTCAGAGAGCTGATTCAGCTGAACCACAGAACTGCAAACATGAGTTGTTCTCAATTCTAAAATCACCAGTTTGCTGCAGTCATATGTCTGGTCAGTATTAACGACCTGACAACATCTGAGTGCTCTTTTTTCTTCAGCCTTGAAACATTTCAAAGTAGGAAAAAAACCCCTGTAACTTCTCCAGAGGTTCCAAGGAGAGAGGTGACAAGGAAAGCAATATCCTACCTTAGGAAATTTATCTGTGTATAGAAACACTACTGACACAGGGGTACTTTTTTCCTCCTTCCAAGGGGCAGCATACAGTATGGAACAAGCCACGTCAGAAATTCAGAGAGAAAAAACCAGCCACCACCTACAGTTTGCAGGAGCTGGTGCAGTACACTGGGAACAACCATAACCTTGGAAAGGGAACTACAGTATCATACCTGAATATCTGCAGAAGTCCCCAGGGAATCACCAGAGAAACCCCTAATCTGTATTCTATAGGAGTACACCCAAGTTAATTAGGCTAAGGAACAATGATGATATAAGTGATAATTCTTATGTGAATTCCATCTACATCTATTTGTATCTGATTATCAGTGCATGCTACTTAACTTGCCTTAGGTTGTTCCTAAAACAATCCATCTATACCTGGAACAAAGCTCTTAAAAGTGAAAACAACTTCAGCACCAAAACAACAAAGCTTAAATGGGCAGGGGCTGAAACAGACTTTTTTACTATGAAACAAAGGCTGAAACGGGTGTAGGATGAGTTGAACTACTGGTTTTGACCAGCTTTTTAACTACTTTACTTTACAGGTTCTTTTTTTCTTAACTCAGTGTGGGGAAGAAGCGGGGCAGGAAGATGACAATAATGTGAAAAGGATGGAGAACATAACGAACAGCAGAAAAAGAAAGGAGGAGGAGGAAATAAATCATCAAAACTTTATAACCCTAGACTGCCTCACAGGGGAGTGGAGGAAAAAAATCACACCATTAGTCTTCAGCATGTTTGCTTATTTTCTCTTGGGAGAGTTTAAGATGTTATACTTGACACCATTATATGTATGTGCAGTTAACCTCAACCTGTATTATTTCTTTGTACCTCTGCAGTCTTATACATGCACACAAGTATCTTGTACTGATAAACCATGCTCAGTTTCTCTATACTGTATAGAGAATAATTCTTACAGCAAATGATTACAGCTCTTTGACTTAAAGTACACTTTGATACTGACATCTAAAAAGTAGCTCCAATAACTACACACACCCTCTGTATTCCCTACTATCAAGGATACTTCCTAACACACTTGAGAAAGTAATTCAATAGCTGAATAACCACAACTACACTTTCAAGTCTATTTAAAACTGCAAAAACAATGTGTTCTTTCTCTTGGGAGAGCTATGCTACCATTTGGTCAGACAGCAACACATTTTGGACACACTTCAGAAGTAGTTGCATGCATTGTGAAGATTTATAGTTGGACAGGAATCAAGGCAGGGGTGCAACTCCCTGGAAAACTGAAACCCATCCACAGACGAACCATCACAAAGTTGCAGATGCAGTTTCCTGACCAGTTTGGCTGTGCAAGGAGATGGGAAAATTCAATCAACATTTAGTACATTTATTTTCTTCAAATGAATCTTCATGCCACAAGTGAACGTGTTGTTTTGCTGCAATACGTAATACCTCTGCTTCTCTACCAGCATATGTGACAGTCATTCCAGGCATTCCTTCTGCAGCGTTTTTGTTTATTTTGGGGAATGTTTAGAATGCTTTTGTGTTGAAGAAAAAGAAAATTTTAAAAAAAGCCTTATTTAAAAAAAAGCCCTCCAAACTGAAGGAATCATATATACAAGAGCTTCTAAAAGAATAAACACAGCTGCTTACAAATGAGTAAAAAGTTATAGGAAAAAATACTAGTAGGTGCCAGTTCAATTTTCTAATAAATCTTAATGCTGAGGCTGTCCTTGGATTCTTGTGAATTTTAGTATTTTATCTCAAATGTATAGTTGGGGTTTTTTCTCCAAAAACTTATTTTAAGTAATGATGAAAAGCCAACTTTCCACTAGCAGCTATTTGTAGTAATAAACATATAAACTACCAATACAAGCAAAACTTGAGTTATTAAAAGCATACTTCAGAAAAGCAGCATTACTTACGCTTCAAGCTCTCGAACTGAGAGATTGAAGACAATTTAGGAAGAAAAGCATACAGGTCAATTTATTCTCAACAATGATTATTCATTTATTTCTGGTCACTGCCTAAATCTGCTTTTCTAATTCCTTTATTTAACTGTCTGACGTTATAAAGACATAAACCCGAGATCGTATTATTATTAGGTCCATAGTTAAAACATAAAAAACTTGCAATAGGGATACGACTAGTTTAAGAACACATGTGCTCTATGTTTACTTCTGTCTGGTAAAACAACAGTGTCAACTGGAATTTGAAATGTTTTCTTTATTTAGATCTTGTAGGCTGAACAATAAGCCCTGACAGCTCTGTCTCAGCCCTCTCAAGGCTCGTACCAAATGAAGCCTAAACTCACCATTCAGCAACTGCACCAGCCATGGGATGTCTGGAATTTGTTATGTGCACTCATCCTTAAAATGGAACAGCTGCTATGAAAGGCTGTTACAAGACACCCAAAGGGGCAAAAGGTTCCTGTGACACCCTTATCTACAACCTGATATGAACAGCTTTTGCTGCTACCCTGCTCCCATCTCTAGGTGTAAAGTTACACGATACAAGGGCCCAAAACACACCCCTCAGTAAAAGAGAAAACTCATATGGCTTCTGTTCCTTTTCATGCCATTGATTGTGCAGAGGATTAGATCACCTTTAAAATGTACTTATTTTGTGTAACACATCTGTATGCCAATTTTAAAGATATGCATTTTAGAAAACTACATTTCTACAGCCCTACCACCCCCACTCACCTTTTAATAAAAGCAGCAAGACAGTCCTTGGCCATACCATGCTTGCCTTGCTCTCTTGATTGACTATTTAGCCTATAAGCCCACAGACTAGTTAGTTGCATGAGGGGCTCAACCAGGATTTTGCTGTTAAGGATCAGAAAGCAATAGCAATATAGCAAAAATAGCTCTCAGGGGAAATATATCTTGTTACTGCCAGAAAGAGTATTTTTGTAAGAGAAGCATTTCTGTAATTCTTGTTAGTTAAATAAAAGACTGGAAATAACCAGAAGCATGAAGACTCAAGGGTCTGAGCTCCCATCAGAGTCAATGGCAGATTTCCCACTAAATTTACTGGATATGCAATGAAGACCAAATGTAGAATACAGAAAGGAAAATTATCAGAGGAAGGACTCTTGTTCACAAATGCATTCTGCATCTGTGAAGTTTGTACCTGTGACTGAGTTCATAAATGAGACTAGTGTCCACACACCATACAACTGTGATGAGTTCTAGTTCTAGTAGGAAAATCCTAAGAACTACTTCTATTTTAAAACAGAAAAGACAACCTCAGTTTAACAGATGCACAATACTGGGCAAAGCCCAGTGTCATTAGAAGGTGTACTTTTCCACAGACTTCCCCCCCTTCCATCCCTACAGCCTCTACTTTCTCTGGTGCCTGCTGAGGTGACCCAAAGACCTGCCATGATCTGCAACCAACTTTCTCGTTCCACCAAAAGTAGGTACTATTTCTTGCTAAAATTCCTTTGATATATCAAATCCTCTTTCTAAATTTTATATGGCAGACAAGTCTGTAAAGAGACAGACAAACCCTTTTATGCCTACATAAACATTGCTATAATTGCAACAGATAATCAGCTCCACTTCAGCTAAAGCTCAATACCATCTTGTAGATGCATCTTTTAACCAAATCACCATTTATTTGGCTGTGGGAATGAAATCCTATTCCCTATCTCTTCACACCCACCTTTGGGATTTTGGTTTGCCAAATTTCCTCACACTGCTCTTCATAAGAGCTATGATTCTCAGCATCACACAATCCCACCCTCTATCAATGTTCTGGCCCAGGGTTTATATCCTGAAGTTTATATCCTATATATGCTCTCTAGCGGGACAAAAGCCTTACTTTCCCAAGATCATGAATAACCTACTCTTTCAGATCGAGTCAGAAATTAAAATCCCAGAGCAATAATATCACCAAGAATATCTCAGGAAGTGAGGAAGAAAGAAGAATCAGAGGAAGATGAGACTAACGGACTAACATGGAGTAAAACATGGCCAGGCAGACATAGCAGTAGTATTTGCTGCAACAGGGGCAAGGATAAAGTGAACCTGGTTTGGATGCATCCAGAGCGCAAGCCATAGACAACACACAGTTCTCCTCCAGAGCTTGGCTTTCCTCTCCACCTCAAGATGATTTACTTGTACCAAAAGAGACAATCCCAACACAAAAATCCCTCTCCCTCTTTCAGAGTCCTCTCAGGAACCATTGCACTTGACACAGTTCTAACACAGATAGGTCAGCAACTCCTTTTTCATCAGCTACTACTGTAGATGTTGGCCACCTATCATCAAAACAGAAGCTGCCTGCTTTGGGCATATCTGGAAGCATGGCTCTACATCTCGGATGGCTGAGTCAACACTGTCTTCCTTCCCTGTCACAGACTACTGAAGTAATACATTAAATACTCATTCAGTATTAATAAACACATTCCTGATGCCCTGAAAACAGCCTTCCACCTTAGGTTTACCATATTAAAATTATCTTGGACTAGGCACCTTCTCACAGACTTGTCCAATTGCATATTTGCTTCACACTTCCAGCTCCTGTTCCTTGATACTTGTGATACCATTTGAACTTGAATTCTTTAGGGCAAAGTGTTGTCATTAGAAATCACATTAAAAATGGCAACAACGAAGAAATCTTCCTGTTTGACCCCCAGCACACTTGAATCAACTCTTGTACTTCCTACTGTTGAGCTTTTGATTGCTTTGGTATTTCTGCTGCTTCTATTGCTGTTCTAAGCATTCTTCTAGATTCACTGTTCCTCTATCACCCTGAGGAAACATCCACTGGGATCCACTTCAGCCTCTCCTTTTCAAAGTCCTCCTGGTATTGTTTTCATGGTTCAGAATTGCTAAGTCAAAGGTTCAAAATAGGAAGAAAAAAGACCCACCAAAATAAAACCCAAACCCACCTGCCCTCATTAAAAAATGGATGACTTGGACGCCAGCTGTTCCTTCAGCCCTACCACACTGAAACAAAGCCCTTGAGACAAATCCTGTGAGCTCACTCTGAGGTTTTTTAGTTGCATGTGTGTCATCTGACTGAAATCTGCCTTTCCTGTGATACAGCAACATACCGTACAATCAGATTTGTACTGCATTTTTCTCTTTCTCTCCCTCTCAGCATTAATCCCCTCCTCTGACTTTCTTCTGCACAGCTATACCAGGCTTGTATTCCCAGCTACACAGATGTGAAGTAAACCCTAATTTTGTGTCTGGTCAGTGAACTTCATGACTATTCTGTTTAATGCATACTCTGTTTTTGTGGCTGCCACTGGACTCATTGTTTTACATCTGTTTGCATTAAAGCATGTTTTCCACTGAATGACTCAGACACTTAAAAGATCCCAAAATCCTCTGAATAGGGTTACATCAATTCTGAAATGTTTGCTATTCCCTTCCTCTAAATTCAGTATAATCAGCTAACATTTACTACAACCTTAGATCTGATATTCTCATTCAAATTATTTATATATGTATTACTAAAAACATCAGTCCCCTTGAGTATGCCACTAGTAACCTATTTTCAGCTAGAGAAATGATCATTTGCAGACACTGTATATAACCTGCTTTGAGACACTTCTAAAGCCAACAGGCCATTTTTGCTCCACAGACCACGACTCTGTAGTTTAACCACTAAGCTCCGTTATGAAACCTTATAATTTTTTAAAGTGTCATTAATTCACACGGTTTCAATTTTTCACAGTGTATTTTCCTCATAACATGAAAAAAATAGAACAGTATCAAGATGAATCTGGAAAGCTAAAATTCAGAGCAAAAAACATGTGCTTATTTCTCAAGACTCCTGATTTTCTGTTTATAACATCCTTATTCTGGTAACAATGGCAAAAATACAAATAAGCTATTCAAGGGAATTTCAAGCACACAAATACCACAGTGTTGAATTTAGTTCTTCAGCCCCTTTTGTCCTGAATTAGGGTCTTACTCACTTTTCCTTTAAAAATCACCAGTATTTCTCTGACAGTTGGCAAGTAGGAAGGGAAATGGTTTTAAAGATCAAATTAAGCAAACCTGATTGAATAATTCAGATTTGCCATGGGACTCAATTATTTCTATTAGAAATCCTTATTTTTAAAAAGAAAAATGTTATTTTCTTTGGCATCCAAATAATTATTTCCTTTACTTCTGGAAACATTGAAGTAGTGGTTTCCTGAAGTTTTACATGTTAACTCTTTCATATTTTTCCTGAGGTTTTACCTGTTAACTCTACCCTGAAACAACAACAGATACCCCAAAGACAAGTATAAAAGAGGTAATGAGATATTTTCCTCTTTGCTATGAAAAGCATAATATAAATAAATTTGCAAACCAAAAAACATCACAGTATTAAAAAAAAAAAAAGTGAAAAACTCCATGGATTCTCTTACAGTAGAACTATTTCTTCTACTTGTGTAGATGCATTCATGAATACCATCAGCTCTCCTACAGAAGACCTACACAACCTTATGCAATGTCAGTGTATCAACCAGCTGGAGGTCACTGCTGTCCCCACATCTCTCCAGGGCACAGAATCAGAGGTAACAGTGATAAATGCCAAGCAAGGCAAGCACCATGCTTAACCACAAAAGTTCGAGAGCCACAGTACCACAGAACTACCTCCAGTGATAGGTGCACTCATCCAGCACAGCACCACAGAGGAACTGCTCGACCCTGCACCAAGGGCTGCAGTTCCTCAGTCCTAGGCAGCCTGCAGGACTGAGTCAATCAGGCATTAAGACTCTGCTGCCTTTTTCAGCTCTGACTGAATACCAAAAAAAGAAATATAAAAGCTATATGGTCCCTCCATTCAGGGCCTTATACTGATGGGTGACATGCAACTAGAGAGGACATCAACTGAAGGCCCTTGAGAAGAACTGAAGGCTCATTACAAACCGTGATCAACACTACACAATGCAAACTATCTAGAAGAGCATTCCCTGTATTAAAATTCACTGCAAACCAACTGTATTAGACTTAATAGCTCGTATCCCAGGAAAAGAAAACCCAATACCAAAAAACCCAAATCAAACACAATACCCCCCCACCACCACCCAAATCCCCCACGTTTTATTTAAAGTCAGCCTCAAGGGTGGAAGCTTCCTGTGCAGAAGCCTGCTTGTGAGAGACAGACACATGGCTATTTGCCTGCTGTCCTCATCCCACCTCTGCTCTCATTCTATTCCCCTTCTCTTTCAGGGCAAGATGTCAGCTAGGTGATATGGACTCTCTAGGAAGTTACACCTAAAGTGCAGAGTACAGAGATGAAAGGGTTACTGACTTTGGACTCTCTAGGTCTGTGTCCTTTCACAATAAGCCAGTTAAATCCTTTCATTCTCAGTTGTTTGCATTTATACAGAGGATTTTTTTTTTAAACAAGAATCTTTACATTACTTTAATTAGGTCATGTCTGCAGAAGGATAAAGCAGGAAAAAGGCCCTCAGAGTTTAAATTTTTGGAGCAGAAACAGTATCACTTTTTAAGTATATTTCAAAGTATTCCCAAGTTTTACAAAGAATGATAAAACTAAGCATAAGATGTTTTTTCCAATTCAAAATTAGCATAGACTATCTCATAGTTAAATACAGCCCAAAAAGGACAGCTGCAGCTAGAGCAAAGCTTCTGCAGGAAACAGTGCCATTCACTCACTACACTTAACAACTGTCAATAAAAATCTCACATGAAAAAATCAACGTTCAAGAAGCCTTTGGACAAGGTTCTCAGGCTCTTGGTGTGATTCTTGGGGTTGTCCTGTGCAGGGCCAGGAGCTGGACTCGATAATCCCTGTGGGTCCCTTCCAGCTCAGGGTATTATAGGATACCATGAAATGGCTAGATAGGATTCATAACTACAAGTAATTAACAGAAAGATGTACTACTCTGTACAGGGCGGTGCAGTAGGCATTCTGATCCCCCAGGCAAATTGATCCAGTTGCTAAGGAGTAGCTCCTATCATGATTTTACAAGTGTTCTGGAGACCTGGCTCCAAGAATAACTTGTTCCTCTTTGTATTGTACTGCTCTGACAGCTACTGAGAAAGAAGTGCTTCCCCAATTTGGAGCACCATTAGCAGATTCAGTAATTACATTCTGCAACATCGCCCTTACTCTGCAATATACAACAGCGACCACCTCTACTTGAGAAGCACCTGAACTAAGTGAAATGTATGGAAGCCAATGGGTAGAATTACTCTGTCAAACTATCAAAATACAGTAACACTCTTAAACACACCCTGTGACCTACAAGAGAACCTCCTATTTAGAGGTAATGGCCGTGTCTAAGCTGCACAGAAAGAATAGGCTCAGTAATTTGTCTAGGTTTGTAAAACTTGATGACCTGCTTGCTTACTTTCTGCACCACAGGCTACTGACTTGTCTTTAGGCTTCTCCTCTTAATCATGCTGGAATTCACAGATTTCATGCACCTCGCAGGAGTCTGGGCAGCAATTCAGCCCAATCCAGAGTTCAAACAATGGCATGAATTCATGCTCAGAGATAGCGACTGTCCCTCTCCAGAGGGCTCTTAGTATGGCCCAATTTCTCACCAATATATTTATTCATAAACAATATGAAGATTGATAGGAGGATTGACACGACACAATAGGCCAAGAACCCCTTAAGGCAATGTGCACTCACTGCAATTGAGCTTCTGAACCCATCAAAAGTATCAATAAAATTATCTAGCATGTGTAAAAGCCACGTATTTTATCTCCTTTTCAAACCCTGGTCTGAAAAGATGATGAAAACAATAAGAACAAGGCATGCTGAGATCAGCAGCACGTCCTAGCAAGGGATGAAAGATGATTCATTTCCAGGGATGCAGTACTGTTCTCCTGGCAGATTCCTCACCACTCATCATACTGTCTTGATATAACAAAGTGACTTTTAATCTACTCTATCATTCCAGCCTCAAATCCTAACAGCAGTCTTCTTAAACTTTGGAATATACTAGCTACACTCAAAGAGGTTTGGCAAGAGATCCCATCTTGGCAGCAGTTCAGGTTCACTCGCATTTTACTGATCTAACAAGGTGGACAGGGAAGAGATGTTCCAAGTGCCCCTTCAGGTGCCGTTGGAAGGAAAAGGCTGCAGGTGCAGGGTAGATTCATGTGTGAGACACATAATCAACAGAAGAGTGACTCAAACACAAAGTAAGGGTTTGACCACAGTGGAAATTACATTCCATAAATAAATTGCTTCAAGACATGAAGGTCAAATAAGGTGTACTCCCTGATAAACAAGGACTTGGGGGTGCAAAGACCCAGCAATGTGCTCTCACAGCCCAGAAAGCCAGTGGTGTCCTGGGCCGCATCCAAAGCAGCCGAGGACACCACTGGCTGGTGGTGGGCAGCAGGGCCAGGGAGGAAATTCTGCCCCTCTGCTCTGCTGAGATCCCACCTGCAGTGCTGCATCAGCTCTGGGGTCCCAGCACAGGGAGGACACGGACCTGTTGGAGTGAGTCTAGAGGAGGGACACCAGGATGTTTAGAGGGACAGAGTTCCTCTCCTGCGAGGAAAGGCTGAGAGAACTGGGATTGTTCAGCCTGGAAAAAAGAAGCCTTTAGGGTGACCTAACTGCAGCCTTCTGGTCTCTGAAGGGAGCCTACAAGAAAGATGGAGAGAGAGACTACTTGCAAGAGCTTGTAGTGACAGGGCAAGCAGGAATGGCTTCAAACTGAAAGAATACAGGTTTAAATTAGATGTCAGGATTCTTTACAGAAATTATTTACTGTGAGGGTGGTGAGGCACTGGAACAGATTGTTGAGAGAGGCTGTGGATGTTCCATTCCTGGAAGTGTTTAAGGCCAGGTTAGATGGAGCTCTGAGCAACCTGGTTTAGTGAAAGGTGTCCTCACCCTCAGCTGGGGGATTGGAACTAGATAACCTTTAAGGTCCCTTCCAAGGCCATTCTATGATTCTAGGATTATTTCAAAATACCTGATACACCTTGTGTATTATAGCATAAACCTTGGCTACTGGAGCTTCTTCTGACTCTGGAAACACGCACTGAAAAGAAAATCTTTGTAGTGCAGATTATTTGTCTTAAAACATTTATTAATTTGCAACACAGTGATAACACGTACTAGCCTTTTCCTCCTTCAAATAAAAGGTCAGATCTCACCTTGGTTTGACCTCACGGGAGGCGACTCCTGATTATTGGCAGTCAAAGTGCTTCTTCGTGAATTAACATTTCCCCTGATTTAACACCACTTCAGTTTCAGTCAGACTTTCAATTGCCTTGTGCAAATTTACACGGGCCATCTGACCATGCAAAAGATCAAGAGGAAAAAAAAAACCCCTAACCAGCCAGAAGAGGTCGAAGTTCAAACAACATGCAATATTATGTGGGGTCAAAACAGAACTGAAATGACTGAGCAAAGGAGAAGCTTATCTGACACCTACATAAACTGAAATTACAACACACTTCAGGAACAAAGACAAAAGTAGAAATCTACATTCATGGTTGTATTTTATTAAACTGTGTTTCAGTTGGAAAGTTGGCAAGATCTAGAGTGATATCAAAGAAAAAGATCAGTAGTGTAGACATCTCTGGACTATTCACAAAGCCTCAGAAATGCAGCATCAGAAGTCACACAATTAAGCTTCAGAAACTATAAAACTAAATGTTAAAAACTTATGACATTGGTGGTGAATTGCAAGAAATAAAAAGGTAGCCAATACTGAAAGGTCTGTTATAAACCATCATTCAATTCAATGACAAAATTTAAGTAGTGTGTGCTCTCATTTTAGACTCTCTCCTGGAGACACCCAAACAACACTGACAAATTTTATCACATACAGCAACATGCAGTGCTCTGCTGCAGAATTGCCTAGGAGATGACCTAGCCCAAGCCACGACTCGACAGTGCCAGAAGGTTAACACCAAGCATCCTATCAGTCTTCTGTAACATGAACGGGAGCTTAAGAAAAAGAAACTGGAAACCTAGCACACTGATAGGCCTGCCACAGAAGGTGGAAGCAGATGGCAAAGCTTCACTCATGTTGCTAAATCAGTATGGCACTAAGCTTGAAGCACCTTCCTCCATTGCTCCAGTCACTTCATCTCCTGTGTCAGGTATATGGCACTGAGCAGCTCTGGGTGCACGGGCAGGGTGGTCTCTACTGACATGACCAGGGAGTGAAACAAAACACAACAGCACTTGACACTAGAGAGGTCAAAGTGGCCTTCTGCACTAGCACGGAGGCTAGTGCACTAACTGTAAGCCATCTCATATCTAGGTGGATGCAAAGCCCTCTGACACCAGGGTGGGATAATTAAGCCCCCAGCATGGACTATTTTTTAGGTTCTATGGCAAAGAACAACATATTTTCTCTATATTTCCACAAAAAATTTTTATTCTTAGCATGGCCTAAAGCCACCCTTAAAAGATGAATTGTCTTATGTGTTAAATGGGTCACCTGTCCAAAATAACATCGAATAACTGAAAAGGGTGAGAGGTACATATATTCAATGACTATCACTAACAACTGTGAAGACATGGGATCCTTGCCTGATGAACAGAGCAACTTCCTTCATGCCACAGTACACCAGGTGGAGACTTACTCAGTTTCCAAAGCATATGAAAGCAGAGGGGATATACTGCAAATTTTCTCCTGCTCCTACAGGCTCATGAGCAAAGGCCAGCCTCATGTTGCTTATAATAAATTGGCAAGAGTTGCCAACACTAGAAACAGTACATGAGGAGCTTGAGGAGGAATTCCAAATGATACAGGTTCATATTAAAGGGTTAAAATGAGAATTTTTGGATGCTGAAGCTTGGAAAGGTTACAAGTACTTAGTGATATCAAAACAGTGGAGTTTGGAGTAATCATGGAAGGAGATAACATAGAAAGAGCACAGCTTTGAGCAGCAGACACAAGGGCATACAAAAATGCGTATTAACTCCAAGATGCATTTGCAAATCTAAGTTTAAATCCTATTTTTCCTCAGGGAATAATGGCCTGAAACCTCTTTTAAAATTAATCCTTTTCATTTTACTATTTCAGAAAGAATAGGTGCAGCAAGTTATTCAGAGTGGACAGGGGCAGCTGGGTGCCAGACTACATCCTTGCTCTTGAATTGATTCTGAGTTGGAATGAGGCATTCCAACTCAGAATCTATTTCCAACTCAGAATCTGCCACTATTTTGGGTGCCAAATTTTGGCACCCAAAATAGTGGCAGAGTTCAGCCCACACACGTGGAGACTCAGGATGGCTCCAGTCAGACCAGCAAGTTGCTTTTGTACCTGTACTGGAAAGGAAAGCGGATTCTTTGCCATGGCAAGAAACTCTTCAGAAAGAGGCTGGCACCTCAGATGGAGGGAGCACTACAGTTTTACAGGAGAGAAGGATGATGTGAGTTCCAGAACCTCTTTCATAGCTCCGTAGAAGGCCCCTTGACTTGCTCACAGTTCCTGATATAGACCCTTGGTGCCAGACTCAAATTAAAGGATTCAGCATTAAGAAAAGAACACGTTATAGACTGTTCCTGGAAAAGTGATATTGATCTAGTCAGTGCTCCAGTCCAATCTATACACCAGAGCAGTTTCAGCAAAACTATCAGGGCATGCGTTAAAGTATGAATTTGTTCTCAAACTCTTTACTCTGCACTAATGCTTCCCACACTACGCTTTGCTGCACTAAGATTCCCATCAAAGCTCATCACAGCCTGCAAGCTTGAGTAATGAGCTGGCCTCTGCCTTACTCTTTGTAGACCAGTAAGCATGGTGGGAAATGGTAACCTGTTTCCTGATCTCTTCTGAGCAAAGGAATGCAGGCACTGAAAGAAGCAGATAGTCACTGGGAGGGCAGAGGAAAGCAAACGGGTAAAGAAGGGAAAAAATTAAGGCGGGGGGAAATTATTTCCAAAAAGCAAGTCTAAGCCTTTCAGGTGTTCACACTCCCCTGCTCCTACCTGCATCTCTCAGCTTACCCCAGTGTACCTGTGAGAAGACTGACAACTGTATGAACATCATACTGTGCCTCTACCATTACTGTGCTGAATAACAGACAGCATGCTGCCTGTTAAGAGGCCTAAGTCCAGATGTCTGCTTGGTACAAGCTATGCCAAGGGAGATCCAGTGACATGGTACTGAGGAGATTACCTTCCAAAAAAAGAAAAAGCAAAGTGCTTAGTCAGAGCAGAAGTCACTCCTCTGAAGTTATTTACTATCCTCTAGACTGGAAGCTTATTCATAATAAAATCCAGTGTTCCCACTCCCCTATCCTTTCTCTTCTCTTGATCATCCTGTGGTTTGGAACCATTTGGAAAACTTTAGGGGCGTTCCTAAGTAGTTACAGATGTGTAAAGGATGCACACTACAGGCTACTTCATCAAGAGAATGACATAACCCTGCATGCCAGCTTCAAAAGTAGCTCATTTAATACTGAGCCCAGAGACACAATTGTCCCAGACTTGCTTTGTGCCTGTTGAGAGTGATGGGATTATAACAGCAGCTGGCAGCGCTCTGTTCCAAGAAAGCTCACAGCATTATTCAGTTTTGAGTTCCCTCTTCCTCTGTGGAGCCATTTGATCCTTAATCTCTTATGGATTCTTAACCCTTTTGATGTATTTCTCTATTTCTCCCCTTGACGAAGTTTTACAACACATCTTTATGCCAAAATGTGGATGAAGACTATTAGTAAGATGTTACAGCTGTGCATCTATTTTGAACACTGCTTACAAATACTTGTCACCCTTGCATTTGAATGAAGAACTGTCTAGTATGTACTTGAAATACATATGAAATTAAGTACAGATAAATAATATTTTAAAATCTACTGCACTGCTTTTCCTGAATCCAAGTGTGTAACTGGAAAGAACTGTCATGATGTTGCACGGCACCTGTGAGCCCAGGCTACCAATGCAGCCAGTACCCTCTCTGGCAGCAGGATCTGCCATCTGCCTCTCACACAGCACAAGACACCTCTACTGCTTAGAAACACTCAAAGTCAATAGTTAAGAAACTTCTGCTCTGAAACTCACTCTGTTCCTGTTCTGCACTCTGTCAGGACCTGCTTCACTTTCTCTCAGCAGTGTCTTGTATAATTAAAGAATAACTCCAACTTGCTGTTTATGATCAGGTTTCTTTCTCATATGAACTCATATGAACTGAGGTGGCAAGACACTAACATGATAGCTTGGGACAAGTGGTGGCTTCTACAAAGATAATGATCAGAATTGTCAAAAACCAGAGACAAATAAAAGCCAGTGGCTGAGAACTAGTAGAGATCTGTGATAAGCAGATGACAGAACTGGATGGAAGATGGTTCTGGTTGAAGAGAAGGGGAAACTGCACAAAGGGTCACCAACATTACAGTGAATAAGGAAACAACAGGAAAAAAAGGACAAGAGAGAGTAGTACAATGTGGTTTGATAAATGTCAGGTTAAATCAATAACATGGAATAAAAAAGTCATGGGCTGCAAAAGAACTTGGGACACGGAAAACAATGTGTTTGGGGTGGAACTGCTAGAAAAAAGCAGAAGAGGACAATAATGCTGGATATGGCAAGAAAGAATATAAAGTGGCTATATCAGATCTTGATTTCACCTTCCTTAAATATCTTGAATAAAGTGGAAAGGAATACATGGAAATCAACACTGACAAATGGATAGACAACAGATGGATGGGAAAATGACAAAACTGGAACAGTAGTTCAAGGCTGGGAAATGGCACAGCCAGGTTAAAAAAAAAGACCTTGAACTAGCACTGATGAAGTTCCTAAGAGTATTATACAGCTGAAGTACAGTATTTCAATACTGTCATTAAAATGTTATGCATACTACTTAAATAGAAATATTATTCATTACGTGGGTTTCTTTTTCCCCACCTGATCACTGGTATACATCCCTCTCTAATTCCCCTCTCCATCTCCCCCGTTCTTGTCTATTTACTCAGTTCCTACTATCAAAAAATCCAATAAATCTTTATTGAGTTAGACTTATATATGAACATATCTCCTCTCCAAGGAACACATTTTAATAATTTAGATGGTGGCTCTGTACTGCATCATTTCTTTGACTTCAGGGGACGATGTGGTGAGCTAGAAAGCTAATTTAGACAGGCTTAAAAATTACCACATTTCCACGATTATCCTATGTTCTAGTATTCAGCCTGACACATTTGGTGTGTATGAAGGGTTACTGTATTACACACCCCAACACCCCTCCCCATAAGATTTCAAGGAATATATAATCTTGCACACAGCACAGTAAGTACTGCTATCAAACATGACACATGTACCCAAGTAATGAAAAAAAAATTACACAGCACTGCAAGCTATTGTTTGAAGGCAAATATGCAATTACAGTAACAGTCATATTGTAATGCACACATTGATGGTAAAATTAAAGTCATATTAAAATCCACCCAAGCCTTACAGTGACATGGCTCAAGCCCACCACAAGATTGACTCTATAGGAAAACTAACAGCTGCTTGGGATATTTTCACCATAAGAATTCAACAACAGGAAATTTTGATTACTGCAAAGGGGGAAATTCCCAGCTTTCCAGTGAGAGGCACAGAAAGGCCACAACCTATTAGTCTATAAAATCACAGCAATAATTACTTTAACATACTAACATTCCCATCCTCTCAGCCTTCTAGCCTTGGGCTCCAACAACAAAAGCCTCCACTTTCCTTAGTAGATATGAAAACTATTCTTAATGGATTAATTTGATTAAAGACATCCCTATCAAGTGTTTTAAATGGCATACATGACAACACTACCAGGTAGAAAGCATATATTGTCTCATGTCCAAAATAAGAATCGATGAATCTCTTCCTTCTCCCTTGCTATCAAATTCAGCCTCTTGCTTTATAACATTAAGACAGGTTTCAAACCCATCACTGGCTTGTGGCTAAAAAAGCTCACTTAATTTGAAATGCTGGTCAATATAAGGAGGAAGTTCCACATTTGAAAAAATACACACAGAGAAAATCTCTTTGGATATCTGATTTAATAAATAAAAATCCCCAAAACAGGCAGACCACGGAGGCAGAACAGTAGGCTTATTTGGCTTAGGAATGCTGAATCATAACTGCATAGGGCAGCTGTGGCGAAGAAGGGCTCTGCATGTCACCATGCTGACCAAAGCACAGCAGTCCAGCCACACTTTTGACTATCATATTGATTTTTTCAGTTTAGGACAGCATAAGCTTTTTTTTTATGTTTCATAGCTCAGTTCTGGCACGAAGTTTAAGACTTGCCAAACTGTTTAACAGATTATACAAATGGCCAGCAGTAGCTAAGCAAGGAGAAAGAGCTCTAACTCAGTAATGTATTCTACTGTGATAAATTCTGTTTCAGCCAGACTGTGATTCCTGTCCTAGTTAAGTCCCACTGGAAGAAAAAAGGAAGGAATCAAATAAAGCAAAGAACTCGCTGAAATGACTCTTCATGGCCTTCCCTGCAGTTTTAGCACTCAAAGCTATACCTGGGCTCCAGTAAGTTTTTAGCCACAGCAACACTAATTAATTGAGGGCACTTTGGAAAATGCCCTTCAATCCCCTGCAGTGACTGCTGGCAGGCTCACAAAATTATTCCCTCAAGTCCTTTCTGCTCTTTTGAAGCCCTACTGGAAAATGCACTGCACAGTCTGGGGCAAGGGAGCAGCTTCCAGTGGATGGGATGCTCCTGGAGGTGTTTCACTGAACAGGGAGCAAGCAGGAAGCAGGACTGTGGCTGCCAGCCCTGCACAGCGTGGGGGCCCTGCAAGCAGCCAGCCAGGAGTCAAACTTGACACTGCAAAAGCTGCTCCTCATCTGTCTCTGAGCAGCAAGAGAAAAAACAGTGTAAATCCAGGACAACAGAGAAACAAAGAGAAAATCTTACCTACAAACCAAAGCAGGTATATTAGTAGAGATTAAGTTTTAAGTGCCATATGCATCCAAATGGACACAAAACTTGTGGTGCAAGGTGACAACCACGGTGACCTGAGATGATTGTGGCTGCACCCAGGTGCACCTATGTGGGGATACACACCGGGGTGCTGGGCAACAGTGGGTAAAGAAGTAGGAAGAAAACAACCACGCAGTGAGGCTGTGGTGTGTGCAGATTTTAAACACTGGATGCCTCACTGTGTATCAGCAGAGAAGCCCACAAGAGGCAGAATACAAATCACAGCTGATTTTATTCCAGCCAAAACTAGCAGCAAGCAGAGACTTTCAGGGGACTTGGGACATGTGTGTTCAGATTCACTGTACTGGAACTGATGAAAGACTGTTCCTTATGCTGCTCTTGACAGAAGCAAATGATTAAAATTCAAGTTTCTCAAGAATGGCAAAGCCCGCCAGAGGCTACTGACCCAGAGGCAGCTATTGAAAGACAGCAGGTGTGAGCAGATCTTGCTGCTCTTCTATTGCTAAATCACACATTAGACGATGTTTGAAGCTAGCAGTGTCAAGGGTGAGCTGGGCTGAAAGGGGCAATAACAACACTGGACGTAAACAACAGCTTAAAATAGAGGGGAGCATAAAACAGCACACTAAGTGTCTCAGCAGTTTGCCCTGAGTTTTGACCACAGCTTCTCCAGCAGACACTTTCCACAGCAAAAGAAACAGATTTATGACAAGCTTATAATGAAACTGTCTGAAAGACCAGTAAACTTCTGCATGTTGCCACTTACAACAAAATTAATGCCAGTGTTATGTATGATGGGGTCTATCCTTGCTTGACTGTTGGGCTGCCTTTTTCCAGTTCCCTGTTTTTATGACCTATATTTCTGGATGTCCATCAGTACTCTCCAAATTCAAAGGCACAAAACCTCTGGTCTGTTCATGGATTTGCTTGAAGAGTAGTAAGAAAAACTTACAATGTCAATGTATTGCATGTAGCTCTGCTTCTGCTACAGAGACACAGCTGCCAGTTCAGAATCTGAATAATTAATCTGATTGTTTGTGACACCCCCTGGATGCCTCTTGGCTTATCATCTGCCATACACAGGTGCCTGTACTACAGAAAAAGACAGTGGTAAAGTCACAGCACATAAATATTTCAAAGTGCTATTTAGGAAATGTATTTTGAAAGTGTTATTGACAAATTTTCTTACATGAAAAAAGATACAATTAAATACATCAATGCCTTTGTTTGCACTTATTTATCTAATGTGCAAAGCAAAACAGCTGTTCTAAAACCCAATGAACATTCAAATACTAAACATTATTATCATTATTGCTAAGGTCAAGTTCTTCCATTTGCAGCTTTTGCTCTATAGTTCTAACCTTACTAGACCTTGTTTTCACACAAACTCCCTTCCCAGCACACTTCTAACAAAATTAAATTTTCTGATATGCAAATACTTGAAGACAATGGAATTGAGATTAAAAATAAGACCTATATTAGAAGTTTCCATTTGAGGAAAAATAAAAATATTGGTTTTTTATAGATCAATAAAGTAACTGTCAGATTTTAAGCATCTGATAAAATATAATCAATTAATAGTTACCTCTGATACTGCCATTAAAACATCCATCTCAGTGCCTTTAAAACCACTTTGTCTTTGGGTGCCATTGTTATTTAAAATTCTAGATTAAAGCCAGCAAAACCAAGGATTCTCCTTTGGTCATGGACTGTTCACATTGGCTGGTTGTTTTTTTCGCTTTTTAAAAATTTTTTAAAGTGTAGCTGATATATCAAGCTCATATTCAAATCAATTTCAGACAAATAGCAACTACTACTTAAAAAAACCAGAGCTGAAAAATCCACTGATCTGAAAATCTAGCATCGCTTGTTAACTGTTGCAGAATCATCCCTCTCCCCACCCTGAGCTCTGCAGCAGCCGCTGAGGGATCTGTCCTCCGAATATTTTGGTGGGGGAGCGCACACTCTTGGACCATGTGAAGTGATGGGAATGTCTTCCAGGCACTCCTGGGGATCCAGAATCAGGAAGAGCGCCAAAGACTAAACTCCCTGGGACACAAGCCAGTTCACTTAATGTGGTCAGCACATCTGACTTCCAGTACGTGGCACAAACAGCCACACTACCTGCAGACAATTGCTGGTGAATATCCAGACTCAGGTTACTCTGAAGACACCTAATGGTACAACTACAGTTTTCCTGCTCCATTTTGAGGCTGAATATTTGCAACATGAATAATGCCATTAACCCAGGAGAATTAAGTAAGCCCCATGGTTTTCCAATGACTTAGTTTTTGTCTGCACTAATTTTACCTCCAAATCTGCATGTCTGAAACTCCACACTCTTCAAGTCTGCTTAAAGTGATTACGTCTTCTCAGTAAATCTTAAATTGTTCTTTCTTCTGGCTACAGAGCTGTCTGCCTGCAATTTCTCAAAAGAGAGCCAGGATTTCATATCCATTGGCCCCTGCATTCCTGCCAAAGCCCTGCAGAAATGAGAGCTGCTGCAGCTGCCAGGGTTTATTTACACACATTCCTGCCTCAAATTGAATTAATGAGCATAATATAACTCAGGCAATGTCCTCAACAGCTCTTGTTTCTCTTTGCCCCTCTTGACATTTCTTTCTCTCACACAGCCCCTCTTGTAGTCTGTCTTAAAGCAGTATCTTAAGTGATTTTGGTGTAAAAAAGTAATTGCAGACACATTCAGGCTGATAAATGTGTACATATCTGCTTACAGCCTAATTTGTGGAAAGCCCAGGATCACCTTAATGAGTATCCAGAAGGTTAAATTGAACTTATTTGCTCTGTTCACTCCAAGTTTGTCAGTTTAGCAACAGACTTCAACATTTAATCACTCAAAGACCCAGCCTTGCAAAGAGCTCTTATGCAACAGATGAGAGCAGCTGATGCTACAACATATCTACAGTTGTTAATGTTCACACACTATATTTAAGTAAGCCATTTCTACAGATGTCTCCAGCCCATTTCCATTTTCAGAAATCTGAAATTCTTCACCCACAGCATAAGGGGTCCCACCATTAACAACTCCTTTAGGCATTGTATGGAGACATCATATACAGGAAGCTTCTGTTTTGCTGCTAACCAGACCAAAGCGTGTTTCTAATATGTTATGGCAGAGACAGAGCCCAAAAACATTTGTCCAAACATTCACGTTCATGTGACTACTGAAGTCCATTCTTCCCTATATTATCAGCCCGTATAGAATGCATCTCTCACACACTGCATGCAACTGGTGAGGATTGAAAAGCTTAGAAAAGCCACTGTTAACACTGGAAGAGTGTTAAGAGAAAATGAATAAAATCTTCAGTGATACATTTGCTACATCAGCACTTAAACAGCAACATTCACAAGAACATGGCTGGCAACAGACAGAATCCACCTGTCTCACAGGGGGAAAAGGATCTTTGCACGAGAATTTGCAGATGTCACTGAAAGAGCTTCAAACTAGATCTGAAGGGTGAAAGGGATAAAACCAAGCTCACCAGATATAAGCCTGGGGGTGGCATTCCATAAGGGATGGTGTGCTAGTGAGATTCTTTGGTCTGATGTCTCAGTGGAGGTAGGGAAGGGAGATCCATGCAGCAGCAAAGATGCAGGGGTTACTGATGTGTTAGAAATCACGGAAGCTCCTGAGTATTGTCACGTAGGAATTAGGGCTTCTCCCTGAAAATGCTGGCAGGATCATTAGCCCAACCAAGGTGGATTTACTCTAATGCCCACAGCATGGGCAGCAAAGAGGAGGAGCTGGAAACCACTGCACAGGAGGAAAGCTAATGATGCATTAACGGGAACATGGCGGGATGACTCACACAACTGGAGTGCTGCAGTGGCTAGAACCTCTTCAGATGGGACAGGCAAGGAAGGTCAGGTGGTGGCGTAACCTTGTACATCAGGGAGCTTTATGAATATCTAGAGCTTGATGACAGTGATGACAGGGTTGAGGGTTTATGTGTAACAATGAGAGGGAAGGTCAACAAGCCAAATGTCCTGGTTGGAGTCCATTACAGAGCAGCCAACCAAGCTAAAGAGGCAAAAAAAATATTCCATAAGCAGCTGGGAGAAGTCTCATGATCTTGTTCTTGTGGGGGAGTTCAACTTACCAGATGTCTACTGGAAATACAGAGGAGAGGAAACAGTCAAGGTGACACCCTTAGTGGAAGAAGGAAAGGCTGTAGACCTTGTCTGTTTGGACTTCAGTAAAGCCTTTGACACCAATTCCCACACCATTCTCCTGGAGAAACTGACTGCTCATGGCTTGGATGGTTGCACTGCTCCCTGAGTAAAAATGGATGGCTGGGCCAAGAAAATGGTGGGAAATTGAGTTAAATCCACTGGTGGCTGGTCACCAGTGGCGTTCCCTAGGGCTCAGTATTGAGGCCAATCACGTTTAATATCTTTTCAATTATCTGGATGAGGGGGTCAAGTGCAGATGATACCAAGCTGAGTGAGAATGTTGATCAGATGGAGAGCAGGAAGGCTCTGCAGAGGGACCTGGACAGCATGGATCCATGGGCTGAGGCCAATTGTATGAGGTTTAACAAGGCCAAGTGCTAGATCCTGCACTTGGGTCACAACAACCCCAGGCAGCACTACAGGCTGGGGGCAGTATCTGGAAAGCTGCCCAGCAGAAAAGGACCTGGGAGTGCTGGTCAGTAACTGGCTGAACATGATCCAGTGTGTGCCCAGGTGGCCAAGAAGGCCAATGGCATCCTGGCCTGCATCAGCAATGGTGTGGCCAGCAGGACCAGGGCAGTGACCGTCCCGCTGTACTCAGCACTGGTGAGGCCACACCTCAAATCCTGTGTTCAGTTCTGGGCCCCTCACTGCAAGAAAGACATTGAGGGGCTGGAGCGTGTCCAGAGAAGGGCAACGGAGCTGGGGAAGGGTCTGGAGCACAAGTCCCATAAGGAACAGCTGAGAGAGCTGGGGGCCTTTAGCCTAGGGAAAAGGAGGACCTTAATGCTCTCTGCAGCTACCCAAAATGAGGTTATAGCCAGGTGGGGGTCAGTCTCTCACCTCAGATAAAAAGTGGTAAGAACAACAGGAAATAACCTCAAGTTGTGCTAAGGGAGGTTTAGATTGGATATTAGAACAAGTTTTTTCACTGAAAGGGTCATCAGGCATTGGAACATGCTACCCAGGGAAGTGGTGGAGTCACCATGCCTGAAGGTGTTTAAAAGACATGCAGATGGGGACTTGTGGGGACATGCAGATGGGGAAGTGTACTTGGGGACACTTGGCAGTGCAGGGTTAATGGCTGGACTTGACAATCTTAGAGGTCCAATTGCAAGGCTGATCATAATGCTGTGCTTCTGCGTATAGGCTATTCATATGAGGAATATCAGGTGTTCTATGACACAAAGAAGGGTCCATGAAAAGAAGTGATTGTCTTAAGAAAAATACAGGGCAGAATGTCTGCAAAGAGGAAGGTGAAAACATTTGCTGCAGGAAAGATCCTGGAAGTGGCAGAAGATCCTAGAGAACGGGGACTTACATAAACATGAATTCTGGGTTATGGCCAGGGATCTTCACCAGTAACACTTGCAGGTGGCCAACACTGACAGTAGTGGCAAAGCAGGAACCAACCCAGCTTTCCAGGCCAGCAGGAATGTCCCTGCAGGGATAAGAAGTTGAGACCTAGGGAACATAATGCTATAGGAAAAGAATTTGAATTAGAATAATTAAATAGAGTAGAAGCGTTAATCTCTCTGGTCCTGAAATAAACCATAGTATTCAGGTCCACTAGAGGCTGTCATTTACTTTGTCTTGCCTGTGACACCACTCAGCTAAACTTGAGTCTTTGCAGGCCATTTTCACTCAAAGCTGATGCAGACTAAATATGGCTTTAAACAATTCTGCTAACTTGCACAGAAAAAACTGACAGACACTTATTTTTCTGACTTTTAACATCAGGAGACCAGACCTACCTACTCTTCATAGTTCCAACTCTAAATTCACTACTTTTATTTAGATGCTCTCTCTCATTTGCCTCTTTGGCCTTTTCCAACTTTTCAATATAATTCCATGCTCCTCATTAACATTTTCTTCCTTACAGCTGAAATCAAACATACTTGTCACTAAACTTTTATTGGGTCTTTAGAAAACATTCTGGATTTTGTGGCTGCCTTTCATATGCCTTTTGGTCTGTGTGAGGATGCCAGTGATTCAAGAGTTCAACTGCTCTTCACATCTGTTCTGAATGAACAGTAATGCTGAGACCCATCAGCTAAATGAGATTTTGCCTAGCCCCAAATAACAGCACTTGTATAGGTACCTGATTGACAGAGCCTTATTTTCAGTTCTGCTCCCCACCAGATACCTGTCTGGTTATTCCATATACTCATTTCTCCTTCCTCCATGTTTTAAAGTTTCTTGTTATATTGATACCCAATTTTACAGAAGCACAATAAAAGTCAACTGTGTAACATTATCAAAGAAATTCCTCTGATTTCTGTTTCAGAGTGGACAAACTTCACTTGAATTGGGAAAGGCTTTCCCTGAATGCAGCTTCTGTTGAAGCAAAGCTTCAAGTAATTATTTTTCATGCTTCTCTGAAACAGAAATAGCCTGAAAACACCCCTTTTGGTATATCTTTCTTAAAAGTTCTTTCAGAATCCTACAACAAGATTATTCTGTATCTGAAAATAAAATGCCTAACACTGGTGGTTCTACTGAATGTGCACAGACTGCTGGATAACATGCTACTTAGACAGATACTGGAACCAGAGTACTAATGACGAAGTGCCAAAAGAAAACCCTTTAGATATTAACTAGAACAGATGCCTACTCCAAAACACTGCACAAAAGACAACATTGTCCTTGCAAAGGTGACAGCCATTTTTTGTAAAGTATAAAATGACACTCTGACAACCATAGCATCTTCTCTTTGAGTCACTCACACATTTTCTACATCCATGCAATGGCAAGCAATGAATTGAGTATGGTGTGGAAACTCTCATTCCCTCAGTCTGTCCTTTGCTCAGTACTGGGTGCAGCTCACAGCACATGAGGAGTTGACGGCTGGTAGGTGTTTCATCCTTTTCCTTCTCAGAAGTCTTCTAACATGAGATAAAAACCATTTCAATCCAAATGAGAATGAGATGATGAAACTAAGCTTGCATATAATATTGTTCTAGCTCATTTCTTTTGAAAGGAACTGCCAGCCTCCAGATACTGAACAGGGTAAGAAGTGGTCAGTAGGACTTGCAGAGAAATGCTGTTTGACACCTTGCATTTGGGATAATTTATTGAAAACAGAAAAGCCATGTTGGGTATAACTTTTATTCTACATTTCAGCCACTGTACTGAATCCTTCCTTCTCCTCACCCAGCATCTGCCATAAAGCACTCCATGGTACAGAGAAAGAAAGTTTATACATGCTTATCCTCTTTTGTGTGTGACAACACTATTGTCCACTACTGTATTCTCTGCACTGCTTGCTGACTCTACCATAACCATGAAACTGCTTTCATCCATATCCTAGAAAGGGGAGATGTAACCAGAACTGCAAGATGTAGCTCTGTGAGATGCTCAGCAAGAGGGTGCAGCTCCTAATAGTGAAAGAAACTTGTTTTCCGACATCTGCCTACTGAGAGGTACCACTGCTGGGTTTTATGCTACAGAAGTGGTGGCACATGTAAACATAACCAACCCCTCCACACTTTTGGCATTATATTATGGACAGCACCTGTATAATTCTGTCCTTTTCTCCTATCAATCCTATTGAATCCAAAGAAAACACAGCTCTCTGGAGACACTCTCCTTCCTATACCTTCTGACAAGAGTACTGGTATAAAAACACCAGCTCAAGTGCTGCAAATACCCAAATGAGAAATTACACCCTACAAGCCAAATGGGTGCAGTTTGACTTCCTGCACAGACTCAAAACCCCAAAGGCACTCTCAAAGTGGCTGCATTCAATCGCTTTTTGCCTGCCACATCTGCCAATAGAGAACCAGCAGGAGATACCATCGTTGCTGTCAGCTCTTGAGTTAACAGGAATGCCATGAGGGCCAGGCTGTTCCGGCTGACCCACACCAGCAGCCAGGGCACTTGAAAGGGCTCACTACTCCTGAAGCCTGTGTACCTATGCTTGCCTTAGAACAATATAAGAGAGATCATTTCTGCTCCTCAGGGCTTTTTGGATCAAATTTTGACATAATAAAATTGGGAGGAAAAAAATGATCTCATGAAACATATACTTTAGGGAGGAAAGGGAATAAAGGTATGTTTCAAATTGATGTGGAAATATTTTCCCATGTGACATAGTTAAGCTTGTCTCTTACAAAAATCAAATCCACTAGTGAAGGAAAGAAACAGGGGCATGGAGCACAAGTTCAGCTAAACAAACAAAAAATCTTCCACAAACAAAACCCCTTTATAATATGTAAATTCAAATAAAAACATACCATGACCCTTCTGTCCCCATGGAACGAAGGTAAAAACAACATCCCAACCAACCCCCAAATATCTGCTATCTGGGCTTCCCTGCATTCATCAGAAAACCAAGTGACTTAAGTGTGACCAAAGCAAGCCATAAAACCACTAATTCCAACTCACAGACAGTCACCTCCTGCCCTCTGGAATAGATCCCATCTGCTGCTCCTCTCACTTTCTAAAGGAGTCACAGCTTCGTGGCTATGAGTTTAAATGCACTTTTAAAAACTATCTTCTCTACACAATTACCCTGCCACCTTCCTTTGTTTCTGTCCTATCAATAATGGGAACGGCAGCATGCTGGTCTGCTCTCCCATCCTCTCTGCCATGGCCCTCCTCATCATGCCAGATTGTTTAGGCAACAGCATCCACGTAGGAATGGGATATTGCTTGCTGCCTTCCCAGCAGCTGGAAATGTGCACACCTGGTTTGCACACCTGGTGAGCTGGCAGAGCAGTGCTCAGCAGTGACCAGGTGTGGAGGCAGACCCACAGCTCCTGGCTAGCGAGCCTCTCACGCTGCCCGCAGCCCAGCCTGCGCAGGACACTGCTAACCTACAAACCTCATCTGCAAAAGATGCTGCAGAGGCTGAGTGCTGCTTCACGAGAGGCATAAAAACTGCTTGGCTGCTTTCCACTTATCCAACAGAAGAACAGCTTTCTCTTTTACTGAGATGCACACAAACCCTTGTCATACATGACAACCCCACACTGCAGAGCTGCTTGGTTTTTCTCCTTAAGTTTCTAATACAGAACACAGCCTACATCAGGAATGCTCTGATCCAGTATGGCAAGTCATAAGTTCTTAGTTTGTCCTTGGTTGTCAACGGGGCTCAAAACACAGACTTTTTTTTTAGACATGAGTATTAGTACATACCGCCTCTGGTACAATACAGTAGCTGCTCTTGTATATTTAAAAGCCAGCTGTTTCTAATTGAGAAAATACGGAATAGGATATCTTCCAAACATCTTTCCACAAACTTGCAACAAGGCTTTGCTACTTCTAAATATATGAATAAAGCTATTTGGGAAAATTTTGAGGGACATGAAGCAACGCTGAACTCCAAATTGAGAAAAGATGCAACTTCTGAAGCCCAGTCCATTACTACAGAACGATAATTCCATCCTGAGTGAAGGAGCTTGTTCCTGAACACTGCTCTTCCCCACTCCAAAGCCAATAAATCAGGATAACAGGCCAATTACACAAAAGTGTAAATGCTCAGTATTTTTATTTAAGCTACTGAGCAGCATTTACACTTGTTAAGGCTACCTGATCTCCAAACTGACATTACCCAGACAGCGTGGCTAGATTCCCAGGTTACACCACAACACTAAAGAAAAACCAGCTGACCACCTCTGCACCATCTGTACAACCTGCAGGTAACCATTCACAATCACTCCCTATCCTACTGCTCCCCCATCTAACGCACTCACCTGCTAGCCACAGGTCTTCTGCAGAGCAGGAACCAAGAAGTGAAGGTGAGCACATGAAAAATTTGGAGAAGTTTGAAGCCAGCTGACAGCCTCGCTCTGCACTGCCAGTTCCCAAACCTGAACGAGTATTTATGCTTCTGGCTTAACGCTATTTTCACATGGCTCTATATAGGAAATGCCAGCACAGTGCTGGGCACAGCTGCATATACAGTCCTGCTTTAAAGCCTTCGTAAAAATATTTCCTAAGGAGAAATTAAGTCTGGGACATCTTTCAAAAATATTTAGAATAGGTTTACGTCAAAGTTGCCAAATAGGTAAAGGGGCATGTTTTGGGGGATTAGCCTGCATAAAATAAGCATGCTTAATATATTAGTTTCACATTCACAACTTGTAAAAATATTAATTTATCTCAATTTTTTCATCTTTGTGGTATATGACATAGTACAACACAATGCCAGAGATCTAGAAGTGAGAGATTGATTTCTGAAAGCCATGTGTGGCTCATAAAAACAATAAACCCACTCCTTCAACAGATGCTTAAAAATATATGCATGCTTCGTTAGTCTAATTTGTCTGCTCAGAGCCTAGTCCAAAATTGCAGAAAATGTTCCAAAACCACATCAAGTGCCACGGAAACCTCTGTGCATAATAAGAAAAACAAACATGATCAGCAGGCATTAAGGACCTCAATCTGCAGGCGAAGTCTGATTTGTGCATAACAGCTGGATGAAGCACTTTCACCAACCAAAACGTTGACACCACAATGTAATGTGCAACTGATTGCAGACAAACAAACCACAATCAGAACAGCCAATTTTCTAACTAGCACCAAACTGTGGAAACATGAGAAGCCAGAGAGAACAACAAATGAGACCTCTGGAAAACAATTTAAAAGCAGAGAGTAAGACAAAAATATTCTGGAAAACACAAAAATGTACATTAAGCTGTCAGCTTTGTGGCGTGGATTTGGAAGGGCAGTAATGTGAAACCTGTTTATTACACCGCAATAATGATTATTATCTTGCCTCCAGGATTTTTGGGGGTTGTTTCGTGTTGTTTCCAAGTCTTGAAAACCATGAAGTTTTCTCACATGCTTTGGTAAGAACTCAATCAGCAAGATTTCAGAGAGTTTCAGATTGAAGGCCAACTACAAAACCGACCGTGCAACCTGAGACCATCACATCCTTTATCTGCATCACCTCTCTGCCTCAAAAGCCAACAATAGTGCAATAGTCAAAGCCAGACCATCTTGCTAATGCCATACACACAGATGAATGGGAAGCTTTGCTAAAAAAAACACAACACATATTAAGGTATATAAACTGGAAGAAAGAAATCACAGCGAAGTAGTAGTTCTTTCATCATCAACAAGCAAGACACTTCAGAGGGGTGATAGGAATACTCCTTTTCCTGCCAACCCTATTCTCCCTAAAAACACTATAAATTTCAGTTGAAGGTGAGGAAAGAAGACACCTGGTTTGCTTCATCTTAGATAATGCCTAGATCAAGACTCAAAGCATGATCACTTTCAAAGCATCCTCTTGTACACATATGCATGCTTTCAGGTACAGGTATTTAGACATGTGTGGGGGTGAGAATACCTGCACACAGACTTTAATTCCATACAGTGCAATATTATTCCCATGAACCTAAAGTATGCTTCAATTCCAATGAAGAAATCAACACAAGAAGAGAGCATTAGCAGCATATTTCTTACACCACATGTATGACTCATATAAGAAATAAGCACAAATGTTAGCACTCACTGTTCCCTTCAGGGCATCAAATCTCTGTCCCCAGGCAAACAAACAAAATACTCAAGATTGCATGAGGGCAGGACTGTGGCTAATGTGCTCATCAACAAAATACCACTGGGTTATGAGCTACAATCCCCATAAATTCAGGGACATGATAATTAAATAGGAATTCACATCCTCAGAGTGGCACACTTCTGTATCACGTCTTCCAGTTAATGAGTACCAAACTAGGCAGCTCTTTTTAAAAACACAAACATCTACTTGCTTTAAAAAATCTGTGGTGGTAAGTCATAACTACCCAAAAGGTGGGAAAGGACTCATATATTGTACAAAATACTGTCATCTAGAAGCGACCATTCAAAAGCAATCAGTTCCCATTAAGGCATCTTGGCTCCAAAATCAATACAAAAAAAAAAGGCACCAACTTTTTTCAGTGTCACTGTTCTCTGTAAATATATAAAAAAATTTAACTTAAAAAAATACAGAAATTCAAGAAAGCCAAGAGAGCTACCAGAGAGTTTTCTTGTTCGTGCATAATTATTTCTGATAGTATTAGAGAGAAATTGTGTGTCTGAAAAAGTTCCCCCAAAGCAGACAAAGTTTGTTTCCAAAGTACCAGATGTCATACTATTGGAAAATTTCTATTAAGGACTATTGAGATTTTAATCACAGCTAGTATCTTAAAATATCACATTTATTCCATTATTAATATTGTAGTGGAAACAGAAGAAATATGTTGACTCTGACAAGAATAAATAAGTCGCTTTCCTTTGCCCTCAAGGAGGAAAAATGGTATCATTTTCCTGTGAGAATGCTCAAGATATTATGGGCAAGAGAAATAAATACTTAGTGCAAACAGTTTAACAAACCCTAGCAGAAACAAAGCATCACATACTTGTAAGTCTGCTAGGTTTCATGCCAACATTTGGTGAAACAACAGAATAAAATGTTTTGCACCTCCTGTGCCTTCTACTGATGGCACAAAGTCCTGGCTGGCACAAATGCTAATGAGTATTCCAGCTAAAATCAGCTCCCTTCAAATGCTATTTCATTTGCATAGTATGAGGATCTAAAATATCCTGGAATTCAGTTTACTTGAAGATAAACACATTAGCAAGACCTGAAACAAGAGCAAAGCTTTTAAGACACCTTGATTACTTATAAATGAACAAAAGAATACAGAAAGAGTAAAGAAATTGCTTAAGTCTAGGAAGCAGCAAGGCAACTCATTTTACTGATTAGAGCCTAGCACAGTCCCAGCTCATTTCACCATGAGCTGGTTTCATGACAGCAACCGATTACCCAAGAGACTTTGTGGGAGTTAATGCAAGTGGTAAACAAGCTCTCTTTACCTTGGGAGCTTTCCTTGACTTTACAAAAGAATAAAAGAGGAAAAAAACCAAAGAAAAAAACCCCATATTTTTGAACTGCTGCTCCTTCTCCCAGAAATACAAGACAACTGGTAGAATGATATTGATCCCCTCTAGCACATACTGAAAGCCATAAAACAGCTTATTTCAGACTGCTTGAATTAAAAAATCATCTCTCTAGAATGATAACCTATCCTTAACATTTTAGATTGATAATTACTGATGCAGGTACACAGCTCCACAAGTACTGGACTAAATGCTCTACCAGTCAAGGTAAACGTGTTCTCCATTAAAAAAAAAAGGAGAATAGATTATTTTCATCTTGGCAAGGTATTAGTAGCACTTCTCAAGTCATTTTGTCAGAAAATCAGAGCATAAAACCAAAGGTTAAATACAAACACTTTCTAAAAACATACTCAAGAAAAACCAAAGCCTTATTAATATGAAGGTTTTTGTCCCATGACCTGTAGTCTTATATGCTTCAGCAAATGTTGATGACCAACACAACATGAATTTTGGTTAAGTTGCAATAAAAAACAAGAGTCACTTTTGGGAAAAAAAGAAAGGCAACTACAAGCTAAAGCCCATAGTTTGGCCCTTTATGTGTGAAGCAACATTTCACCATATTGTCTACATTTTAGAAGGCTGACATGTTAATGGCAGCACTAAAGTCTGCTGTGGAGGACAAGTCGTTCTCAACTCTGCATGATACTGAAGTCAAATTCCTGCCTGATATATGAAAATGTGAGTTAGAACTACTGATGCTGCATGTGCTGTCAAACATGCCAAGATCACCATGAAATACTACCAGAGGAATGAGGCTTTGTCTGTAAGTCACTTACTTGCCCATCCCAGCCTGTCAGCTGTCAGTCTCGGCTGTAAAAAGCTGTCCATGAAAATGTATCATAGCCTCCATTATCCTCAGTGTTTCAGAACATAATAATAATATATGTATTAAGCCAGAACGGCAACAAAACCATGCCTGACTGCTGTTGTTGAATACAAACATGGGAGTAATCTCAAAAATCTAATTGGCTTGCCAACACTTGACTTTTTCATTATCATTTTCTAGTACACAAGGATAGCAATCTAAGCATACAATTTCTTGAAACTATTAGATAGCTTTTTTTTTTCTGTATAATAAACCACATATTTGCATTGAAGTCTAAATTTACAATCCAACACATTTTTCTGGTAAATCTGAAAGCAGTTCCACCTCTACAAAATCACTTTTTATCATACAATTATTAAATTCTTAATTGTTACAGTTGTTAATTGTAATCCCCTTATTTTAAATATGCACAAGGCTCTTGAGTGATTTTGACAGGCTTGCGATTCGATCTTCTTACCAGGGGTTGAAAGGACACTAAAGGGAAAACTTTACCACTTGGAGCTCAGCTGACATGGAAGGAACAAATCCAGAATTCCTCCAGTACTATAATCAGTAATGTGTCAGCTTTCCTTCTGCTTCTGACCATCTCATTCTACTCTCAAGGAAATTCTATTTAATTAAAATGAATGAAGGTAAAAAGCAACAATATGAAACAAAACATATGGGAAAGAACAAACCCACGGCAAAACAAAATCCCAAACCAAATATGACATTTTGTCAAACATACAAAATCTTGCCAGGACTAGACACAAACAAAAGAGCCAGTCCCACTGCCATCACAGCAAATTGGGAATTGTCATATAGTATCCACACTGCATGTAATCATGGATGATGTCAGTTTGGGGGAGAAAGAGAGCTCTTCTCATGAGGAGATTAGTTAAATGAATATAGGGATTAGGAAAAGGTTAAAATGAAGCCTAAGCACTGTCACTAGAGTAGAAGTCCTTTGCTAGCACTATGTGAGCACTGAGGAAGCAGGGGCAGCAGTGCTGGTGACAGCAGGGCGCTGTGCTGGGCCACTGTCCCCAGAGCCAGGCGTTGGTACTGACCTGCCCCAGCATGTCCGGCGCGATGGGGAACGTGGGCCAGATGGCCGAGTACACCCCGAAGAACACGAGCCAGAGCAGCATGCTTCCCCAGACGGCCAGGTGACTGAACTGCCAAGGAACAGGGAGAGAAGCAGAGTCAACACATGGCACTTCCTCCATTCACCCAGCCCCAAAGTGTTTCCCTGTTCAGGTCTCTGCTGGTCTCACTCAGGCCTGTCTACTGCTCTTGGTTTTGGGCCAGTAGCTCAGGTTGTCCAAACAGCATAAACCACTTGTCTTTAATCTTTGCCATATAGCAGGGCAGACAGATACTCTTCTCAGCCCATCTGTCTTATTTGGAGCCCCAAAAACCCATTAGATTTTCCTTGGAACCATAATTTCTCTCATCTAGTTCCTGTATCCTGTCATGCACATTCCAGATTCAACATATAAATCAAGGTAGGTATTTTCAAAGGCGCAGGTTAAAGTTCACATGGACAAATCCCTTATGGCAGTGTATACGTACAAGCCATATACATCACTCACCTTGCAGGAAGATTCAGTGTTGTGTAATACACTACCACCATCAACATCTACTGATCAACTTTGCTTTTATTTTGTTTTAAAGGTATTCTAATTGATTTACAGATATGCAATGCAGTTTACATCTTTACTGGTTCTTTAGCCTGTAGACTCGCTAAGACAAAATAAGAGAACTATTAAATGACCAAGAGCACATCCAGCACAAACTTCTTCTCAGTTCCATTAAAGTCATTTTTCCTACACACCCAAACTATTTTTCTGTTCAGGATGATTTAAGTTGTTTTACTTTTACACTGCAGTGGATGGAAACCAGTAATTTCAGTTGTAACAAGCAACTGAGCTCATTATTGGCTCCAGCTTTTCTGGATGCCAACAACTCCTGTGGCTGATGACTTTGGCTCCAATTTAGAGAAGTACCTGCATAAATCTTAATTACTAATTACATATGAGTTCAGGAACATGGGAATGAATTCACATACTGGGTGCTGGTGGACACAGCGTGTTTGTTCAGCTCTTGGCTTTATACTTCCTACTGGATGACTGTGTCTGTTGACTTTTTGAACACTATGTCTGAGAACCAAAGAAGTGTCTGAGTATTGTGTTCTGCTTGCTGGGAGATAAACACAAACTTCTGGAAGAAGGAGGAGATTGCTCCTAATCTGCAAATGCTGGACATCCTCAGAAAGGGCAGCTTTCTCCAGCACAGGCAGTGAAAACAAACAAGCAAGGAGTGCAGGCTGGCAGATAGTTGGGATCAACTAGAGGCTACCTTACAGTAGAAGCATTCATATGGCAAAATGTCAGAGGCAATGGAAAGAACACTCTTCAAGGTACTCTCAGAAAGCCAGAATTTTGTTCAACCCTGAAAGTTGCTGGACTAATAATAAGCAAGACATGGGACAGGCCCTGTCCCAGAGAGACACAGTGAGCAGCAAGATTTGTTTTCAAACTTTGCTATTTATTCTGTTTCAACCAGGAGATCTGACCTCAGTAAATAAGCAACTCCTTATTTAAAACAAAGTAACAAGAAACAAACTAACAAAAAAAAAAAACCCTGTCCCCAAACCCCCATATAACAAACAAAACCTCCAAAATACCCACATACATGCTCAATTCAGTTTTAATGTGAAGAAAAGTACGAGACTGAAGGATTTTTTTAAAAACACTTGGAGGACAAGAGGAATTTTATCCTTTCATTCTGCTTACTTTTCTGAAAACTGGCCACAATTCACATCAAGATTCTGACTAGAAGCCCTGCCCTAGTGAGCAACTGCAGCGCTCAGCTCTCCAAAGATCAAGTACTGCAAGGCTGCTGCAAGAACTCATCTTTAAGAGAAGTCAGCCCCATGCAATGCCAGAACAGCACCATCACTGCTTTCTGAAAAGGATATGTCACCTTCTCTTGAGCCATAGCCATTCTCTCAGACAAGTGGACAAAAGGCTCAGGATAGCTTGGAGTGGTCCTTCCCTAGCTCCTGTACTTTATGACTAAACCAGTAAAAATAAAAGCAAGGAGCGAACCCAATCTCAGACATAGCCTTATTTTGTAGGAAGTGTATTTATGCTAGCAAAATGACATCCGGTTTTTTTTGTCTCACTCAGGTTTTTCTTTCCATTCTGCTGCTAGGACAGTTTTCAATTTTTGCAGATTTTCACCCTTTCCAGTTGAGCAGACTTTACTCATTTTATGTTGTCTTTACCTTCTTCGCATGGTTGTCCCAATCATCTCATTATCTCAGGCTTATATCTGCCCAAACTGCTTCTCTGCCTTTAAAAGAGCTTCTGCATTCTGGAAGAGCCCTTCTTGAAAATGCTCCTTACACAGTCACCCCACCAACCTTTGCACTGTTGATTCTCCACTGATGTCTCCATTTACCTCTGGAGACTTCACGTGCAAAACCAGAAGTAAGCCCATCAGATGTGTTAAATGAATGACAGGAAACAAGAAATCAAGATTCTTGCATATAAACTAGACAGAGTGTGTGGCTCTCCCACATACCCTGCTTATCTGAAACAGTTCCTATAGTGTGGTAAAGCAGTGATGAAAAAAGCTGTGTGCTTGGGAAAAAGCCTACTGCAGCGTTCCAGATAGGCCACACGTAACATGAAGTTCTCCACTCCACTTCAATGCGTGGATTTTATTGTGCATTATGTTGCCACTTTTATCACAGCCTTTCTTTCCACACTACCTACTGGGTATATCAGGCTCACAAACACTTTGACTGTGTTATTTATTTAAAACTTTCTGCTGAAACCACTGTGTTCTCCCAAGTGGCAGTGTCCCTCTCACTCTCTAGAACAAATTGCCTGTAACCAATCTGCTTGATGATGGAGAAGAGGCTTAGCTCAGTGTTGTAAATTTAATACTCTTCAAGTAACCTAAAGATTCTCTGTGTGTTGATTCACTCACAGCTGAAACGATAACCTACATAAGATTTTGACATGATGAGAGTCACTGTTTGAAGCAATGGGACAGGGTTTAGAAGTATATATAGAAAAAAGTTGATTCTAAGCACAACTGTTGCATGGATAACAATAATTCCTCTGTAAAACGCCAGTTATAGAGTTATAGAACTCCAATATCTACTAAATGTTATGGTATCTTTTAAAAAAGAAGTTTAGAAATGAGGGGACCATGATTGTCCCCATGTCACTGAAAAGACACCCATTACCTGAGAAGAGAAACCATCAAACAATTCATGACAAAATAGGATCTAAAAAAGTTCACATGCCTTCAATGCTGACTTGGTTATATGCTTTTCTGATGCACAAAGGATTAATTTAAGTATTTTTGCATTTTTAAATGTTGATACACAACACAGAACTGATGCATAAGCAACAGCAGAAAACACCCAGATTTTATTTTCAGATGAGAGAATGGGGCAGAAAATATTAACATCTCCCTAACAATTAAATAACCCATACAGATAGCATTTCATCTTTAAAATTCAGAACAGATGTCAGCTCATTGATCTTCACAAATCCTCTGGGAGGCATAAAATAAAACATTTTACAACTAACAGAAGCAATGAGGTTAACAAGATCTAAGCAAAACCCTCCAAGAAACTGGTAGAATTAGAATATGTGTCCTCAAAACATCTTAGTCTTGAGGGCAGAGTTTCTTTGTATGTCATGAAAACTGGATTCCCATAAAGTATCTTACAGGTGTGGAGAAAAAGGGACTCCATCAAAATTTTAAAAATTAGTGTTTCAGACAGGCTAGGGGAAAGGAAAGGAGAAAGGTGTTGAAGGTTCATCAACACAGGAGCCCTCCCTGCTCCCTGTCCCTCGCACTCTTTGGAGCTCACTGCCCTGCTGGATTCTGTCACCTACCAGTAACAGAGCACTTGCTCATTTCAAGTCAGTAGTAACTCAAATCATGGAACCAACATAACTATTTAACTAACATCCTTATTACACTAAGTTTAAAAAAAAATCCCAAAAAACAGAACAACTCAACCAATGTGAAGTCATCACTAGTTCTTTTTACCCTGTTCAAAGATGGTTTCAAAGCCTAGCTGTTTATCTGTGGGCAGACACCTTTCATTCCCTATTGCATTAATTTTGCAGGAGTTACAGAGTACAAAGGATCGTTTCCTTGACATATTTTCTTAAGCAATTACAGTAGTATGTTGATTTCATGCAAAATTTTCCTCATTTTTAAGTGGAGATGTTGACAATACACTTTTAGTGTCCTCTTCCCACTTCTGTCAGGCTGCTGTTTTTCATCACAGATATCGTGTGATACACGAGTTCATTCCTCTCACATTCTGTACTTAAGGAGCTTAGCAGTCTATCCTAACATGAAAGACCCAATTAAAAACTCTGAAGTCCCAAGTGATTTTTAGTACTTATCTGAATTAATACTCATTAGGGAGGAAGGTCTAATAAAATAAAGGAGGAAGGTGCTAATAAAATAAAAGACACTGGAAAGTACTTACTCTAGTCCATGCAGTTGTTTCCAAGCCGGCTTTCAGGCAAACAGTGACTACAACATACTGAAAGGAAAAAAAAAGAAAGAAGACAACTTCATTATTAACACTCTCAAATTCCAAGGTGTTCATGGCCCAATCTCCCCTTTACACCTATACTACCATTTAGGTAGCAACTCAGGAACTTGGCAGGGGGTGGAGGAAGGACAGAGCAAAAGCTATTGTTGGTGCATGTCTGGGAAAAAAAGTTTAAAAGGAAGAGTGAAAATCATGCACACAGCATCAGATTTTTTTTTTTTTTACTCACACACTTTCTTCAGGTTTACACCATTTTCTCATGGTGAAAAAAAGGCTGGAAAGAAATTCTACCATTCAAAAATTGCTAAGATACACAAACTTACAGTGTAAACTATGTTTCCAACAAATAAATAGTCAACTCCCTGTCCATTTGTGAATACTGCATCTGAAAGAAGAAGATACAAAAGATCACATTTGTTATCAGTTTATCAACAGAATGGACAAAAGAACAAGGAGATTTTCAGGAGAAAATAACTGGTCCCAGCCTTTCCTTTCTGAACGCTGAAAAGCACTCTTAGAAGCCATGAGGCAATGGTAATGCAGAAGTTGTGCTCAGCTGCGCCTCAGACACGGTGCTCAGACAGAGCACACATCCATAGTCCTGGTTGCCAGAAGCTGGCCCAACAAGTGGGGGGCCCAGCAAGTGTTCACCAGACCCTAACATGTAATTTGCCTGTAAGAGCTGAGATATGTCACTGTCACTTTTTCTGTTGCTATCTGACCTGTACTAATTGTCACCTCTAACAATACTTATTATTTGTGTGCCTGTGATGAAAAAGCAGTAAAACACCAGCTGACTTGTGGTGAAAGAGAGCTGAATCAAGAAGAGCAGTGACAGCATCATCTGTAAAGGACACATATAAGCATGTACAATATCTCACTGGCGGTTAGTTCAATAACTGAGCTGTATTCAGTCTCTGCCCACCCATTCTCTATCAAGTGTGCACAAGGGTGAGTACATACATGTTAATCTATCATTTGAAAGTGCCAAGCTTGGCAATACTTCAAATGTCATTTAGTCTCTCAGCCCTTGCTGAATCAAACTGGAACACCATGAAAACACATCCAACCACCACACGAATGCCAGCTGAACTTGTACTCACAGGAGTTTTCAAGCATTACTCAAGCATGATAAGTATTGCTGTTTTCACATGTTTTAAGACAACTGCTAGGGAAATACATGAGCAGCAGGGACAAAAAGGCTTAAGATAAAACCTTGGACTCATTCCTAAACACATATTGCCCAGCAGAGTGAGCCTCTACCATGATGACACCTTAAGTTTTAGTTTTCATATTATCCAGACTCTGTACTGCATTAGTATATAACTCTGAATTTCATATAAAGTGTTAGCAAGTTCTCTTCACAGTTTAGTTGGACAAAAGAATCCTTTTCCACCCTGAGAACCAAGGACACTGTTGCAGCTTCAGGCCCCAAAAGTATAAACAACATCAAACTGAGGAGAGCAATCTGGAAGGATGGGACTTCATACACTGAAGCTGTAATTGGACAATTAACCCCAATATGTAAATAGACCAGAACTTACAGAAGTGTGAAAACTCGTGACCGGTCATCCATCTTGGGTGTAGCCACGGCCAGGCCCTTGTACTGCCCAAGGTGTATCCTTTGAAGGCCTTTTTAATAAATACCTACTTTATTCCTTTAACACTGTCTAGCCTCTGTTCTAGGTAGCCCCTCAGGGCATCAATGACAGTAACATTTTGTTAGATTTATTTAAAAAACTGGATCTGACCTTCTTAAATAAAGGTTGTGTACTCCAGGATCAGTAAATTTTTAAGCATATAAAGAAGAGTTCCTGACACCCTGACCTCTGTGATGAAGACCCTGCGTAGCTTACAGCTAAAAAAACCCTATATATTTAGTCAGTACAGTTATCTCAAGCTACATGTTTTGTTCTCCTTCTACCATGCTGTGGTTGTCTCCAAAGAATGGACAGGCTCTGAATATTTTCCAGAAGTTGCTAGTTCTGTATCCCTGCTTTCTTTTCAATATTAACTACTAAGAAACAGCAGCAGATAGACTAGTGACTAACACTGCAACTGGAGCTAAAGCCTGAGATAGCTAAGTTAGGAACTGGCATAGTTTCTAGCCACTGGCATCTTCCTCAGCCCAGCTCCTCCCCAGTGGCTTCAGGCATTTACAACATCATTCAGGGACACACCAAGATTTTACAGTCAACCTGTTCTTTCCCCTGCTGTCAATGAAAAAGGTGAAGAGCACTAGGGAACTTAAGTCTCTCATGCCAAATGAACCCTGTTGGTGCCAAAAGTTTTCAGTTGATTAAGAAAAAGGTATGCCTAAACACATCAATTTTGCTAGAATAACCTGACATGACACAGCCATGCTCTAGTGTAACATCACAGTGAACATTTAAATAATTGAATAAATTTTCTTGTAAGTATCAACTTTTTAAAGCTATATATTTCAATGCCGTAAGTTAATGTCTGTATTTTTCAGTGTTTTCCATGACCTTTCACTTTGGAAGGCTACACAGTCCCGAAAGAAATTATATTTGTGCTAATGAGACAGCAGGATGCTCAGTGAACGTTCATTTCTGAAGCTATACAAGTGCCCATTCATGGACTACAGGTACTTCACATTCTAAGGAACTCAATAGGTTAAGAACCATCCCAGTGTGAAAGGCACATTTTTGTTTCTGGCATTGAAATCCTTCTTGCACTTGGAAATACAAAGGAACTTGAAAATTCAATATTCATTCCTCTCTGGAAAACAAACTAAGCAACCTATTCAAAGGAACTCAGAAAGCTTCGAGCTAGTATCTCAGTCTTATAATTCTAATTGTTGAAATTAAAAGCACATTATCTAGTTAGGAATTAGAAAAGCATCTATGGAAGACTATGTAATTTTAACTATAAACACTACAGATGTCAACCTAAAATTTCTGCAGCTGAATTTTGAAAAGAGCTATCAAGATTAACATTTGTCATAAAAACAGTGTAACAGAACAAGAGAACTCCTCAAATAAAAACAAAAACCAACAAACCATAAAAGCCCCTCTCCCACGAAACGGAACCTTCTTTTAGCCCATGTACAGATGAAAGGGAAGTCCCTTTTTTACATGGTCCATCAGCCAGCATGTGAAGTTCCCACTGAGGATATGATACTGACATTTTCATCAGCCAAGTAGAGAAGCATGAACCTAACCCCCACAAGTATCGTTATTATCATGCCTCTGACATGAGCATCCATCTTCCCTCCCTTTTTACTTCTTTCACCTCCTTCCCAATTAATCCATTCTGGAGCCGAGAAGGTTTTCTTAAAATCAGTGTTTTTCATGAAAGAGTTTCACTTGTGAAAAATGTATGATTTTAGATAAATATTCTCTTCACCAGCCCTAAATTCCTCATCTGATCTAACCCTATTTCTTACTATAATCAAAGAATAGATTTCCTATGGTTTTTCTCATCCACACAACTGTATTGGAAAGCTAGGCAGGAACCATATGGGATTTACTGGTCCCTGAAATACCATGTAGTTGCATTAGCCTGAAAAGCAAGACTTAATAACCCTAATTTGTACCCCAAAGAGTCTCATTTCCCCAGTATCTCTGACTTTTGATCCAGTTTATTTCCATTTCAGCCAATTCTTTTTCACAGTACTGTGTTATGGAATGGGGGAGTTCCGACAAGATATAAAGCAAACTAAGGCAGCTGCTGTAAGAACATTATTCAATCAAATGCTGAGATCTTAACACACTACCATTAAAAAAAAAGGCATTTTGTGAAACATCACTCAGTATTTGGGTAAGACTTCTTAGCAAAGCAGTAGTTTCATTTTTCACCTATTAAAGTCACTATATGAACAATAATTATGTTAGATTAGAATAATTTCTGAAAGCCACTAGACAACCCGCCAAGCTCAGCAGCTAAAGACTATTGAACTGTCTGGCAGCATTATTTCTTGGGACTTGTCACGACCCCCCCTTCTGCAAACACACTGGTTCTGTAAGACTGAACATCAGTTACTCACGTAAGAAATAATGAAGCCCTTACCATGCTCCAGCACTTTCAGTGGAAACCAGAAAAGAATGATGGAATGGATGAGGGCATTGATGCAGTGACCCCAGAAAACCTGAGGGAAAACAAACCAAACCATCAGTAAAGTCCAAAACTCTTGACCTCTCTCTAACTCCTAACAAACACTTCATTGTGTAGCTTAGAGTCAGAAAATGTTTGTCCTGAAGTGAAATACCTAAACTTGTGCAGGATCTATTTTCTCCTACAATTTCTGCTCTTTCACAAGAAAACACTGGTCCAGTTGGATCATTTTATTCTACCAACTTGAAGCATAATAGGCAAGCATGCTTTAGTTTAAGATCCATATTGAAATAAGGCAGACAGATTGAGTCACCTTTGTTTAATTACCTCAAAGAGTAATTTTAAGAGTGATTCAGTATTATGAAATGTTCTTTCTTCTTTTAATGAACAAATACTTTGTGCCCCACAGTTTTTAACTAGCAGATAATGCAGTTTTGCACAAACTAGAGCTTTATATACTCTACAGTTTCCTCTCCAAACAAAGCAATCATACAGCTTCCTTGATTCAGAAGTACATTTAGATATGTCCATTATGGAAAAGACAGAATACCAAATGCTGGCATTTTCCAGCATTTAAATAGCAAAATGGAGTAAAATGCGCTCTTCAAAACTCAGAAATCCTAATAAGCCAATTCAAATTCTATTTTCCAAAAGAACTACTGGAACACAGCTGTACTAAGTATGAAAAAGCCTCCTAGCAGAGAGTATTATGACAACACATATGTTAAATAAATCCAGGAGATGTCATCATGACTTATCAGTAGCTGTGAATTGAAAAATCATACTTGGATATGAATCTAACATTGAATCAAAGTTTATGGATATTTCAGGACTGGTTTCAGGTCAAGTCACAGCAGATAATCCTTATTTATAAACAAGGATGTTTTTTATTTAAATAAAAAATAATCACTTGGAAAGAACTGGAAGGCTGAACAATCACTCTAGTGGTTACCATAAAGCAGAAGTAACATCAGGAAATAAGTTATTTTCTGACATGAAAAATCTGGAATATAAGAATGCTTATGTTTTTTCTTAGAATAACAGGGTTTCCCTTACCCTTGTGTTGAAACCATCTGCATTTTGAGTGATTTTGTATAGCTGTGGAAATCTAAGCATGCTATCTTGAGTACACGATCGTTCAAAAATTCCCAGAGTAAAAGGTGGCAGTGCTGTGAAAATCTGCAAGGAAAGCAAATACTAATTGAAAGCAGCTCTTAGTTTTAAGTGTATCTCATATAATGTTTCCTTATCTAGACAAAAGCAAAATTCCCACAGACTTCACTGAAGACTTATTACTACCTAGCATGTTATTTTACATAATTTTCAATAGTCCAAACAAGTCCAAACATTAATTTCACCAATTTGTAACTCTCAAATATTGACTTGGGAACAAATGAAACATGAAAGAAAATTCATATTACTAACCAATAAGCTTAAACCCAAGAAGCTAAGCATCATTAGTTTCTGATGTACCAGCTAATCCAGCAAGGGTCAGACACATCAGATTGCAACGGAAAGACAACACGTATTTTTACAAAATAGCCTTGTGGGAATAGGTTCCAATATAGCTGCAGTTGTAGCCATAATTAGATATGCAATGTGCTTAACCACTGCTAAGTTTACAGACAGAGTAAATGTGGAAATCACATAAAAAAAACCAAAAAACAACTACTGAGCAACAAAGGCCATTCTGCATTATGGTACTTTGGGGATTCCCCTGGCAAGCATGAACTGATAGGAACAAATTAACTGCAGTGTGTCTGTGCTACAGGCAGACGCTTGGATGACCAAGCCTCGGAAGCCTTCCAAGACAGGCAGCAGGACACTCTGCCAGAAGCAGAGTAAATTAGCCTCCACTGACTTGAACATTGCTGCTCTTAAAGTGTTTCCAGGATCCGAGGCAGCCCATTTAAAGCCAGCTTGGCTATCCATGTTTCTTGTGGTCCACAGTGCAGGCACAGAGTGAAAGTAACACCAGGGTGCGAGTCTGAACACTAAACTTCATTCACTTCCTTCTACATCAATAGTTTATATCAGAAACATCACTTTAAATCCTATACATACATATATTTTTAACAGTTGGAGAAGTGTTCTTGAAGTTAAGAGGCAGGTTGGAGTTATGAACTGTTTCTAGGGCGTGTGCACATTTGGAGAAGGCAAGCTGTGATTCCCACCAGCAGCAGGCTGGCAGCTGGGGAGCAGACAAAGAACAATGGGGAGGAACAGAGACAAGTGAGAATCAGTAATTACAAGCCTCAGTCCAGTGGGAATTGTGTGTCCTCACTCATGAAGTGATAAACCAGATGGCTAAAATGGCAGCAGGCTGAGGGTAGAGAACTGAGAGCACTGGTCCAACTTATTCCAAAGAAGACCATGTTCTCATACAGCTTTAATGTACTTGCCCAGGTTTCTTGTGTTTATTGGGGCATTTACATTCTTACTTGAAGTAAATCTTCTAGTGGTTTTGATCACAAAGGCAAACCTCCAGTGTGAACCAGTGCAAAATCAAATTACACCGCCACTATGATTTCATACACTTCATATTTTAATGAGACTATTAATGAAAGAAAGGGTTAATCTGCACAGAAGAGAATGACTTAGCTAAAAGCACTTCAAAATCTCAGCCTGACAAATTGTGGAAGTCCCTAATATCCTACTAGCATTTGATTCTCCATGAGTCCACACAACCAGATCTAATTTTAGAAAATACTGACCTTAAAAACAAGGTTTAGTTTCTGATTACAGAAGACGAGTTTTATCCAGAAGCTTTAGGTAGGGTAAGATAGATTCATCAAATGAGGTTTAAAGATAATAGATGCAAATATCTGAACATGAATGACAGAGACTGCATAACAGTCAGGAAATCAGGGTGAAGGGAATCAAGGGAATGATAAATCCTTAAATAAGTATCTTCAACTAAGAGTATGAAATCTTATGGAATACAGGGCTTGTGCCATCATTTTGAAAATTAATGCGACAGAAGTGGTTCCATTAATACCATTCAGTGATAATTTCCTGGCTTTTTCTGTATTAGCATATATTTGGAATGAGTTTTTTAAAGAAAAAAATTAAACTCCCTCCCTGCAAAGAGACTCTTTAACACTAACAGTGTCCTAACAACTTATAAATCCAGGCACTGGGCCACTCGTAACATTACAAAGGTAACACTGTCAAAAACACCAACACAGGTCTACGGTATGCTACAGATATTGGTTCCAGAGATCCTTCAGACTTTCATCTATGTGATTGATTAAATAATATTACTGATTAAATAATAAAGTCATATGACACAGTGTGGCACCCTGCAGGCCATGTTGAAAATCAGAAACCACTCCCAGACTGGCACATCCTGCTCTTGTTTCATGTGCAAAATGCTGATGACACAGTGATGCAGCTTCTCTTTCTGTACCTAATGGAGCACGAGTCAACCCAAAGTAGCTGCATAACACTTCTCTCAGCATTTAACTCTACAGGGTCTGAACGAAAAAAATTCATCAAAACTCAGAGATTAGGCATATTTTGAGCATGAACTGTCACCAAAATATTCAGTACAAAACACTGAAAACACTTTCAAAGAGGAAATTAAATTCTAAAATTTGCAGAGTCTTATGCAGGTTATATTAGGCTGCAAGCAGCCTAATATAAGCAGTTATTTTCAAGGTATTCTTCCAAATTTTCATTTTGCAATAAAAGTGTAATTTTAATTTTTTTCTTCTACCTCAGAATGGATTCAAAATGGCTTTTACAAATGAACTCACCTTTCTTGACATTCACCTAGGACAGTCACCTGTGAAAAATAGGACACAACAAAATAATACAGCAGTCCCAAGCACTGCCAAGTCATAACATGTAGCACTTACCACATTATACAGACCGATGCACCATCGCTCAAATAAGATCTGCCCAGAAAATCCATTAACGAAAGCAAACCAAAGCTGGAAAAGAGACAAGTTACAAAAAGCTTTAGATTACTCCTGTAGTACATGCTTCCATTTACAGTAGAGGAGAAGGATGTGGAATACAGACCACCATCTGGAGACAGATGCTTGTCATGCTCTAAAAATAATTATCAGCAGTGCCAGGCAGTTATGCTTAAGTCCTACATTTTAAATACTGGCAGAGTACTCCTTGTTTAACATAAAATACTCAGGCCACGGAGCAATTAGCTGTATTTACATCATTGCATCAAACTATTACAAAATCTTTATCATTGGCAAATTAACATGAAGCCAGAAGCCAACCTCATTTCCATCATGTTTGTTAAAGACCAGGATTTTCAAAATAACTGTGTATTGATGGACGTTCTGCTTAAGTTGTGTTGCATTTTTAGTCTCGGAATCACAATGATATCTACTTGTCAGTTACATGATCATGCTTATATTATAATTTTATTGTCTAAATGATGCAAACATTATTATTTAACAAACTACCTATTTAATAATTAAAATTGAAAGAGGTTGCAAAACAGGCTGCGGAATCTTCATCCTTTAACAAGTTTACAAACACAACTGGGCAAGCCCTGAGCAAACTGGTAGGCATTTAATAGTCACCCTCCTTTAAACAGAAGACTGGACTAGATGGACTTCAAGTTGCTTTCCAACTGAGGGGATTCTGTAATGACACAATCCCATGAAACAGCTTTAAGCTTCAGTGCATAGGTAAACTCTTTTCAGCATTTCTATGGATGCAGCTTCTTTGAGCCTATTAATCTTGCTCAAGCACCTTTTAGAAGCAGGAACTGATGTACTGGGTTGGAACAAATTTTCTTAGTGGACATTGAAAGAAGCTTGGGAAACAATATAACAAAGAAGGGAAAGAACCATAATTTTCCAAGTAAATTGGAAACTGGAAGAACAATAACAGTTTAATGGCATCCTGAAACAGTTTGCATGTGAAATCATTACACTTATTAGATAACAAAAGATTTCTGAGAATTTCTGGCTACAGTCCCTTTCAAAATCCACAGTACACCATGTTACTTTGTTCGAAATTAATTCAATATTGTGTGTGAGAACACTCCCTCTAACCACCCTGTTTCAACATATTTTGTGTTGCATTTACTTTACAAGTTCACATTGCACTGGATGCACTATGTATTGCAGATCAGTCAAGTGATGATAATGCCCATTCCCTTCCCACTCCCTGAGAGCCCGTGGCACTTAGTGCCAGGTATCTTTTCTGACAGCATTCTGGCACTCATTGGGCAGCACTCTCCTACCAGCATCATTTATTCTCTGGCTCACTTGTGCACTACTAGTGGCCTAGCAGAACACCTCAGATAGCAAGCAGTTAGTTGTACATCATCTGATCTCTTCCCTGCTCCCACCCAAAATGGACAGAGAATAATCAGGGAGAAAAAAAAAAACCAACAAGCAGAAAATGAGACTGCATCAAGACCTGTCGCTGTTTTCATAGATGCAATAGGCTAAACAGACCTAACATGGGACAGAGGCAGCTTCATGCAATATTAAAGTATTTACAAGGTTGGAAAGAATAACAAATAGCTGTTCGAATAGGCACTGCTGCAAGACATGAAATTGACATGCTACACAAAAGGAAAAAGTGAAACCTTTTCACACAATACACGGCTGGCCTATGGAAATGTCTCCCAGATGATGCTGTGGATGCAAAAGGCAATTTGAAAAAAAATCACAGAAGGAAAGCTGGAGACCAGATGAGTCTGCCAGAGAGCTACCACTGTTTACAACCAGAGACCAGGCTAGTTGAACTCTTATTTCTCTACTTCTTACAGCTATTATATCACCCTTCTTGTTTGAAATTAATAATCTGTTCTGATGAACTCATTGTTCAAGTAAGAAACAATGACACTGATTCCAACTTCTCTGTTTATAGCTATGCTTTGCACAGTTAGTCATCTATTTAAAATTATTTCCTGTAATTTTTAAACCATCAGCTGCTCTTTCAAGTAGCAAGTTTCTATTTATTTCTCACTATATTACTCTGAAGTTTTCACTTTTCAATACCTGCTGCTCTTCTTGCAGCTTGTAGTTTACAAATGCCCTTGTAACCTTTCTTAAGGGCCAACAGCTTCATTCCTTTACCACTTAGCTGAAATGCACCAGCCTAGTATAAACTGCAAAATATTTCTTACGCTTCCTAAAAAAAGTGCCTCTTTCTTTCCCATTGCCAAACATGCATTCAATTAAAAGAGCCTTTAAGCATTCACCTCACTAGCTTTGTCCAGAAAAAGAACAGAAGACACACTCTACATTCCAACTTTTTATCATCAATTCTACCGCATTGATACCTTGAAGGAATGCTCTCTAAATCTCACTCTAAGGACAGAGTTAATGGCCCAAAGCAGCACACTGGCCAGTCACCCTCTCACCCTTGCAGTGTTCCAGCCAGTTCTACACATCAGCCCTTCAAAAGAAACATTCAAAACCTATTTGGTACAAAGCTCGAGGTCCCAGAAAGAAACCACTATTTATTTGAGGTGTTCAAGTTAGGAACTTGAGGGTTTCTTCTGGGAAGAATCCGAGCTCTAAAAAAGCATGCTCCCAGATATTTAGCAATAATGATCTGGGCATTTATCATCTCCAGGCTTGTTGCAATTAATTGCAACGATGAATGAGGGTAGCAATTCTAGAAACAATAAATAGCTCACAAATCAGAAGCCTGTTTGGCTTAGTTGGCAACATGACTGTGCTCTGCTCAGTTTTCTAGATCCCACAGGGCAAAGCAAACTTCAAAGGTTTGGTAGCAAATGATGAGGCCTTTTATAACATTGGCTCGTGCTGCTTAGGAAACAACTGCTTTCTGAAACCATAGCTTCCCACAACCAGTCCTCCAGCTACAGACATAGCTGATTATCCATCAAGAGGGAAAACAAAACAGCCAGACTTCCTGTAGCTAGCCCATGGCTAGAAGACAAGCCCTAAACCAGGCAAATCTAACATCTTGGATTCTTAAGAGTCACATTTCCCAACAAAAATATTAGCAATAACGATGACAGAATCACATAAAACTTGGGAAGAGCAGAGCTGTTAGGATGCCTTACAGAGCAGCAGACAGGCTAAGTACAAGTGAAAAACACCCACTCAACAGACCAATTCCTTCTACTCAAGATATATTGCCCTGGCACAACTGCATGGTGCAGAATTCATTAAAGACCCTGCTAATACCACATTGAGATTAATTAATCCATTTAGGAGAATACTAAGATGGCTATGTCTGACTGGTGTAAATAGGAATTTAGCTGTCACTACCTTGAGTCTTCTGCAGCACCTTTCAACATTGAAAGAATTTTCTTCTACAGAAAAGTCTTCTCCCTATTTCAAAAGCTGATATAATTTGGATAGGCAAGAACTAACATTTAGAAAGTTCAGTGTCCGGCCAATCCAGAAGTCCAGTTTGAACTTTTTTCTTTCAGCAGTATCCACACAGGTAAAAATTAGAAGGGAGAGCATTTCCAACACTTCAGCAAGTCCTCATGCACCACAGGCTCCAAACAGAGGGCAAAAGTTATTGCTGTTATGATGCACTGAAAAGTAACGGCTCTGCTTGTTTTTTCCACAGATTCACACTACCAAAGGCCAACTGACTGAAAGGCTGTGGGATACTGTCTCATACTTCCTTAGTATCTTCATGTCAAGAGTAAATCGGGTACTCTGCATGAAATACACATTTATTCTGAATTTAACACAAGCCATAAACTGCCATCCGTGGTTTAAGGTCCAGCTGTTTGTAGAGAGAGCATGGTATACCTTAAGGCGAGCAAAGGGAAAAAAAACCCAAACCCCCCACCTTAATGTTCATGTTAACAAAATGTACTAAATATATTTGAAGTTGCAACAAGCCATGCTTGACTCAGACTCGGTAAGCTGGTAGGAAAACTTGCCAAGTCTGCCTGGCTTGCCAAGCTCCAGGGGTTTGCAGGGCTCAGCTCCAGTACTGCTATGAACAAATGGACCCACATTATTAAACCTCTTTTCTGGCTGGAAAAAAGAAATCTTTTCACTTTAACTATTACCTAGCTGCCAAAAAGCTGGAAAAGCTTATTTGTAACTCAGCTACAAAATATATACTTTTCTCCCAAGAAACAAGAGATCCAATTTAAATGTAAAGAGATTCAGACCTAAGGCTGAAATCTGGGCTGATACATTGCTGTGCTTTATTACAGCAGATATTGCAAAGATGTGAAACCTGTGGGTACCGTGCAAGAAGAAACTGGAACGTTGCAAACCGAAAGCTAGCCCATGTTTCCTGCCTTGAAGTGTGGTTGCGTTCTTTAAATAAGAAACCCCACTGCTGAAGCACTCGATGCCAGCTGTGATGTGGGCACTTTGCCACTAGAGAAAGGGGAGAAGGGAATAAACCAGAGGTCAGCAAAAGCCAACAGATGGTAATACTTGGTTAATACTGACTTCAGCTGCAAGGCAAACTGAGGATCTCAAGGCAGAACAGTTCTACACTGCTGTTTTGAGCTACACAGCACATCCACCTGCTCTAGAGTATATTTTGAGAAAAGATCAAGTATTATTTTCAAAAGGTATTCCCACTTGAGCAAGTTGGAAGGCAATTTTAATTGCATTATTGCTTCATGCATAATTACTGCAAAATTAATGCCTGAAATAGTAGGAACTAATTTATTTAAGTGCTGTAAGGCACTGGGATAGCAAATCATTTCCATTCTAAATGTGTATATTTATGAAGGCTTGATAATAGACAGCTTAACAAGTACTAGAAATGTTTTCCCAATTCTGCTAAAGGGCACAGAAAGCTAATGTAGTCAGGGTATCAACAATTGCCACAGGCACCAATTATAGCCAGACTGGATGCCTTTACTATTCAGAAATTAGTTAAATTCTCAAAATACCCTCTCTCAGCATACACACATTTTGCATGTTCTTACCAAATAGGCTCATTTACAGTTTGCCCAATAAAGCAGGTTTGTGTGTCTCCCATGCAGTTCATTAATAATGTATCCTGATTTAAGATCTCTCATTACAGATGTCTCTCTCAACACCAGCCTCTTATTCCTACTCAAATGCTCACAGCCTTAAAATAATCCCTTCATTAGAGAATGTACAGAACCAATTTTATAATGTAGGCAGAGTGTGTTAGTAATAAGATTTGACAGGGTAGGCATGGCTGTCTGAGACTCACTTCATTTGCTGAGGAATATTTCTCTCGCTCCTTTTATTCCCCCCAGTGTTTAATCATTCTTTGCCGAAAACAGATCGATATTTTTACAACTGAAAAGAATTTGCTCTAGGCCTGTGCACTCCAAACAAGTGCCTATTCAAGGTTAAAAATCATCTCCAGTCTTCTCTGCCAGTGTTAACAATTATTTTCCAAGTTTCACACTGCTTTTGTCTCATTAAAAAAGCCCCATGCATTGACTGCAATGCTTTGTCGGATAGATACTACAGCAGCTACTACAATAGAGATTTCCTGGCTTTAAACACTAATTTATTAAATAAGCCTGAACAGCTGTTATTTATCCTATTCTATTTCTTCTGTTCCTGACTTCATATAGTTTATATTTCAGCATATTAAAGAGCACAGATTTTATCAGCTTCGTTTTTCACTGTTTACAGAAGAGGCATAAGCAGAAAATGTTACTCTTTCCTTATAAAAATTGTTTTTGTGCTCCTCTTTAACTGATCAGCTGCTAACATCCTTCCTCCAAAGCACAGGTAACATTCAACAGGAGAGGCAGGAACAGAGCTGAATGGAAGGGGAAGAGGGCAAGAGGAGCCTCATCCTACACTTGGACTCACAATTCTTTCCATTTCAGTCCTCAGAATAATTTTGAAGGCTTGAAAATAAAGTAAGAATTAGCAAAGATCTGGGTTTTTTTCCTCAGTGGTTCCCACTAGAGAACAATCATGCTGCTTATCCCAGGAGTTTTAAGCACTGTGATAAGACACCACACCTGGAGATGACAATGCAGCATACATCAAAAGACCTTACCACTAAAACCTAGTAAGATTGCCTCTTCCAGCAACATTTGGCCCCAAATACATTAATAAATGTATTTAAAAACATGACAAAACATAGCAGGCCCTGCCAATGCCTTCTGTTGGGTAGTGGTTTACTTTATTTTTTGTTCCTGGAGTTACATGAACATCTGATCAGTGCTAAATTATCCTATTCATGTTTATGTCACTGGTAAAAAGAAGACACAGCCTATTAGAGCACATTTTACAGAGCTGTAATATAACTTTTTTTTTTTTAATCTTATGAAATCACATAGAGAAAAGGCAGGCTATTTCTCCATCTCTTTTGGTGTGAAGTATTCCAGGGACTCAATATTTGTCTAGCACACTAACTGCTGCAGAAGCAAGCCTATGATAATATGATTAGAAATGGCCTGCCCTGCCAAAGGGCAGATGTACTTGTCAAAAGATGTGGTTATACTTAGCAATTCTTCAGAACATTTCCCTTTTACAAATATAGACAGCTCTATTCTGAGTTTATTCTTCATCCTTTCTTAAGTTTTCTGAAGAAAGCTGACACTGCTACACTAGAATTTTTGTACATATATATGGGACACTCTTGAAGTCACAGGACTCACCCTTGAAGTCAAGTCACAGTGACTTGTCCAAAACCAAAATAAAACCCAACATGGTTCAGCTAAGCCCTACCACGATGCAGAGTTTCAGTGTATTTGCATGGCCAAAGGCGTCTAAACCTACAGCCAGAGCAAAGCTACCAGGACTGATGATGCTGGGAATTGCCAATCATTATCCTACAAAGCAGCCAGGTTGTCCTGCTTTGGCTAGGAGTCAGGCTGAGAGGAAACAAGGCAGGAGCTTGCTGTCCACATCCTCGTCCCATGCCCAGCTTGGGGAGTGAGGAGGGCTCAGCTGCTTGATGGGCAAGCTGGGAACATCCTGCCAGGCCACACTGTCTGCTGCCGAGCAATGGAAACTCATGCTGTGGACTCCCAGTGCCATCAGCCTTCCTTTACAAAACAAACAACTGTAAAGAAAGGTTTCCACTTACATGGCCATCATCCTTATGCACACAGCAGCAGTGACTACAGGGTTGGAGTCAACTCAGGCATGTTAACATGTCTTTGAGGGGGCTTGTTTGGTAGGTTTTTTGCCTCTTGGATTTACCTCATCAACTTCTTTAACTGCCCTTGAGTACTAGCACATCACTGTGGAACTGAGAAGTACAATATGACTATAAATAGTTTATGGTATTGCCTCAGCACATAATCATGACAGACTGGTCTTGATACAAGTTTCACAACTGTGTAATTGACCCATATCACACACACAAGATAAGGACATGCTACTATACAGCTTTAAATTATCTGCTGGCTTTTATGAAGCCATGTGGTATCTTTAACCACTGATAACGTAATAGAAGTGCTTTGGATTTGTTATTCCTAATTTGTTCTCTAGTGCTGAAATAAACAAATGAAAGAAAGAAGTTTAACTATTTACATTGATAGGTGAGAAAATGCCAACAGTTTCAGGTAACTTATCCACCTGAAATTCTGCTAAGCACTTGGAGTCCACTAAGAAAATATACGTCCAATAGCAAGAAAAGCAGTATTTGAAATAGAAGGTTAGGGAATTGTGGAAGAAAAGATGCTATGACTATAACCCAAGTAAGGGCAATGGAAAGAAAGCACAGAAACAGCTACAAAAACCATCAACCAGTCTGGTACCGGACATAGAAGCAGAAGGAAAGCCAGCAAAACACACAGCACTCCGTGAGTGAAGCCTGATAATGCCACGAGTCAAAAGTGAGGCTAAACACACCAAGGCTCTTCACACCTGGGATGTGCACTAGGGCTCACTGCAACCTGAATAAAACACACCACCACAGAATGTAGCAACAAAGTATTTCCACACCTCTCATACCAAAGCAAAAACAGACAGAGACCAGGAGCTATGACCCAAATCTAGCCCTAGAAATAAGCACAGAAAATGCAACACACGCCCCCACCACCAAACATTCTGTGTACTTGGGAAAAGGAGTGTGGAAATGTAGTAAAGATTTTTATGAATGTAGAAGCATTAACCCTTTAGGGGTAAAGGGTATCAGGACAGAGCAGGATAGATATTGAATTAGAGACAGAATGGTATAATTCATAAATTATTAATTATAATTACTACTTTTGCTGTTAGTTTCTTTCATTTCATAGCATTGTGTAGCTGGCAGTTTCCATTTAACCTATACGTAGCTTAATAGAGTTACCAGCTCACACTCAGATGCATTAATTTATACCTGCACATGACACAATGAGCAATAGGATAAAAAGTAATAAGGAAATGAATATTTATTTATTGTAATTAATATACAGTTGTGTATTCTTATTTTCTGGATATGAACCTATGCAATGTGTTAGGTAATCAAAATTATTTTAAAATTTCCAAGGATGAGATCCCAGAACTGACTGAATAAAACAGAGTGACCAAGACCCCGACTGTTATTATTCAGCTCCTATTTTATAGGACATTTCACTTCAATTCTTTCCCTTCTTACTTTTATTTGCAGAAGTCCCTTATGTTATAGTTATAAATGCAGGTTCACAGACTTTGCTTTTCTTGTCACCACATAAAGGAATCCTTCTGCAGAGCTGCTGAATTAAGTGTAATAGGAGCAGTTCTGTAGCAAGGTCATTTTAGGTCTGGAACCACATTCCCCTAGGATTCCCTGTTATGGCTACATGAAGCACCAGGTTTCCCTTGCAAGTCTGTTTTTCCCCCTCTTCCTCCCTATGAAATAAAATTCAGTCTCTGTAAAACCTTGAATTAAGCTACTTTTATCCAGGAAGTTTATATGAAGTTTCCTGACAGCTTGGAACCCAAGGAAAATAGCAAAATTAGCAACAGAAAAGCCAGACCACTATAGAAACTGTAGCTCATCTTCTGTCATTCTGACAAGAGTCAAATCTTTACAGGGGTAATCCCAGGAGCAGCCCATGTTTCTCATTACCCACAACCCTATTAGCATTTCAGCACAGAGACAATATTCCAGCCCAAAACTACCAGGACACACGATGCAATCTGAAAAGCTTCCCAGTACTTTCATTGCATTTGTTCCATTTTTATTAATACATCCATTTTCTTGGTCAATGGGACAATCTAATAATAGACAGGACCTAGCATTTTGTTTTGTACATAGCTGCTTTTAAACATGCTACCCCTTCCCTTCAGCATCAAAACCAGGACAATAAAATATCTGTCCTCTGGTCTTGTTGCCTCTCCTCTCATGTAGAAAATACACACAACCTTGGTAACTTAAGTCTACATTTATTGCTTTAAGTGTTGGCAAAAGCTAAAAGAATTGGGTCCTAAACATCTTTTGCCAAAATACACAGCACATTGTAAACATATGCAATCACTTCACTGGTAAATTATCTATTGATGTACTTCTCACTACAGAAATAATGTTTGAACTTCTTTAGGAAAGCGACTAGCTTGCTTTCCCTGCAATACGTAAAAAAAAATTCTTGGGGTGTCTTTAAAGCATTTGCTGTATCTTCTGATAGAGCTGTGTACAAAGAAAACCAAAGTTTTTCTTTGCTAGCTAGGAAAAATACCTTAGAAAAGAAAAACCCATAAGCTCACACACAAGAGCAAAATATTCATGCAATTTCCAAATTCAGTCTAAGATTTCATTATGTGTCTTTTGGAAGGTATTGCACACTCACTCATGACATGAAGCATGTAGGAAAGACTACTTCTTTTTATGAATGTCTCTCCTACAAAGGCTGAGTAAAACAGGAGAGACTATGGCAGACTGATGATGTTTGCTACAAATCAGTTCTTAGTTTCACAGCATTTTGCAAATTTTTTACCAGAGAGAGTTAACTTGCACCATCACCTTCTTGCTGAATGAACTCTTCAAGACAAATGACCACCAAATTTCCTCCAAAGATGGGCCAGGGATATACCTCTGCTTTCTCTTTTTAACAAGTACCTCAAAACCACAGTAAGATTATACACAATGAAAATCTGAGATGATACTCACAGGAATGAAATCTACAAATGAAGTTTGAGCTTTGGCAATGCTCTAAGGAGCAACTCTGAGAATGAAGATACATTTGCCATGTTTTATACAACACAGAAAAAAATAATGAAAGCTTTTAAATAGCTACAAGCTTATTTAAAAATTAGGAAATACATATAAACCATAAAACACTTTGTACAAGACCCCAAAGCTATTTTGGACATCAAATGAATTTATAACCCATGCAGAATTTCCACAAACTAACTAGCATAGAGAAAATAAACGCTGCTACCTTCTAATACTGCAGAAAATGAGAGGCAGGGACATGTGTACAGAAAGCACCCATACCATGATTCCCATGATCTAGCTGCAGTACACATCTCTTCTACTGCTCCAACAGCAGCTCTACTTCAGAACTAGATTCAGGTGCATAAAAGCACCTGAAGAGTACAAGAAAGAATAAATAGATGTGTTCAATTTCTAAGCCAGATTAATTAAATGCAGGGGAGATGAATATTTATTCCCTCTTAATGAATTCTCAGGACAGTGAACTCTTCAGAACAAGCAGAGGCTCTGAAAGACATTCTTCTGTATGGAAACCATACATTATACAAAAACTTGTTCAACTAAATCATAGTTACAGTTTCCCCTTCTTGCCTTTTCCCTTCATTCTAGGTAGGAATAGAATACATCTCTGGAAAAGTAGCTCTCCCAGGTGAAGAATGTAGCCATTCAATACCTGAGTGGAGACACAATAAGACCTTTAAAAAAACCCCAAAGGAGCCCCAACAACAAAAACACCCTCACAGCATTTTATGTAAATTGAAGGCAACCAGAAAGTAGGAGTAATCTGCTATATGGGGGAACTTCTGTTCATGTCATATGCAATACAGAATCTTTCCTCCTTGGAAGCACGTATCAGTGCTCCTAAGATCTTCGTTACTGGGGAAAGGGCTCAGCTCCCTGAAGGAGCATCTCAGTTCCACAAAGAACTGCAAATGCTAACTTGGCATAAGAGCATAAAGACAGTCATACCCATTCAAACAAATAGCTTATGCCACCTAGGTGCCTTTTTTTTTTTTTTTTTTTTTGAAGCACATGCATGCATTCCAAGCCCTAGGAAAGAGTATGAACCACACAGTCTCCAGGTACTCACTCAGTATCTGCAAATATCTAGCTCTGTGGATTTTCCAAGTCTCCTGTGCCCTGCCTATGCAGTAACCTTCACAGTTCTATTCCTTTGTGACTTTCTTTTTGTTGTTTGTTTCCTCTTAAGCCCCTGTAAATGTCTTGCAACAGTATCTTATTTCAAATATGATTTAACCTGGAGATTTATCCATGAAAATGAATGTGAGTTGATGTTACATGTGCCGTACTATGAACTTGTCATTTCAAATGAATGCTCTTTATTTGCTGAACGGGTGCTTTGTTCTTCATTTTTATAATCATAGAATACTCAGAGTTGCCAGTACTCAAAAGGAATAATATAAACTGATTTCTTCAGAGAAGCACCCTGTTCTATGAAAAATTACCCAAAAGTAGACCTGGCAATTCCTCACTTCCAGTTGCATCCTCCCTTACATCTCTGGTTGGATCTCTGACAATGGACAGAAGGGAAAAGCTTGTATGAGCTTCTGTAGCACCTAAGTACATGTTTTCTTGCTGGTGGTCTGTTTCTTGATATCTGAACTTGAAGTCTGGAAACATGTAAAACATTGCACTGTACTTCTGGGGGCAGGGTGGTGATTTCAGCTGGAAGTTGAAATAACTTTTGCTCTGTTTCAGAAGCATAAAAAATATTTTGACCCTGAAGAGGGTATGTTGATTGTGAGGTAATTCAGACGATTAAACCCAAGCTGCTGTAGCATTTACATTAGGAAATATTTCCTAACATGTCAAATCTTCTTTCCCTCAAGAGGAAAATATTCAGTAGTATTCAATTAAGACATTGTAGTATCTGAACTAAAGGAACATGTGTTCATGCTAGAACCTGATACTAGTACGACAAAGACAGAGGATAACTCCCCAGGAATGATGGAAGGCACCAAGCACCAAACATGTGTATGTCAGCACCTTGCAAAGCTCTTCCAGCCTCACGCAGCCCAGGAATGAGCAGTGTCATAAACACAGTGGCTCTGAGGTTGGGGCTTTTCCTCAATGAGTTATTTTCAGGGGAACAAAACTTCAGCTTTGAATGACAACTTCTGAATGACAAGACCACTAACACAAGCGACCACTTGCCATCTTAAAATGATCTGGAGAGCTAACATTAGAGCAGTGAAAATGGATTGGTTTCTATTTCTGGGGATTAAGCAAGATGAAAAGAAAAGTTTTGGGTTAAAAACATGAATTATAATTTACCTGAAAAACATGTAGTTTACTAAGGGAAGAGAGTCTGACATGTAAATTCTGGATGTATTTCCGCACAAGTGGTTGGATGTGGCTGCATGAAGTGGTACATTCTCTATTGTTAAAATTGAGTGACTGAGACAGAACCCAATGTAAAGTGGTTTAAAGTTTCTTCTAATATTTGAGTAGTGCAAGTATAATAACAAGCTTCTCCCCTGCACCTTTCAACTTTCAGATCTAAAATCCCCAAACAGTGAAGTGAAGGCTATTTCTGACATCCTCTTTCCCCTCATATAGTCATCCAAACTATAAACAAATGTTCCCTTGCCTGCCATAGAGGCTTGTCTACACAAGGAAGTTACAGTGGTTTAACTGCCATGTGATTGTAAATCCACTTTAATTGGTTCCAAATGTTCTGTGAATGCTCTAAGCCTGATTTAAACTGAAATGATAGCCCAGATAGTTTGTTCCACAGATTTAAAACCTGCATTTAAAATTGATTTGACTCTCGTGCTCCAGTATGGAAGACAATCTCAAATGAAACATCAAGTCGGTTGTGATATTCTATTTAGGGTTGAAATTACTCTTTCTGAGAAAATGCTCCTGAGAGACTGGAGGCTGGGAGAGCCCTATGCAACACAAGGCTGGCTTGCTTTGTTCAATTCTAGATGGGTCTCTGATGTCTTTTGAGGAAGCAATAGCTATGCTGTGTTTTTCAGTTCTTCCAGAAAGCTGACTACCAGTCTCATAGATACCGAATGGCTTGTGCCCACACTGCCCAGCATCACCACCTGTAGGAATAGTAGGCTGACTGTCTTGTGGCCCTTTGTGCTTGGTCTGAGTAGGCCAGCTGTGTGGAGTTTTTTTACAAAACTTGAAAGGGCTGGAAAGAATGAGGTTTGTGTATACAGCATTAGTGAGGTCTCGTGTTGTGGATATAGCACAAGATAAGAGGATATTTGAGGGTACTAAGCCTACCAACATGATTTAAAGGACTACACGTGTTCAGGGTGACAGTTCTCAGACTAGCTGTGGGCCATATGCAGTGAAAAGCATTTCGTAGCTTAAATGCTTTTGCCACTGGATAATCTTTCTTATGTTTAGATTAAGAGACTACTTCTCCTACCTCTTAGCACCATTCTTTAGCAAAAATATTTTTACCCCATCCTTACCCCAAAAGCCCTGGGATACCACTGTGTTTCATATATATTGGTTACCAGCCCTATTTTCTAGGTAGAGTTGACAAAAATCTGTTGTTACACCAAAGTGTTCGATATTGCCAATTAATCAGCTTTTTGACATATTGAAATTTGTGGAGAGGCAGTGCCTCAACTTTGACTCACTGGTGTCCTGTTAATAATGTTCCTTTCCCTTCCTAGCCAGGTAGGAATAAACTGCTGCACTATCTTCTGCTTCATGTAAAGGCTTGCACTTGAGCCCAGTGTTTTGAAGCCACCTAAAACTCACAGTCAAAAGCTCTGGGCTGCCTCAGAAGTACAGCACAATTGTTTTACATGTTTCCAGACTTCAAGTTCAGATATCAAGAAACAGACCACCAGCAAGAAAACATGTACTTAGGTGCTACAGAAGCTCATACAAGCTTTTCCCTTCTGTCCACTGTCAGAGATCTAACCAGAAGGGAAGACTTTTGGGTAATTTTTCATAGAACAGGGTGCTTCTCTGAAGAAATCAGTTTATATTATTCCTTTTGAGTACTGGCAACTCTGAGTATTCTATGATTATAAAAATGAAGAACAAAGCACCCGTTCAGCAAATAAAGAGCATTCATTTGAAATGACAAGTTCATAGTACGGCACATGTAACATCAACTCACATTCATTCTCTTGGATTACCTGCAGGTAAAGTTGTATTTAAAACAAGATACTGTACTCAAAACTGCTGTGTCAGATTTCCCCCAAAGAACAACAGAAGAGGAAAGAGAATATTGGTAGTTACAGGTTTTAATTGCACTCAGTGTTAAGGTCTCTCACATGAGATGTAACACACAACCCATAGAAAAGTTGTTTTTCATTTGTATGGAGGTTTTGAAACCTTTCAAGGTTATTTCTAATACAACACAATTATTCTTCTCAACACAGCACTAGATTTAGGATTATAACCAACAATTTCCATGTTTTATAAAGCAGAACAATATATCGTGAAGCAAATCCACTGCCGCAAAGCAATTTATACCTTGGCTAATTAAAAAAACCCAACAACACAAAAGTACATCACAAAAGCATACTGCAAGCTATTTCTCATGACTGCAAGGTCTCCTACTTGCCATAGCCATTACAGACATATCTCCCTTAGCCTGCTCTGCATGCTTTACCATCAACATGACAAAGAGATATTACAAGCAAATTATTAAGATTCCAGTGTTCCAAAAAGTCACCAAGGACAGTTGTATCACAGCAAAGTGAGTAGCTCATTTTTTCACAATTACATTTTTAGTAATTCCTCCCACACCTTATACCAGATTAAGACAAAACAAAACCTTTGTTAAACTGATAACACTTATGAAATGATACCATAGCTGACGCTACAGTATAGTAACATCACCAAGTTACTTACATTTATGGAAATCTTAAAGTAACCCCTTAGCTACACACAGCTTAGTTGTTGGCATTTGAAGGCAAACCCAAACCTTACTCATGAAGACCTCTGTCTATAGAAGTAGTTAATTAGATCACCTTCCTCACTATTAAGAACTTTTTTTAATATTAAGGTTTGAAGGTTCTAAAAAGTGTTACTAAGATCACTACCTTCCTGTCAGCATCAAAATACAAAAGACAGGGAAACAGCAGGGCTTACACCTCTGAAAAGGTGTGTTTTTTTCCAATCCTGGCACCTGGACTGTATAGAAATTCACCTGAGACAAAAGAACCAGCAAAGAGAAAGCACTTCCTCTATTCTACAAAAATTAGGATCCAAACATTCAGATGGGTACCCTGTGAGAATTTTTGAGAAAAAGTAAAAAAAAAAATTTGAAAAGTACAAGGGGAAAAAAATGTTCAAATACTTAAAAAGGAAAAGGGCCTTGTGCTTAGCAGTGGCTGCTGCTGAGAGTGAAGTGTGAACAGAAGCTTTTGGCTTTTTTTTCTTTGTTTTTTAAGTAAAGTCAACTTATAAGCCTTCTGCAAAGAGTTATACAGTTGAATAATTTAGCCCATAGATGATGCTTTATTAATGGCATGCTTCAGACGTTATCACCGGAAAACTGGATAGAAGCCCAGATGTCTGGTTTAAGACCATTTTTATTTCCTACATTTTCAAAACATTGCATGGGGCTTTAGCTGCACGATTCAGATGAACTTAATGAGAGTCATGCAGCTATGCCTGCGTATGTTGCTTTGAAAACAGAGAAGCACTGGTTTGGGTTCTGCTTTTCTGAAGCTCTCCCTGGAGTGATTTAAAGGTTTTTTCCTCTCAATCTTTTTTTTAAAGGTCTTCTACACTTTACCTCACCATGCCTGACAGATAAAGAGCTGAAACTTTGGACACCTCATTTTCTTGAAGACTCTAATACTCTGGCCTTGTGTGGTACCATGAAACCAAACAGTAAACTGCCAGGCAATTAAATTTAGCCCATTGTGTGTATGTGCTCAGTTTAACTGCAATGGGTTACTTCAAATCAGAACAATGCTGTGCGCACTGAGCAGAGTTACAACTTGGTATCAACATATGTCATTTATTATGATTGATTACTACTTAGTATAAACCATTTTAATACCCACACATGATCAAACTTAATACAGGTTATTCAGGTTCAAATCAAAACTTCAGTATATATATTGTATTACACACCACACATCTCTATTGGAAAGCCAAGCTGTAAATCATACACTACAGAAAAAGAGAACCATACATATGTATAATTTACAAGCTATTTAATAAAATAATTTTGCTATATTTCTGTTGATAAGCTATAAGAATAATTTTACTGCATTCTTATCTTTTCAAATAGTTGAAAGTACAGATTTTCTGACTTTCTTTTATTGTCTTTAAGCAGGAGTGTTAATCTTCCCCTTTCTGAGTTTATGAATTGGCTGCTAAAGCAAGGGCTTGCCCTAGTCAGCTGGCAGTTGCAGATCTGCCTTCAGGTCCAAACAGATTAAATCCAATAAAGAATCGGGACCTCATTCTAACCTCTCAATTCTGCAGTGACATTGCAACAGAAGAGTAAAGCGGAATATGAAGACTTACTTTTACATTTCCAGTGCTCACATTTTATAGAAATAAATGATACGAGACACAATGTAAATACTTAAGTTTCTAACAAGTTCTGAGAGAAAGAGCAAGCAACACAAGCGGAATCACTTCAGGGAAGCCTAGATGAGAAAACACAAATATCGTGAAGAAAAAGGATCACCTGTGGTAGACCAGCAGGAATAACTTAAAAGAACAAACAACTGCAGCACAAGGCTCCCTTTCCTTCATATAGGAAAGGCTGACATGTACACCAACACTAATGATGCATAAGCTGCACTTCTGAATCATATTCATAACCTGTGTGATAATTACAAAAAACATGACCCCCTAGAAAACACCCTCCAGAAGTTTAGAGCTCCTCCTGATCCTGATCAGCGATGATAGAGACTATCCCAGGCATGACAATGAGCCTGTAGGGCTCATTATCTTCTTGTAGGGCTTAACAGGAACATTATCTTCTTCAAGTTTCCTGCATTTCCTAAGACCCTCCTGCCCCAGGCTCTAGAGGGACCCATTCTTACTAAAAATGCACACACAGTACATCTTCTGTCACCCTAATGACAATCTGTCATCCTTCAGGAATTCCCTAGTTGCCAGTTTTGGATATTATTGGTTAAATTATTTATTACACTGGAACACTATGGAATAAGATCTTTCTGTATTCAGGTGCATTAGGCTTTTGTACTCTTTATGAAAGAGACAGGGTTTCAGCACATGTCCAAAAACAGGTTAGAAAGGCAAACAGCCTTGAGAGATAATGTGTCACCAGTGCACAGAAACTTGAAAAAAGTATGAAACTGCCCCAACTCTTCCCCAAACAGTAGGTATGGTATTTCCCTCCTAATTTAAGTGACTACAGCAAACAAATGGTACTGAAGGTCAGTCTTCTGGTGTCTACCAACAAGACGGCCTTTCGACAAAACTGTCTTCCAACATTAAATCAGTATCATCTCAAAACATGCATATTTCCTAGAAAAAACCAAAATGCAGTATCTTCAAGCTCTTCTTGATCTATATGTCAGCAGTTTACCTTAAACTTGACATTACTATGCAAAGCATAATAATATGTCAGTACAACAGGGAAGTGACCATAAATTACTGGTTGCTGCAAAAAGTTGTCATTCTAGGAAAAAAGGAAACAGTGAGATGGCTGAATTTTTCAACTTTCTTTTCAGTAACACCAAGTAGGAACATTTTATACTCATACCACAGAGGCAATTCATTTGGCTGCATCAGATTAATTTTCCTAAGGCTGCAGATATAATTTAGAAGTTTTTATTCATATAATAAAATTCAGTAAATAATTCTTGTTTCAGATTTTGGGAAATAGCCACCACAAATTGGAATACTGAAAATATTAATTGCAATACACTTGTTCTACTCTCTGCCTTTTAAATTTTCATTAGCAACTGATTTCTTTTAAAGATGAGGAATACTGGGAATTACCAAGTCTGACACATTGCAACTGTAGTCTCCTGTTGTACATACAATAGGGATTTAAAAATAGTTTGGGAGCAGGTTTAAGCAAGAGTAATGCAAACATAGAAATAGCTCCTCTTTGAGAAATACATCAAGGATACAAAGAGACGTGCATCCAAGGGATTCAGTTCAAAATGCTTTTCAGGAAATAGCTGAAATTCACTAATCATTGATAGAATATGCTAAGCTATTAATTCTCACATGGAACTATACTGGACTTCCAGCTGTTTGAAGCACTAAAGAGACCTGTAAGTCTGTTTAAATTTTGGTAGTACTACTACTACAACAACTTGCTTGATTTTTCTTCCCCTGCTTCTCTTCCCCAACACAGTGAAACAGCTGTGACTGACAACTTTTATAAAAGTACCTTTCTGCTTTAATGTCTGTCAGTAGACATTAAACATTTTTATGGCTGGTAAAGCAAGACACCTTCAGGTGGTGCACACACAAACACGTACATTCAATTCAGAAAGAAGCCTTTTATGGTTTGAAAGGAAAAAACGTACAAGTGCGACAGAACAACACATATATTTCTATGACAATGCCTCAAACCTCTAATTCTCTGATGTAGTTGCAATCAGTCTCAGAGGATATAGCAGTGAGCACCTGAAGAGTACTGGTATTACCCCAAATTATTTTTCAGGACTTCCTAGAACAGTCTGGCAAAACCAGGTACTTCATAATTTTGGGGACACTGCTGCATGAGCCAGGCACTCAGTGGGGAAAGTGTACAACCCTCAAAACTTACACCAGCTCTGCAAGTGTTGACAAGAGATAGTAAGACTTTTTAAATTTTATTTTTACAGTGTTATCTTACAAGATTGCTCTCAGTACCAAACTCCACAAGACAAGGCTGGGACAACTTCATATTTGCAATGTAAGCAGGAACTATTTAAATTGAATACAATGGCCATTTTTTAGGATATCATTCTTCCTGTACTGTTAAGCAGGCAGCCATCTGCCAAAACTGCTTTTTGAAATGAGATACATACTCAGTATGTACAGGAGTTTATGTGACTGATGCCAGTGGGGGAGGGGGGAATAAATGAAGCCCGGCAGGTGAAGATATGTTTGTCCCCATTTATTAGAATTAAATAGTAATTGCCTCTGTTCAAACAGAAGAGAGCAGACACTTGCTGCCCACCAGAGTGGCTTCCAGCTATACCTCCAAATGAAGAAATACGATAATTAAAGTTTTATCTATCTTCATTATTTTTTAACGTGACAGCAGATGCAGAAGTACTGCTAGACTTTATATTATAGAAATGTATGCAGCAGCAACTTTCCTTACAAATGAGAAACTTAACCATGGGCTCACAACCCCAAGTGGAATTTATTGTACCCAGCACTTGCATCATTTATTGCTGCTTTGGAGCTGCAATAAAAATGTGCAGATTTGCATTTTCATAAGAAAGCAATAAGAAATTTAGTAATGAATCTCAAGATATCAATATGGGTAAAGGGAGCACCTGAAACTTCTCATGACATGATTCCCCACTGACACAGCAGTAAAACAAGTAGGAAGACAGAATCAGCCAACACAACAAAAACACCCACCCAAGAAACCAGAGTTAGTCACCAACACTCAAATTATGATGCAGTCAGCTACGTGAAGAGTGACAGGAAATGACCAGCAGAATTGTGCTGAGTTTCTCAAGAAGAGAGCTCTCGGGAGATCATAATTCACTGATCTGGCAACCTGCTCTATAGGGAACAAAGTCATGCTAAAAAATAAAAAAATTGAAATTGAGCTTTTGGGCAGACAGGTTTTCATGCTTATGAGTAGTTCTCAGTGAGCATGGTTACCCTAATAGTGAGCAGGAATAAGTCTCAGTCATTAGAAACAATGTAGGTACCAGCAGCATATTTGGGTGCCAAAATCGACATGCTGAAAGTTACATTATTCTGTGTGCTATCCTTTTTAAAATGCAAACAAGGTAAAGACTTCACTGCTGAAGAGACAACAGTTGTTCTCCTCAGGAAGGGAGGAAAATTAAAAGGGAGAGCTTTGTGGCTATCCAAATGCCACCTCCCCTCCCCCCTCAACCAAACTGGGCTTTACAAACTCCACAGAGACCTTTCACAGACCACCAACACACACTCCCCTTCCTTCACCAAGTCCAAGAAAAGAAGGTTTGCCAGGCCTACTTGTAACTTTTAACATTCCCAAAAGCCAAATACATAAGGATTTCCAATCCTAATCCATATTTTAAAATGTTCCACTTTCATTCTCATGCCTTCCCTGCAATGCTTTCTCAGCAATATCAGTCAGTTTGAAGAGAATGGCAACTCTCATGTCTGGCATCCCTTGAAGCACTATCCTGGTTTTAGGTAACATTCCTCCTTCTTCCCCAAGATTTACAGCTCCTACTTTCTTATTTCAACTCAGCATAAATCAGGGGCTGCTTAAAAAGTAGTAGTAACTGCTTCCAAAGAAATAAAGTCTGCCAGAACTTTCTCTGCTATCATTTTATCACTCCTCCATTGCAGAAATAGCTTGTATTTTAGCACAAACCAGCTCCTCCTTGTTGTCGAGATGGCCTAACACACATTCTTAAAGATTTCCACATACATACACCCCACAAATCACACACCATAAAATCCAGTAATTGTGCATACATTTTGCTAAAATGACCATCACTGATGCATTCTCAGTTTTTGAGAGATCACAGTTACTTTATGCACATCAACAACATGTGACTGACATAGGGAATGGGTTTTTTGTTCAGATATGTCTTTGGGATCAACTGCTACTTTTCAACTTCCTTCCCTCTTCTTTCCCAGGTCTGTGTTTGGAATGTCTTTGAGTAAAAGATCCCCTGACAGCCCAAAAGGGAAAAATAGGTACATTTTAAGTTCCCAAGCAGTTATGCCATGGAAATTACTAGGGATATCATGAAAACCAATTCATGCCCTTCATTTGCTCCACATCTCCAAATTTTCTGTCTTTTCTGCAGATATAGATAAGCAAAGGTTCCCATCTTAGCTTACTAAAATAACATGTAAAGTCTGACAAAAGTCTACACCTCTGTCAGAAGAGCTGGTCCTTTCTCTTGTCCAAGGGTTTCTGTGTACATCAGGAAGGTCATCTGGCTGAATTTGAACCTTAAAGAGCCCATCCTGCAGCCGTGCAAACACTAATGCCTTGGCAAGGAAGAGAGGAAAGAACACACCCCTGCCTGGGGAGACATGAAGGCCAGACTGCCCTTTTTAATGGCAGTGCACATTCATGTCAGATTGAAGCACAGCCCAGTTGTGGATTCAAGTGATGTTTAAAGTACAGCCCCGTGACAGGTACAGCAACATCCACGACACAGCAGGAGGGACTGGGACTGTCTGAGGGAAGTGCCACCATGGAGGTCAGCACTGCACAAAGCTCCCAGTAGAGAAAGCTGCTGGACCCACTGCAAGAACATGGAGTGGTACCACCAACACAGACTGCAGCAGACAAACAAGGACTAATAATGTCACCACAGAAGCCTCAGCTTGTAACTTCCTCTAGATATCATGCATTTACATATTCAACAATAGTAAACAAAAGATAAACAGGGGAAAGTGGAGCAACTCAACAGTCCATTTATCAGGACATATTAATGGGTATAAAGACACTTCTGAGTAGTACAAACCCACAGGTCATTTTTAAGGCTAATGAATACGAGCTGACACAATGCACAGGCTGAGTGTCACACTGCTTTGCTGCTCCAGACACCTGTCACTCCTTGGCAACAAAAGGGAGAAAACATCAAGACACTGTTAGCAAAACAAAATTTTCTACCAAAATTGAACTTGACAGGAACCATCATCACAAATAATGCTGAGAGGTTCAGGTGTTACTGACTACTGAAGGTTTAAGCTTATGCTGCTATTGAGCTGTCTATGTATTTTAGTCAGTTACCACTAATAAAATCAATCTGCATTGTCATTTACTAACAAATACAGCATTATTTGGGGTTGGATGAGAAAACACAGTATTGGATTTCTTCCTCTAACATATATAGTATTTATGCAGTTTGTAATATATACTTTTTCTGAATCCCTGCAGAACCTAGATACAGCTAAGGCTAATATATTCCATCTCCTCCCTTTCCAAATACATTCATGCAAAATCAATTAAGGAAAGAAATCCAGCAAGAAGAAAGAAAGCAAAATAATTTTGTCACGTTTAAAAGCTGGCAGACCAAGTTTTGACCTTCTTCCCTCTTCTAAAAGCAGGAAGCCACCAGTGGTTCTTCATGTCTTCGTCTTGATGGAACAGAAACAAATGGTAACATATACCCAAACACGCATCAGGAATACTTAGCTCTTGTTTGGCCACAGAATGGGCCCCTCTGCCTTTTGGGGTATAGTTTTGGGGTTTTAGCTTAAGCCCATGATTACTGACATTTATATTCCACATTTAAGTATACCCACAAACATGTGTTAAGAAGATGTTTGTCTAAGTCCTTAAGTATTAGTCCTGAATCTCCTCTCCCTTGTCTGACACAGGCCTCATTACACTGGGCTGTGAATCCTGGCTCAAAAAAACCAAAAAACCCCATTGGTCCAGGATGCCTGTGTTTCACAGCAGTTACACTCAAATTGCAATGGCTCACGAGAGGAATCAGGTTCAAAATAGTGAGGAAGAGGAGAAGTAACAAGACAACATTATGAATTGTCAATGGAAATCAGGGGCAGGAGCTACAACTGACTAATTTTTGACATCTCAGCAAAGAAAAGTGCATAACTCAAAAGTAATACTATCAGTAAATAGTATAATTTGCTATTTTTAGGGCATTTTAACATGTTCGAAATTATTTTGTTGAAAAAAGATAGAGGAGATGTAAGGAGTTACAAAAAGCAACTACTCTTTAGAGCACAGAAATAACCAGAAGCATATCAACAGTCACAGCTATCTGCAAGGACTCAACATCTCAGTACAGAGGGAAAAGATGACCTGTTTTGGACAGGTTACTCAAAGTTTTCACTCCTGCTGTGAGCTGTCACACAGGCCAGTGCCTCCTAATACCTATTTAATTAGGTGACACAGGATTCCCACATTGGAAGGGAGACTCCCAAGGGCACTGAGTGCCAACACCTTTTTTTAATGTCCCTAGCCACAGAGCTCTATTTCCTGACAGGGCAGATATCCCTTGGGTCAAATACAATCAAACCACTGAAATGGTTTTACAGTAGAAGAGGCTGTAAAAGCACATTTGAAAGCACCACCTCTGCTGCTCCAGATTTAGTCTGCATACTGATCATGGGAGGCATAGTATAGTTTTTACCCCGACCCTACTTTAGTAAAAAAATTGGGTTCAAGACTGTGAACTTGGGCAAACAAACACTCCAAAGCTGTACTCTAGATTTTTTCTTTGACAAACTTAGATACATTTTATTTTAACTCCTTCACATGCATTAAAACTAGGTTACAGATGCCTTTTATGCATCCCAAGATAAAACAATCTCTTGTGGTTAATTAGTGAAACTGGATAGAGGTATTTTTATCATTAGTGCTCATCCAAGTAAAATGGCAAAATTATTTGCTAGCAGCATTTAAAAATGGAATCAGTATTCAGTTAAATTCATTCTCTGCCCTAGCTTCTTTGGGTCATGAGCATATAAACCCAGGAAACCTCAAAATAATCAGGACCAGTTCAGTTCATGATACATATACTGGAAAGAAATTCTATATTCCAAAGACTTGGTGACCCTACACTCCTGAGCTAGCATTCAGAAGGATTTTGGAACTGTCTAAGAAGTGGTTTTAAGACACCAGGAGTTATTAATTCATTGATTGTATGCATCTGTACTGAAAGGACTCCCTCAAAAATCTGATCTTTAGAAATATATTCCAGCAGTGCCTCCAAAGATGCCAGAAAAATGCCCTTATCAACAATTAGAAAGGAAAAGTTGCCAATGAGACTGCTGCTAGAGCTCAGGTAAAATTAGCTTTTTTGCTTAACTTGCCAAGAACGAAGAGCCAAAGTATGAGTAAAATGCCTCAAGATGATAAAACTGAATACAAAACAGAATGTTTCAGTGGTATGATCAAGTCTCTTACACTCAAAAAATACCAAGCTATAGCCTGACCTCACTGCTGGCAAGCAGCTGGCAGCCAGGCAGACTTCAGTCCAGGCAAGGGAAATGCAGCCCACACAGACCAGCACTTCTTATGCTCACACAACAATATCCTAGCATGTGGCTTGGAACAAATAAACTCATTTTATTTCCAAAAAAACACTTGGAAAGTAGAAAATGCAATTACTATTCAGTCACTTCAGTGAGACTGCTCACAGGCAAGCCACCACGTGTTTCCAAAAGTGAGCTCCAAGCTGAATTCCACACTGTGAAATTGCAGAAAAGCACGACTTGTGAATCAGTATTATACCTTGTTTGCAGCATTTCCAAACCCTATGTCACTCTGAAAAGTGTTTTACAAAGAGAACTGCAGCAGCCTCCTTTTCACACCTAGGCTAAGCAGTGTTTTTAAATACGAGGATAACATCTGAATTTAACTGCAGCAGATACAGCTAATTGAGTAGAAGTAATTCTGCTTTTCTCTCCCCTGGAAGACTGAAGTCTCCCAAGCTGTATTTACATAACAGAACACACAGACTTACATGGCCATTTTAATGCCAGTGCCTAAAAGCTAAACAGGAGAATTAGACTCACTGTTCCAAATTATCAGCAGTCACTGGCACTCAGTGGCAAGTCCTCTTCAGCCTGCTTTCTAAGCATTGTGTATTACCATCCTCAAAAACACTGACCTCTCTGGTGACCAGCAACAGGACCCAAGGGTGGCTGGGCAGTGGAACAGAGTCCCCAGGGAAGTGGTCACTCCCCTGGTCACTTCCCCTAGAGAATGTCAATGTACACAGGTCACAGCCTGACAGAGCTCAAGAAGCGTTTGGACAAAGCTCCCAGGCACGTGGTGTGACTCTCTTGGGGATATCCTATGCAGGGCCAGGAGTTGGACTTTGACGGTCCTTGTGGCTTCCTTCCAACTCAGCTTATTCTATGATTCTGTGAAAGGCAAGTAAATTGCTGAAGAAATGTATTTTGAAGATTGCTGTTTAGAGCAATGAGGTACAGGTAGAAATGGAGCAACTTCACATCTTCAGCATGACAGCCCCATGGGCTTATCTAGCAAAAAGCGAAACAGGCAAAAACCCCTGCTCCACATATGCAATATGCACAGGACTTTACTTTGCTCTCAGTTATTCCCATGCAGATGAGGAATGTCTCTACTAAAGGAAGTCCATTTATAGGGGTAGAGGCCAGAAAGAAAATCAGCACAGGCCCAAAGGATGTGTTTGTGAATAGATGTATAACCATATATTCATGGATGTATCTGTAGTGTTGGATTTTAAAAAAACTCCCTCAAAATCACCCCTTCAGTGCAGAACAGCATTGCTAAACTCAGCATTCAAGTGGTAAGCACAAGTAATTCCATTATAGACTTTATTTACACTTTCAACACCAACACAAATTTTAAATTTAGCCTTCTCTGTACCAACAAGTAATGTCATGTGCACTGAATTAGCCTAGATAAAAGTATTTTTATTAAAAAAAATTTTTTTATTAAAACAACGGGTTATCCAATACTGAGCCAGAGCAGTCAATGTTTTTCAATTCCATGCTCAAGGCCATAAGAAGAGTTATATTTTATGTGAAAACTTTTAGCTTTTGGAAAGAAAGCTGGGCTGAAATTATCAACAATGAACTCTTGAATTTCAAAGCTGGTTTTGTGATGAAAGAAACCTAGGCTTGGATTTTACTAACTTTCATAATAGAGGTTTATCTTCCCTAGTAAAAGCTTCTTCACATTAGGCTCTCTTGTAAACATGAACTTGTATTTTTACTGGTGACATAGTTAAAGTGAAAAAACATTTACTGATGACAGGATTCTGGCTTTGAAGAGCACACTGTTCTGGAGATGACTAAATGTTTCACATTGAATGGCGTCATATTTAGAGAACATTATCATTGCTTTGGTATAAGCCCACAGAATTATGAATTTAAATCTTTTCACACCAAATTAAGCATATATTTTACCAAGGGGAAAAAAATAGATTTTTTTTTCATATTTCTCTTATGTAAATGTACACAACAAATTCATCCAGGCACTCAACATACTCTATGTCCAATAAAATATCAGAGTAGATCTCTTCTTGAATTGTTCTATTGCAGCATGTACTTAACCTGATGGGCGTTTCATCTAGAGCTTTTGAGACCACGCAAAGGAACCTGATTTATCATTTATAATATCTGGAACGTTAAAAAAATTACAGGTTGTGTTGGCTGCAGGGTGTAATCAAAGCAGTGCTCATAAATTCAGAGCAATGCTGATAGTTTCCATCATGCCTGGGAAAAAAAATCAAACCCAGCTGTTACATAGCTGAGCCAGTTTGGTTTTCTGGGAAGATGGACCACTGTCTCATGATTCACTGTGCAGTGCATAGCACTACAAAAAGAAAGGAAAATTAGCATGGATTTATCTTCATGACTGATTCCTTGGAAACTCTTGGGATTAACATGCTCAGTTAGGAAGCCAAAAAACAAGAAGTCAATCATGGATTAAAGTTGATGAGATCAGCCTATACACAATGCTGAATTTCTTCAGACAAGAGGGGGGTTGAAAAAGAGAATATTTTGTCAGTAGCAGCATATAAACCAGGTACTATAAAGAATTCAGATATATTTTTAGGAATAAAAAGCAAAGCACTATCTGGACAATTTTGGATTAGGTTGGAAAACTGTATTTTACAATATTCCAAGAACTTTGGCAGGCTCCTTTCAGAATCTGTTTCCTGTAACAATTGCTGCTAAAGAATGTTTTCTTGAATTGGAGCTTGCAATCAGCTTTTTTGGTGGGCAGGAAGGGGACAGTGTTCTGTGTTGCCCTAGGTCTTCTCCATGTTAAACTTGTTTACAAGGCTGATGAACCTTAATGAGAAAAATAAGCACATATGTAAGACCTGTTTTTCCACAAATTATTGAAATACAATGCTGAGTTTCACAAGCTTTGTTCCTCACACCGTGTTCATTCCTGTGTTTTCCATGTCTTCCACATTACCCGAGCTGAGAGGTTTGGAATTCTTTTCTTTTACATGTTTCAAAAACAAATAAGAACAGCACAAACAAGATTCTCTTTCTGGATAAGATTCAGTTTACCTTAAGACAGACCTCTCAGTACTGCTGCTTTAGACAGGTTTGTCACAGGTCCTGTGACATACCTGCCAGTCCCATACTCTTCTCCATGAGCCCAGAGCCTCTACAAAGGTCATCTACATGGACACTACATACATTTCTCTCAGGCACCTAATTTAAACCTGATAGCAATCTTAAGGACACTGAATCCCACCTTTTTGTAGAGCTGAAAGCACCTGTCTACAGAGACTAAGTTACTCATTCAGGATATGTATGCATTTGTGAGAATCCAAATCTAGATTCCCAAATGATACAAAATGGAAGTCACACACACATTCATCCTTTGCTTCACCATGATAAGAGCATTGTGCTAAGCTTACAACACCAACTGAGTACATGCACAGAAGTAACAATTATTAAATGCCTACTGGCATTTGAAGTATTTGGACAGGCAACTGAATAATTTGAATAAGAAGACAAGACACCTAGCTGTCTTTATTCTCGTTATCCTTGTTAGAAAGTTTTGCAACTAGATGTTCTTATCCTTAATTTAACACTGGGGGAAAAGACTGCTCTTATTTTTTAAGAAAATTGCTTTATATGACAATAGTTATAGCGCTTCAGTCCTCAACTTAGAAAAATCCCCATGCTTAATGTTTTCTATTGCCCAGCTGTAACCTAAGAGTGGCAAAGTCAATTGGAAACAGAAAGCACAGAGATTTAGGTAAAAGTCAGATCACATAAATCAGGGATAAACACACAGAAGCATTAGAGCTGTGTATTTTTTAGTAACATAACAGATACAGTCATTTCTGCCTACCATTTGGAGAAGAGAGCTGAAATTCCCATGCCTGCTTTCCATATTTTTTAAAATACCTGTTGTGTTTGATGGGAAAGCAAGGAAACAGGAAAAACAAATGCAAGGTCTCATGCAGCAACATTTCATGCGTGCTTTTGCAGCCTGTGCTATCAGCTCGTCTGAAGTGGTGACCACTACAAGTGGGTGGAGCACTTCACAGCTCTCATTGCCAGACCTTGCTGACTCACAAAATCACCTCCTATTTAAAAGCATGTTTATCTAGGTATTGTGTTTACTCAGAGCTTTTGAAACTTGGAAATTCATTTCTAGAAGAAAAATTATGATCTTAGTGTTTTGTTATTCAGTATGTTTATCTTGTTTGTTTAACACTGCTCAGATATTAGACTTCCCTTTCAGCATCTACAAAGAAACAGCTTTCTAATCTAGGTTTACAATTTCACTCTGGATTCTTAAAGTAGAAATTCAAATTATGCAGCAACCAAGGTATGTACATTATACTCTCCCCTTCCCACTTGCCATTCATTTCTCTGTCATGACCCTACACTGCCAGACCTTGACACTGGGGCTATCTATTTCCACCCTGACTCATTTGGCAATGTCTAATACAAAAGTGCTTCATATTAATAAGTATGTTTCGAAAAAGCAACACGCTCCACTGAAGTACTGAGCACATTTTTCCTGCACACTGAGTTGGTCTGAAAGCTATCTTCCATGCTACCGTTTCCACAGAACCATTCCCAAAGGTCTTGAACTCTTACCTGATATTTCTGATACCACCTTTGATCTTGCTGTGTTTCTACTTCTCCAAGCATGACATGAAAGCAACATTCCTGTATTCTTTTATATTTGAAATCAGGTATATTTCAAAGCTCTGATGTCAACAGGACAACTTTATATCATCTCCAGTTAAACCTATCTGCTCAACAGATGTGAAACAGATCTTTTGTTGCACTACTCAGTTTGAAGTCAGCTACATAAGTAATTGAACGAAATGGTACTTTGTGAGTATGCCCAGGTACTTGTCTGTCAAAAAGCTTTAAAAGCTGAAACCCTGCCACTGATCTTCTTCCTCAGGATGATGCTGAATGGTTGGCTTTCCTTAGAAACAGATTCAGTGCACACTGCTAGTGCATGCAGACATGGGAAATACAGGAATGGACACCAAAGAGAGAGCTTTATATTTGCATTTCATCCCTGCAGCCATCTTGGTAGCCTTCCATGTAGACTCCCCTGCCACTCTTAGGACAGACCCAGGATGGATAGTCAAGAGTGGGGAAGAAGCAGCAATTAATCTATCAACCAGGTCTGTGGATGCAAAGGCTAGATTCCGCACCCCTTTTGACAGGTGAATCCATAAGTAAGGGAACCTCAACTTCATACTCTGAAGCATCTTGGCAACAGTGATATACAAGGGTTCAGGAATCGGGCTAAGAATCACACCAAAAAGACTTGAATTTCCAGGATCTGCTTCTCTTTGTGCTTTTTATTTATACTTCACGTAGCTTTGTATTTTCAAAAATCAAGGGGAGAAATCAAGAGAATGGAAGGAGGACAATGATGAAGAAATGGCAAAGAAGAGACCAAGCTAGAGAAAGGAGAGGAACATAGAGTTTCCAGCTGTTAAGCCAAGACAAAATCTTTTCAGATTTCACTAAACTTTATTACTTTGATGACTTAAAAGTCACCTCTTGAAAAATACTAGGAAGGCCTTTTCGAGAGAGAGGGAAAATACACTCTCATCTCCATTGCCCCTGTAATCACTAAACCACACAAGGCCTGCTGTCTGCTCTACCACCCCTCTAGTTGCATGGAACTATCTCAATATGGGCACACATTTTAGTCATCAGAGCAGCTGAAAACAGTTCCTGAGCCCCCATCTCTCTACAAAGAACCAGCCATTGCAGAAAGGTAAGCACCAGCCTTAGCCCCACAGCACCTCCTAGGAGTAAAGCCCATGATGACAATTACCTGAGTATACTTTTCACAAAACCCCAAATCCTATATTTTAACTCAAAACCTGAAAAAAAGCTGATAAATTTAACGTTTCAGAGACGCAACACTTTGGATCCTCCAGGTTTTTTAAGTGTACATAACTGGTATCAAGATGAACTTCTAATGTGTGAGGGGTTTTAGCACACCAGCACTGGAATGCTAAGAAAAGAGACAGCAATATGCTCTTCTCAAGCATTTACCATGTTTAATTAAGTTAAGTCTTAACGCCTTAACTTGCGTGCCTCTGCAAGTTCTGTCCAGATGTTCTGTGTTCCAAGCTGGACCACCACCTCTTCCTTCTCTCTGGTATTTGCAAAGTATCAGGGAATAAAAGTTATGATAGCCCCACTGCCTCTGCAGCAAAAGCCATTTATATAAGGCTTACTATATCTATTCCTCAGGTGTTACAACTCCACAGAAATAAAACAGATACAGTAACAAAGGTAGAACTGGCAGTCATATTCATGATGTGCTTTTTCATTCAACTGTATAAATATTTACTTAGTACAATCCTTCTGAAGATACTTAGAAAGTAGCTCAAGTTCAAATCCCCGTTTCATTATGATGCTAAAAGGATATTCCCCATACACCACATATCCAAGCACAAAGTATAGGTAAATATTAAACTTGTCCAGAGCACTGGGAAACAATCAGGAACACACCATATACACAAGCAACAGTGCAGAAGTGCCAGGCATTTTACTATCATTCTCTCAAGTTGAAGGATTTATTCCCTCGTGGAGCATCTCTTTCATGAGCATCATTCCACACCACAAACTGATCAGCACTGCCAAGTCTCACAGCACATACACAAAACAACCTCCCTTTCTTTGTGTAAAGCTAAGGAGGAAATTAAAGGTCTCTTCGCTCTACCCTGTATCCCTAGGATACCAAAACTGGTGTCTCTTGGGTTTCCAGGCAATTTGGCTACTTTTACACAGTTTTGTAGGGGAAGTTCCTTAAGACTGCTAGTAAAGGAAATTCACCAGGGAAAACCAAATTGAGCTCTTCCCATTGCTGCAGGACAACAAGATTATTTCTGTCACTTCATTTCCCTTAAAGCCTTAAGCTTGCTCCCAACTTCCATACAGCACAAGCACAGAGAGGTAACTGAGGTGCAGGGCTGCACCTTGTAGGGCATTTTTCAGTGCTCAGCTGTTGGATAGAACCGCCTCGTCCTCAGTTGTGGACATGAGGAGACACAAAAGCTCATTTGGCTCAGGTCAGTAAGCAGAAAGTACTGAACGTGGCCTAAGACAGTGGAAAGAACCTCTGACCTCATATTCTCAGAGCAGACTTGATTTTATGTATCCTACAGAGCTATCTGGTTAATAAAATTCCACCCTAGGGTAAAATAATTGAGCTACCTCAGGATGGAAGTTGCAGAGAACCTCACTTGTATTCAACTCCTTGCACAGCTGCTTATATGGGAAGGCATAGTTTTGCTATACAACATTTGATGCAGAACTTAATTTACTTGTCAGATTATAGTAAAAGAAACAAAGACACATGGTGCTATAATAAGCTAGAAGCAGGACTTGCAAAACTAATTTTCAAATAGAGAAAAGAATCCTAGCAGAAAATCATGAAGCTATTAAGCATTTTCTGAAAAGCTCAGGCAAAACCCCAGCAACAACCAGCTGTGCTCAGTAAGAAATACAGTAGAAGAGTTCTTTTTAAAGCTATTGATATTTTCTTTGTATAATAACAAATACTGTTATCATCTCCAACAGCATGTAAAAACCTTTACTGAAAACATGACATACAGGACAACTCTCTTGCAATAAACTAATGAGTGTTGAAATTTTAATAGATCACAGCTAATTCAGTAACAGCACAGGAAAAGTGGAACAAGGTAGTGGACAGTATTTGCTCTCTAACATCATGCGCAGAAGATGATCAAACCCTGATGGAGTCAGGAATACTGACCACTCTGATCATTATATGACTTACTGAATAGCAAAATATTACTCACCCACTATCTCCTCTAACTGATGTAACTACCTGCCTAATTATAAATGTTGCAATTTTCTGTTAACCTCATTCATGGCTGCTGAACTGTACAAAGAAATAGAAAATCTAACACGTATGCACATATATAAATAAAACTGATGAACATGGTGGAAATTGCTTTACCAAGTGATCACTTGATACACAACTGATCAAACCACTGACTTCAAGTTCCCTGAGTATTTCTAACTAGGCAACAGCACATTATAAAAATCCCTTCCAGATACATCCTAAATTCAAGACTATATTCTGCAGCATGAGAACTATACTCCTATCTTAAGCATGCTGAAATGGTAGGGTAGTAACAGTATTCAGCCCTCTTTAAAAACCAGTTTCAGTACCTGACATCTTCCAGCAAATTATTTTCAAAATACAGTTATGTTTTATATTATTAAATCAAACAACCTGATTCATTTTGTAAATCAATGTCATTTACAAAATTATGTCATCTCTTTCCAAAAAACAAAGCAAACTAATATAATTTCCAGCTAATCTATTTGTAACTTGGTCTTTGTAACTTGGAAGCAACAGCTATAGCTTCATATAGTTTATTATTGACCTATTAAATGCTATTAAATGAACTTTTGATTTAAATTTAGCCCCCAAATTCAGGTGTTTATAAATGTAAGCACTAATTAACATGTTTCCATGAATACAAAGATGCTTTCAATAAGAGTATTTGCACACAAGGAATGAACTTCATCTCTGACATCCCATATCCAAAGCTTCACAGTACTGAAAACCTTTGGTCTTCCTCTACAAACATTAAAAAACTCAAGTGAACTGATTTGAGGAGGGAAACTGAATTTTAAATTGTTAAACATGGAAAAAAATGGTAGTCCTTCTTGCTCAATCAATTTGGGTGAGCTTTTCTAGCTATAAGAGATGATTTAAGGAATAAGCACCAGTAAGACCCATCCATTTAGTTACTCTTACCTCAATAATATACAAAACCACGTTTTTGTAGAAGCAGTACAGTATGCATTTGGTAACTCGATTGTAACTCCAAGCACCATGGACCAACAATAGCTTCTCCAAGTAGGAAAACTGAAAGACAGAAAGGAAGTATTTACATACACAAAGAATTGCTAAAAAAAATTGGTAAACACCTGTCCTCAAGAAAAAAAAATCCTCAAATCAGCTTTGAAAGGTGTTCAAGTGCAATATTTAAACAACTTAACAGAAGATATATGCAAAAAGCAACGCTTAAGATACTTAAAACTGAAATCTTTTTTGTAGCAAAACTTCTGAAGCTTCTAAAAAGTGGTTTTAAACTGCAAAAAGCCTTCAATTGTTATTACCATCCTGATGGTAAAATCAATGTTTGAGGGCTTATAAGGTTCAGAATCTCCTTTCCCTGTGTAAAATCGACAACCTAATAATCAAAATTGTCTTGAGCTGAAATAAAATACACAAGAGGGGAACAAAAGGGGAAAAAGAACTGCATTTATAGAGAATAAATACTTATATTAATATTTTCTGCCCACAAAAGGTATGTGATTCTGTGTTATATATATAAAATATTGTATAAAGCAAGGTGCATTTGCCAAAAAGGGCAAGTCAATGAATCTCGTATAATTGTATACATTTTAGTTGGAATGCCAGTTGGAAGCCCAGATGGAGCTCAAATTCAGAACTTTTGAAAATGGACTTTTATGGAGCCAGTGTTGTAATCCAGACTGGGAAATGCATAATTTTCTAGTTTTGGCTTTGTTAGTAAACCTTTTTATGATCTGCAGCATTCCTCTTTTGCCCAGTTACCCACAGCTCAAGGTGATTGTGTTTCCTGTTTAGCATGTGTGTATCTGAAGGGATCTTGGACCCTAAGGTAATTATTTACTTTGCTTCCTTTTTCACAAAGTGACCTAACAGGAAAATCCTGACTTCCTAAATTTAGATTCTAAATCATTTATTGTAACCAAAACTTACTTGAAATTGAAAGCTACAGTAATGACTTAAGACTGTTGTGAGGAAGCTCTGCTCCCATGCTTTCCAGCAATGAAATCACTGAACCACAAATCCTGTAAAGACAGCCTCTCTCCCATGCATCAGCAACTCAGATTTGTTAGGATATGCCAGCAGAGAAGCAGAGAAAACAAAAATGAACCAGGCTTCACTGTTCTCTGCTTAACTTGAGCTAGAGCTATAACTGGGACACTCCCAAGGGAGTAGCTGACCTGTTAGACCCCTAGTGCCTCAAGTTAATATGCAGGAGAGCTACAACTTTGCTCATCAAAATCGCTAACAAAACACCACCAAGCTGATGGGAAACTTGCACAACGTCCTTACAAGTCACTCCAAAGCTCTTGTGGAGAATAGTCAGAAACAACTTGAGAACCTCTTTCTGCTGAATCTAACAAGGGACCATCTTGGATATCGTCTTCTTGAAAGCTCAAGGCAACAAAAAATCCCACCATTAATTGCTCTTGTCTGTGCTCTCATGAAAATGAGTGCACTAGAGAGCACAACAAGGAAGATGCTCAGAGCGTAAAGAACACACAGAGCCTGCTCACACCAGTGAAGAGTCCCATTAAGACATGGCAAAGAATTAAATTCGCTTTGATGCTGATATTATACAAACGCACAGCCACTGGCACAGAGCAGTACAGACAGGGGCTCTACTGGGACAGTGAAAAGGCATCTACAAAACAAGCCAGTTTTTCCAAAGAAGAAAACTGAAACAAGAACATTTGTTGAAGAAAGAAGCTTCCTTAATTAAGAAAAGGAAACAGTCCCTAGGCACCAGATGTTCACTGGATTAAGATGATAAAGCTATTTACTGAGAAAAAAAAAGTTATTAAAGTCTACTACTGTTTCTCTAACTAGTTAGGTCATTTGATTTGGGAATTCTCTAAATAGAGGTCACTGGTGCAATATCATTTCAAGGGAAAAGGATGATTCAAACAGATGCTCCTTGCACCTGTGGAAGCTATTTCAAGTGGAGTCAGACACACGTTGGCTTTTTATTTTTGTTTGGTTTATGCTTTGATTCTCCCTGGAATCCCAAATGAGCCTATATAGAGACTCTCTCTTCTCTAAGTGCCTACTTCTGGCAGCACTGCATTTGAAATAGCATTTGAACATGAGATGCTACATTACAGCGGTCATCTTAAATTACTCTATAAGAACATAGCCTGCCTTCAAGGCATGCACATACAGTATGTTTTAGTGGGAGTTATATGTCTTCGCTGAAAGAAATACACTCCACGTGCATTTCAAGTTTTTCTTTTGAACACTAATTTACTTTTTTTTTAAGCACATACTACCACACAGTATTAGTCTCCTCTACTAGAGTGATTTTTTAATGTTTTCTAATTTAATCAGTACAAAGTTCTTCTACACAATCATAAAAAAAACCAGCTCCACGATGTTTCACTAATTTTTGAACACTGCAATTCTGTGCTGGTGTCATCAGCTTTTGTTTCATATTGAACACAAAAGATTCATTGTTATTGTCAGTAATTTGCTGACTAGAATTTAAACCAAAAGCAACTTTCATGTTCTAACACTAAACTGAAATACAGGCGGTTTTGTTAATGCAAAAGCAACACATGAACATGGAATTACTTCTCCAGATGTAGCGCTACTGCAACACAGAAGAAAGTTCATATGTAGGGCCTTCTACGGACAAAACTCTTAATGCTTATGCTTAGTTACCACAGCAGAAGTAATAAATGATCTGAGGAAGTCCAGGTAAAGAGTATTCCATTAAGTTATACAGTAGAAGCTATATATAATCCACTGAAATTAACAATGTAAAACTCATTACAAGATACCAGAGACAACGACTATGGCAGCTCCTATACTAGTATATATTTAGAATATGCTACTGCTTTCTGTATGACAGAATTAAAATTATCAAGATAGATTTTGTGAAAGGATTCAGTTATTCAAACCTGAAATAGAGTGTTTTTCATCAGAGGTCAGAACAGAGCAGCAATACAAGACTGCCACTTTCCTTCTCAGCAGGGCTAACACAAACAGTTATCTGTGCGTACAGCATCACTATCCCTGCCTTTTCAAAATCTCACCTGCTACTGGAAGCTATCAAAAGATAGCAACATTTATGTCACTTGGTAGAGTAAATCTGACTACACCCTGCCAGAAGGGAACATCAGCTGAAGCTCTGGTCACCGAGGGGACAAGGGATTGTCTCTGCTTTCTGCCATCTCGATCTGGTTTTGCCCTGCATCAGTCTCAAACACATAGAGCATCTCAGGTGTAAATAGTATTCAGAGGATGTTCAACAATTCAAGCATCTTTTTCCTTTCTGATTTTTCTTTCAAAGTCTTGATTGTAAATTGTGGTTTCTTCAGAAAAAAAAAAAAACTAACAAAAAAGGCTTTTAACTCCTCTTTTTAGCTGCAGCAATCAGTTCTGAATGTGATGAACTAGTTTAGGAGCACTCACCCAAATAATGTTCAAAATAACATATGTAAAATGAAAATGCTGGCCAGCTCTCTAAAACTGTGATCAATTCTTGGATGCAACACAGAAACAAATATAGAGGAGACACCTCAAACTAAGAGCTGCCAAACAGCCAAATTCTCACACACCTGGTTATAGTACCTACTCATAGTAAGAGAGGAGTTTGAACCAAGACACATAAGTTACTTAAAAGCATATTAACACAAGCATCACAGAAAGTTCTTCCCCCTAATTACTGAAGAACCAAGATACTGTACAGTTGTCAGGAGAAAACTAAATCTTTGAAGGGAGGTGGAGCTTTGCCCTGAAGTATACAAAATCGTAACAAATACCCAAAATATTCCAAAATATGTTCTAGACAGCTGCCTGGGAAAGGAAACAATCAGAGAGGCTTCCAGCTAGAAGAAGCCAATTGAGCACTGCATGGCTGCACAGCACATTTCTCAAAGCTGATAAGGCAGTTGTTCATTCTTGCATCTGACCTGTGCAATGGCATAATCCGAGCAATTGGTTGCCTGCATGCCCTCATTGCCACTGATCCCCACTCCAACGTGAGCTGTCTGGATCATTCCTACGTCATTGGCACCATCCCCAATGGCAAGTGTTATGGCATTGACGTGTTTCTTGACCATGTCTACTATTTCAGACTTCTGTAGAGGAGATACTCTGAAAAGGAGAGAAAAAGGTGTCAGTTTCTCACATGCTGAGCTACGTGCCTTTCCCAAAAGAACAGCTGTAACCTACATTTAGAAGTAATCAAAGGCAGTTGCTGGGAAGTTCCTTTATTCAACAACTAAGCTTCAGAACCCATGCCAAACTATTTCAGAAGAAAAAAGTGCTTTAAAAATAGTTTCACATTTACCTACTTGCTGATAGTTGATGCAAGAGACCAAATCTATATTAAAGGCTTCAAAGCTCTGTTTTCCTTACCCAGCCCCTCCTAACTGGCGTAACACTGGTGATGTTATATTGGGAACATCGAAGTGAGTTTCCTCTTCAACTATGACAGTTTACAGATTAACAGTGCAGGCTTCCCTGCCTCCTGTCATCACCATCCAGAAGGAGTAAGACCACGAATACATTCAGAGACACTTTCAATGGTTCACAAAAGACACTGCAGGCTTACTTTATTATTAAACCAGTTCTGTTTAACATCTTTATCAATGATCTGAGTGAGGGGATTGAGCACACCCTAAGTCAGTTTGCAGATGACACCAAGCTGGGTGAGAATATCAATCAGCTGGAGGGCAGGAAGAACCTGCAGAGGCATCTGGACAGGCTGGACTGATGGACCAAGGGCAGTTGTATGCAGTTCAACAAGGTCAGGTGCTGGATCCTGCACTGGGGTCACAACAACCCCAGGCAGCACTACTGGCAGAGAAACTGCCTGGCAGAAAAGGACCTGGGGGTGCTAGTCAACAGCACCTAAACATGATCCAGCATGTGCCCAGGTAGCCAAGAAGGCCAATGGCATCCTAGCCTGGATCAGCAAGGGTGTGGCCAGCAGGACCTGGGGAGTGAATGTGAACTTCGCACAGGTGAGGCCACACTTTGAGTTCAGTTTTGGGTCCCTCAATTCAGGAAAAACAGTTGAGAGGCTGGAGCATGTCCAGAAAAGGGCAAAAGAGCTGGAGCTTGTCCAGAAAAGGGCAAAAGACCTGGAGCACAACTCTTATGAGGTGCAGCTGGGGAAGCTCTGATTGTTCAGCCTGGCAGGGGTACATACTTAATCACCCTCTACAACCACCACAAAGGAGATGGTACCAAAGGGGGAATGTCTTGCCCCAGGTAAAAGATGATAGGAACAAGAGGAAATGACTTCAAGCTGCTCCAGGGGAGGTTTAGATTGGATATGAGGAAAAAATTACGGGAAACGGTTGACCAATATAGAAACAGGCTGCCCAGGGAAGTGGTGGAGTCACAATCCCCAGAGGTATTTAAAAGTCATGTAGATGCAGCACTGAAGGACATAGTTTAGCGGCAAACTTGTCAGTTAGAATTATCTTGAAGGATTTGTCCAATCTTAATGATTCTCTTCCCTCTTCCAGCTGACCTCCCCATTTGCCAGGCCATCTTTCCAATCTCAGACTATGTAAATCAGATCAGAAAGCCCAAGGCCGCTCCCCAGTCTCACGTACATCTTGTGTGTGGGTGCAACTCTGACCTCAGTGATGACGTTATTCAATTCCAACTCAAAAAGCAAAGTCCATGATATCTGAATATCCTTATCAGATTTATTGGCAGTTACTTCAAGCTGATTCTTTTTCTCATTTTATATCAGTTTCAAGTCAATAAAAATTCATGGAATTCAGAGTTGAACTTGTGCAAACCAGGCAAAAGTGGAAAAACACTCAGAACTAGGTCTCTAAATTGGATAAGACACCCAAAATGCCCTTTTGTCATGGAAAAGGTAGATCAGGTTACCAAATCATATATTTTGGAAATACCTACATGTAGATTAAATATTTCCATTCTGACCCCATCTGTACAAACAACCCTAATTCCTTTCCCCAAGTTTTAGTTAAAGTTCCAAATTATTTTGTATTTCCTTAAATAAAGCTTTAGACAAAACTTTTCCACATCTCAAGTCAGCCACATACCACTAAAAAAAATGTAACTGATATCTAAAAGCTTTACTATTAAAACAGGGGGAGAATAGGGAGCTTGGGGAATACGGGAGACAGAGGTTTTTTACGTGGCATTTTTTTTTCAGAGTTTACAAGCTGAGAAGTCTAGCAGCTGTCCTGTTCCTAAAAGCCAAATACAAGAAAAAGTTGACTAAACCATAAAATTTACTTAATAATAAAATATTAAAGCATGGAGCAGGGAGTCAAAGGGACTTCAAGCCATAAAATAGAAACTCCAGAGGGACTTGGGGCCAGCTGTGGAAGGTTTGGATTGATAAGTGCACAGACCCTCATTATCAGCCCCAGGGGCATCTCCAGCATACAGGACCATATACTTTTGGCAGTCCCCTCATGCAATTATTTCTTCATACCAAAGTAATACACATATCTGCTAACAGCCTTCTCAGACATAACACTTCTCTTGGAATTTGAACTTATGTTCAACTACTTTTCAGTTGCACAGCAATAGAAATATCTAAGAAGCGCCTTGTTTTCAAATATGCTTAAAAGAGCAGGGGAAGGTAAAAAGACAAAATGTGAACAGCATCTCTGACTCTGTAGTTTAAACTAGCAGCTTGTCTACAGACACTTCAGACATGACCAGAATGTGGCAGAGATGCTCAGGCTTGTTCTAGTGCAGTTTAACTGGGACATGTCAAGCAAGCTAATGCAGCCTGTGCTCACTTCTGTGCCTACAGTGTAGGTGTGGGCTCAGATTTTAAGTCAACTTTGTCATCAGCGACCCATTATTTGGCAAGTCAAGGAAATGTCTCTACAAAAATGCATTTATCAGCTACACAATGTACATAGAGTATGCTTTTACTATCCTGACCAAATGAAGTTAATTATATCCACAGTTATGTAGCACCCAGTTAATGTTTATCATCCCTATATGCTTAGTAAGGCTAAATGAACTACCAGAAATGCTACATGTGCATTTTAAATACCACAAATATTTATGGACTTGGTTTAAGAAGATGAAATCTAAGACAAGGTTTCAGCACAAAGTGTTACTTGATTGCAGTTGTTTCTCCTAAACAGCAGCTCTATAACAAGCATCCTCTTTGACACTTGAACAGCTAGTACAGCCTGCAACTCCAGAGAACACATTTGGTTGCACACAGTACATTAGGTACAAAAGCTGCAAATTGAGATCATTACTGCTTTCCTGAGGGGTTTTACACCTCTCCTCCCCCAAGTCACTGACTCAGCCTCCAAACCTCTTTTGCTCCTTGTAATCTGTTTGGTACCAACACACTGCATTAGGTGACATTAATCCCCTTAGCCAGATGATCAGAGCTGTGGTACAATTCTGCACATTTGATAAGCTGTCTACAGAAAGAACTGAAGAATATAGCACAGCATACTATCAAACTGCACCTCCCCTAGGTATAGCCAAGTTCACAAGGATTATGGATAAATGCACAAGTTCAAAGGAAAAAGCACAAGGAGAGAACTAACTTCTTTGAAAAAAAATTATGCAGTGACAGAATTGGTATGTATCATTTGATGGAAGAACCCCGGCTTTCACTGCAGAGTTCACTGCAACAATATCAGGATGTAAGCCTTGCCTGGATATACACCCAAATAAGAATTAAGACATGAATAAAGCATCAGTTGTATCAAAATCTTCTGCTTACTCTTGTATTCATTCCCTGGTCAGATAGCAGTGCTTCTTACAAAGGTTCTTTGAGTGCCACTTAAGAGTTCACTAAAACATTTTTATTTATACAGAAGTTATTTTATTGCCTCTGCTCAAAAATGTCTTTGACAACAGATTGATTCTCCCCTTTACACACACTTGAGGAGAAAAAGAAGTCAGGTTTCAATTACCACAACTGTAGTGATGGCTACAATCTGATAAGATCGAGTCTTCAAACTCTTGCTTAAACTCTTTCCCTGACAATCTGAATTTAGCCTACATAGGCTACAAGAGAGCCTGAGGTCAAGACTTCACCTTTATAAAGTGCTTATCATTCAGCATCTGGCTGTGCAATATAAAGTGTCCATGGATGATGGCAGGGATACATGAAGTTAAGTGTCAGCTGTGCAGCAGAGCTGCTCCTTGCCCACCTCTGGGACTTCCTTCTGGTAGCACTGCCCTTGAGAAAGCAAAAGCTAATACGGAAAACAGAAAGTTCTTGTCAATCTCAAACCTGCTTAGTCTTTATCAGCATCTTTAACAGATTAAGACAGAAAGGCCTTTTCATCCTGAAGATGACTGATGCCTGGATACCACGTTGCTTCCTCTGTAATGGGATGGGTAGAAGCAAGAGAGGGACAAAGAACCACACCTTGCGAAGAAGGAGAGAAATGCGCCCAGAGCCAGGGATTCTCAGAAAGATACAGACCTTATCCACAGATTACTTAAATTCATAAGGAAACAGTGGAAGGAGGCAGGGGGTGAGTAGTTTCCAAGTAACAATATACTGTATTGTTGTATCAGTGAATACTTTATGGTCCCTCCTGAACTTTGAGGAGGCTCATGAAAAAATAGCACGGGGCACAGCACAGAGCAGTAACACAGATGGTTTCTAAAGAGGATGTCAGTGGCTTCCCACTGACTTCTGCAGATCAGGTCCCAACGGCTTTAAACACTCAGTTTGCATTTGCTTCTTTAGCCTGAATACACTTTTTACAAGCAAAATTCTTCCCTGGTATGTTTTGTCTGTTCAGAAAAGTTCTACTTGTATGATCTTGTCTTAGGTGCAAGGAGCAGGGAGCTGACTTATGGGTCCCTTCAGACTTGAGATACTCTACAATTCCACTCAGCATTTCACTGGGAGGTTTGTTCAGGCTTACTTTATTTTTTTAAGAGAATTTAAGCAAGATACAAGATCCTTCTGTTCAAGTTTTTTCATCAGGAATCCTTTATGGGACAACCAGAGCAATTAACAAGTTCTGTCATAATTTAGTGAAAAGTTTCACAAAAAAACCCAAACAAAAACCAACCATCACAAAACCCAGAACAACTACAAAAAACCCCCAAACCAACAGTGAAGCAGTGATATTTTAAAATAAGTATCAAACATTTTATTTAGAAACTCATTTTGGCACCAAAGTTTTTTAAAACTTCAAAAGTAGAAACACAAAACCATAAATTTGAACCAAGGAAAGCGATGCAATAGAACTTTAACTTAAAATTTTCATGTGTACTGCAACTGATTTAAAACAATCAATTTCTTTACTGCACACTTCGTGCAATCTACAATGCTATCCCTTTTATTCCTGGAGTCCATCTAATATATCAAGATGGATGCAGTCATAAATACGATGGGAAGGGTACAATCAGCACAAGCATCCCTGCGTCACACCAGTCAGCTACACTCCATAAGATCTTGTCAGTAGAAAGTGATGAACAGTTTTCTTAATTCTGTCCCTATGCATACCTGCATTTATTGCACTTACATATGTATGACAGCACTGATGGCAACTGTAAATAATAATTCTCACACAAGGCCTTTAAACTACAGCTGCATCACTGCAGATGCTTCAAAGTATAAGCCAGATATAAGCCCAGAGGGGAAATAAAAATGCAGTATTTCAGAAAATAGTTAGTTTTATTTATTGCATTCGAGTCTAAAGGACCAAATAAAGACAGGGTTCTGCTACAGAACTAGCAAATGAGACTATCAGTTGTTTATAAAAAGATATATGATCAATAAAAATAAAGTAAGTAAATCCTACTGAGTCCTTTTATTCATAAGATATATATAGAGAAAAAGATTAGGTAATTTTTCAGAGATCGGTTTACATCCAGACCATCTTACAAGGCCATGAAGAGAGGCAGTCCCACAAGCTCTTCCATACCTAAGCAAGGCACAGTTTGATACCTATTGTCAGCCATGTCCTGTGTTCTGCCACATGTGTTGGGTTTTCTGGGAATTTTTTTTGTGGGTCCCTTCCACAAAAACAAGGAGACTAGAGCATTTCTGTTGAAGATTGCATACTTTCCACATTCTCAAGTCGATACAAAATACTCTGAAGACACTCTTACCCATGCTTTTAAATTTTTAATGTTCATTTGTGAAAAGAGGAAGGCAAGGAAGGAAGCTGTTTCAAGTATTACCTTTTTCTGCTTCCATGCCATAACAGGCATAAACACAAAGACATTAATGTCTTTAACATGAAACATGAAATTGATATCCTACTTCCTTGAAATGCCTTGTTAATGCAACACAAAAGGCCCTTAAGAGTTTACCATTATTGCAGTGAACATGATTTTACCCTGTTCTACCATAAAATACACTAGTACTTCAAAAAAGCTCAGTGACCTCATCTGCAGAAAAGGCAAAAGAGAGACAGCCCAGAAAGCTACGAGAGCTATGAATAACATTGTCATAAGCGTATGCATTGGTTCCCAGAAAAAAGCAAGATAAATTAACACACCACTAAAAGTAATGCTCAGAAAAGAAGGAACATTACCATTACATTATATTTAGCAGTTCTTAATTATGCAGTTGGCTTTCTCCTGACACACACCAGCCTGCAGATTTCAAGCACACATCGTCCAAACAAGGGTTAGGCCTAAATTGCAGCCATGATGTCCTGAGATATCTTGGATAATCTTCTAATGATACACAGAAATAAAGTGAACAGAAGTACACAACATGTTGACTAAAAACGTGCCTTGCATTGAATGCTTTACGTTTAGTAATTTCTCTGAACTTCCTTCCCCTGATGACAACTTTTATAGAACTAGCTCTGGTGCAGTACTTACGTTTTTGGCGTCAGCACTGAGTGAACTGATGGGATAATTTAATATTTAGAAAAAGCACCAAAGGAATTCATCCAACTACATATAAGTGTCTTCAGTGGAGACCCCTCTATCTGCACTAATCACACCACACTCCTTTTACAGTCAGAGAGAAGTAGGCACTTCTAGAGTGCAATTCATCTGGCTTTAGACGTGTACTTTTAAGGTTGTAGTTCATCTCCTCTTAAAACTGCCGCTTTCTCTCAACCGAGGTAAGGGAGCCGAAGGTAAAGGGTTCACATGAAGAAGTCATGAAATTCCACAGGATTAAGCCCTTCTTTTCCATTACAGCAGTGCTAAATACCTTTAAATTAATCAAGTGCACAGGCCTTCGCTGTCCTGTTTTCTGGTAAGGTAGAATGCCTGCTTCCTCCTGACATGGCCATCTGATGCTGAACTGACATACCTTCCCTTCTTCTAAAATCCTCACTTCTTGATTCTGCTCCCAGCTCTTGCTAATACTTTTCTGAAGCCCCATCTCTTTTGAACAGACAAGCATAAGCCTTACCAAACCTCTACCGGCTTCTGTAAGAACAACTTCAGCTTCGTCATCCTTTGTCATTTCATTTGCAATCTCACTTTTCCATACTTAAGTTTTTTCCTGAGCAGACAGTCCTTCAAACAGCTTCACTCATCTGAATTCATCAGACCGGTTAAAGTCTTTATTTAATTTTATAGTTTTACATCCTACTTCACCTATCATCAGGAGTCTCATTTCATCTTATAATAAATACGAAAAAAGTCTTCCTTCAGTTTTTCAGTCTCACTGGTGTGCCAGTCACACACTTGACTTTCTGGGCAACATATATTACCTCTAAATTTCAGGTTATCCAGAACAGGGTATTTTTGATGCCTAGCTGGGCTCTAAGTCAAAACACATGCACACTTCTACATGCTCACAGGACATGGGTCAGTTTTTTTAATTTAATGGTTACCAAAGCAGTTCCTTCTGCATCACTCTAGATAGATTAGATACGCCTTCTTAATATAAAGCTCTCTTTGTAGTTATAAAGGCCCTGAATTATACAGTCTTCTGAACAGGAAGAACACAAATTAATTTAGTATCTTTTTACCACAAAAAAAGACATTTTTGCTAATTATATGGGGTTTTTTTAACATATTTATCACTAGAGAATTTCTCACTTGCATTTCATATTTCAATAACTCATTTGCCTTTCACAGGTGCCACTGAAATGATCTTCAGAGGACAAGCGCTAGGCAATAATCTCTTTATAAGCTGAATTTGAGGTATGAAGCAGTGTAACATAAACACAATGTTCCAGGGAACACAGGGTTAAGTTTCGAGTCAGCATCTTTCTCTTTGATATCCCTCCCTGCATGTTTCTGTCTTGATTGCCCTTCCCCCAATCTGCTTTATGGGGCAAAGATTAAATACAGAAAATCTAGTTTGGAAAACAAATTATTTGGAAAGTGATGAGTTGGCATAAACACAGTGTTGAATGAAAGACTATTTTGCATTTTTAACTATAATGGTCACTAGTGGTAACAGCTATATGTTTTTAAAATGAAACTAATATATCAAATTAATTTTGAGCTTCCCTCACCCCAAGCTGATTAGGGCACATTCATTTCCATGCTAATCAGCCTAAGCAGCTCTCATGCAACACAGAAACCAGTCTTTTTCTAATGACAGAGCAAAAAATTTCAGTCTGCAAAACATACAGATTAGTCCTTTTATAACATTGAGGACATGCACACAGAGCCAGCAGCTGTGTATTTCACAAAGTAGACCTGTTTACAAAATTTTGCAACACAATGAAATTAAGTGATGACTGACACCACATCAATTAATAAGCACGTCAGCCCATTTAGCGAGCCTCTGCCCTGTGGTGAAGCCAAAAGATCAATTGGAAAAGCCAGGGTGAGCACCTGCCTCTAGAAACAGAGCAGCAATACTGTGGGAGCATCAGCCACACCACATATGTGGCCATCATGGAATCATAGAATCATTAAGGTAGGAAAAGATCATCAAGTCCAACCATTAGCCCACCAGTGCCAAGTCCACCACTAAACCATGCCTCAAAGTGCCATCTTTTTTAAAATATCTTCTTTTAAATATCTCCAGGGACAGTAACTCAACCACTTCCCTGGGCAGCCTGACCACACTTTCAGTGATTTTCTTTTTTCCTAATGTCCAATCTAAACCTCCCCTGTGCAACTTGAGGCCGCTTTCTCTTGTCCTGTCACTTGCCACCTATGAGAAGAGACTGAGCTGCATCTCCTGGTGACCTCCCTTCAGAAGCCCGACTGGTGCTGTGCTCCTCCACTCAACTACAGCTCAGAAATATAAAATAAAGCAGCTCTGGACACCACTACTGTTGTAAACTACTGCTGCTTTCAGGATCATATACCTAAGAAACAAACTACAAAAACTGACATGGAAGGAAAATGAAGGGATATGTAGCTAGTAGATTTGCGAGAGTTTGATATTTCAGCAGCACTACAAGCACTGACAGATTTTCTTCTTCCTTCTGAATTCTAGTAACTCTGCATGATTTTTCTCCCTCTCTATGAAATGTTTCCTGGAATTTAATATAAAAATGTATATAAATTATCAACTTGCAACTACATGTTATAGTTCAAAAGCCCAGCATCTCTGAATTACGTGCTCCTGGAACAGACAAGACAGACACAATCTGGAGCAGGGCATCTTACCCAGTAATTATCATCACAGGGCTACAAGCATGTAGAGGACTCACTACCCAAAGCAAATGTGCCACATCCATAAAAATGTGAGCCTTTCAATTTCAAAACTAGCAGTATACCTGAAAAATCAGGGTCATCAAGTATCAGGGAAGAGAGGTGGGGTCCCAAATTTCCCATTACAACACCACCAAAACGCAAGTTATTTCCCACCTTTCCCTTAAGTTCAGTCTCTATTGAACAAAATGCCTGCAAAGTCCCTAAATCATTAGGTAGTTTTTTAAAAAGTAACTGAGCTTCTGTTTTCCACAATCTCTCCACAGCTAGAAAGTTGAGCACCAGCATGTTCCCACTAAAATTACAAAAAAAAAAAAATTAGAGCACTTTTATATAGGAACGCCATTGACAACTGAAAGTCTGACTGGGATTGGCCCACTCTTGGTCAACTATTAAATCTGTGCTCTGTCCAAATCCAGGTTAGGTATTAACTTACAGCAGAACATTCACAGCATTCTCACTACTCCCAAACACAAGCTGAAAGAAAGGAACTTGACATTAACCTCTAACCTCAGACTCAATACAAGCAACACTGTTTTAGAATATTACTCCTTTATTTTTCCTCCTTCCCCTCCTCACTCTTTTCTTATCAAGGTCAGTTATTCACTAAGCCCATGGTTAAATCACAGCATTAAAAGACAGAATCCAGGACAAGGGGGTGATTTTGTAGTCTTCATCCACAACCTATACTCTAAGTTAATATGACCAAATTTACATCAAGAAGATACAGTAATAAGTCTCTGCACATGGCCAGCCACTAACACAGCCACATTCTAGGGCAATCTGTAACCCTCAAACACACGGTTCAATATATACACATATCTTGTTTAAGACACAGAAGTGCCCTGTGGTTTGTGAAAACAACACTGATAAGTAGCAGCTGCCTCTGTAAGAGCAAAACAGAAGAACAGATGGCAGAGTGAACACAACACATATTTGTCCCCTGCACCCTTGGCTGCCAAGCACCTTCCAAGGATGAGGACTCTGTTGCAGAGAAGAGCACGTGAAACTGAAGCTGCGCATCACAGGCTGTCACACGAGGCACAAGCACACCACTTGCTGCAACAGTGTGGGCAAATGCTGGGCAAGAGGGGGCCAACCTAGGGCAGTCTCACCTCTGCCACACTGCCTGAGCAGACTGTCCCCAGGAGCTTGTGCAGGCATTTTGGTGCAGTCAGGGAGTACTTCAACAGCCCAGGATGAACACACACAGTCCAGTGTCAATACCTGCTCCTTAGAGTTCTTATTAACAGTGTATATATACACAGCCTAAAATGCTTAACACACAAGGAAAAGCGTCACAAAACTCAATTCCCTCTTCTTTTCCCAAACCTGTGTTGACTTCAGAATTATGTCTCTTGAAAGCTCCAAGCTGGCTACCTTGCTGTTACTGAAAGGGATCTTGAAGAGTTTTCACAAAAAATGCATCAAAGAAATTGCAACTTTGATTTCCTGAATGTGTCTCAACTCTGAGAACTGCTTTTCTTTTCCACATGTGACTTTTAGTTTCTCATCCATATTCCTAACCACAGGATCACTCGTAACAGTACAGACAGAGCTTAACACAGGACTGTGCTCCATGGAGTACGGACAGTTAAAAAAAGCACAAATGTTTTGCTTAATATAACGAACTAGGCCAACGATTTTGCTTCCTGAGTTAGGCTAAGAATACAGAACTAGGAGCCAGGTCTTCACAACGTCAAACATTTTCATCTTTACAGAAAGAACACAAAACGCTGCAGTTCCCGTTTGGCAACATACATGTCCACCTATCACAGGACATGCTTAATTAGTACTAAGTTGCTAAGAGGAATCATGCCTTCCACCACTCTTTTTACTTAAGGGAATAAAGACAGACACAGGAATAATTATACATAAGGAGCTTTGAAACAGCATAGAGAAAACAGGTGCATTTATGTCAACTTTTCTCCTGAAAGCTGGCAGAAGGACCTTGCCTAAAGGACCTTCTTCCCTGGACAGAAAACCAGCTTTGAAACATTTCAGCAGGCATTATAATGAGCCCTTTCCTATTAACTTGTGGTCTTTAAGGTGAACTGCTGGGCAACTGATAGGCAGTGTGAAGTACCAGCACATTACTGGGGCCAGAGGAGAGCACATTTCTTCCATATACACCTCTTTACCATATCAGCCTTAGAAGAGAGTTCTTCTCCCACAGCTACAATGATTTTTAAGCACTGCACTTCTTCAGACCATTAGTGCCAGAGCAATACTGAATTTGACCACATCCAAGTCACAAGCATCAATGGAATTTGAAGTATCAGACAGAGCTACCTTATTATTTATTGCTAATGTAACACCTAGGTCACCCATAGTCTCAGCTACAAACCGAAGAGCTAAATAAGCCAGACCACATGAAACATCTCCTGAAAAAGATACCATAAAAATTGAGACAAAAAAGGAATTGCTTCAAGTTGAACTGTACGCACTGGCGCTCTTCATGACTTAAGTAAGATTAGAAGCAAAAAACCTGGGAGGAAAATGAGTTGCCCATGCTGAAAAACTTGTGGGGTCTAAAGGAAACAGAAAAGCAGCTTTTGTGAGTTAGATAGGATACTCTCCATGCGTACCAGAGCATACCAGTACAGCTAAGCTGATGCTTTCTTTTTTAAATCCAGCCATGAAAAGCAGGTCAGCTTACAGTAACTTCTGTCTAGAGAACAGCTTTAAGCCTATGCACACACACCTGACGTAATAGCACGGCTTTTGTAGCAGCATGCAGTCAACGGTCAATTTGCACAGTACATTTTGGTTTATCTTTTAGTTTAAAGCTAAAAATTTGGAAGCCTAAGTTCACTAAAATCTCCTTAGGATGTATCAGAAGTTGATACAGTTATATGTTTCACATACCAGCAAAATTCAAGTAACAGCAATTAATTTTCAAATACAAGACACTGAAAAATCCTATAGCCAAACAGGCATTGAGGTAAAAAATGAGCCCCACGTTCAAATATGACCTGACAACTAGAAAGCAAGACCTCAAGATACACTGCAGAAGTGGAACACAGATGTGGTAACGTGAAAAGTGCTCAAATTCAACAGACTCAGTAGACATATAATTAATGCTTTCTACAAGCTGTTGTACACTGCAGGATAGAAGCCATGTACATAGTACCTTCAAACAAACTGTGCCTGAGAGCCCGGGGGGCAGAGGAGGATGCATGGGGGCAGTACACAACAGGCTGATCTCAAGCCTCCTAAAATCAGATGTGCCAATTGTTTTGGTAATGACAACTGCATACAAGAATCCACCGTAGGAGTCTGTTTGGCACAGCCAAAGAGGCTTGCCTGTCCTGCTGAGCTACCAGCACACACCTTCAGGGCACTGCCTTGTATTAAACTAAGATTTTAGAAGTGATTACACTTTGTACACATCTGTACAATTCCCTACACCCCATTTCTCCAAACAGGGTCAGAGTACTCTTGCCAGGAGTTTGCTGGCAGTGATGTTCAAGGTATAATCAAAACCACAATACTCCAGGAGGTCACAGCTACTCTAATCTAACATGAAAGTGTTCAAAACACTCATTTCATGAAGATGAAGAGAGATCATATGAGCAACTCTCCCATGAGTATAATGGAAAACCATCAAGATCACAAACAACTAATTACCTTTAAACTCACACTTGACTGTGCCTTAAAAATCAAAGTTAGCAATTTGGATTAAAAAAACCTGTAAAAACACATTGAATGCCAAAAAAAGTAAATTCCTAAATTTTCTCAACATAAAAGTAATCCAAATAATTTACATAGAAGAGAAAAACTGTTTATTCCCTACATGCACTTGGGTATAATAGTACTGTAGATGCCCTGCCATTTAATTTTTAGGGGTACAGATTTTCTTCATGTTCACCTTGTTCAGTAAAACTAGCACCCAAACACAAACTAACATGTTGGTGCAGGGTAGAGCAATTAGCCTGAGGGCCCAACAGTTTTAACATATTAGAGACATAACTAATACATCATACTTCATATAGAATAAAGTTCACAGGAATAAGGACAAACATTCAGTGTCAAACTGGCAACAGTGAGAGGTACCACGAGGTTCCATCCTGCTCAATATCATCAGTAACCCAGATGTTGACAAAAGGGATACCCCCCAAGAGGTCTGAATATAGTGCTGAACTAGGGAGGCTGGATTACAAGGAATTAAAGGGCTTTTACTGAAAGGAACCTTCAGAAAATCAGGGACTGAGCTAACAAGCCTCACATTTCAGACAGAGAAGGACTAAGCTCCACATCTTGGAAAATAATAACCCCATGTACTAATGCAGGCTTGAAAATGGTCAGCCCATAATCTGGTTATGGTGGGCATCGGGTTCTGCTGAGCCCGAAAAACACCTTTAGTGTGATCAAGGCACACCATGCACTAGGAAGTGAACCAGGACACAAGTGTGACCAGGACAGAGACACAAGTTATTATCAGTCCTCTCCTCAGCACAGGTGAGGTAACATCTGTAATACTGTAAAGAGCCCAGCAGAGAATTACTAAGATGGTCTGGGGTCTAAAATACATGTAAGAGGAGGTTGTGTCACCTGTGCAGTTTAACAACAGCATTGTACCACTGCATAACACGGAGTTACCTGAAGAGTTTCCTGTCACATCAAACAATGAAACATGGGCCAATGGCCACAGATTGAAAACACCTAGACTTACACCTGAAATCTCAGTTTAGTGACAATAGAATCTTCCTACTAAAAGACTGAAACAGTCCCTGAAGAGGGTTCCCACGTGATTCTGTCACACAGTGACACCCAGTGAGGCCTGGGTTTCAAACAAGCTCACTTAGCACACATGCTGCCTCGTGTGCTGAAGGTCTCCAGTGAGACACAGCATAACTGGGCACCACAGTAGAGAAGTGACCTCATCTCCTTCCCCTGCATGTAGTCATCATCCCATGCTATTGGAGCACCTTCCCCAGGTAAACAGTCTTCTCCTTCCAGCCTTGCCTTTTCCTCATCCATCAGCACCATCACATTACTCCCTTTCTCTTGCCTGAATAACCCACCGGTATTGAAGTCCTATCATTAACTTTGTGCATAATTTCTTTAACTAGAAATTTTTATATTTTAGTAGTGGATACCATAAATTCGGCAACTTTTAAGTTAACAGCTCTTTGGGCAGACACTGTAAAATTTCTTGGTTATTTTTATGCCATAGGCTTTTCAGTTTAAAAAAACCCGAAACATCTGGCATAAAAACCAGTCCATCAGAAGAAACAAACATATCTCTTGAGAAAGCTAGACAGCCAGTGTAGACTCAACAGAAACTGCTCTGATCCAGCAAAAAGTTCCACATGGTAAAGATTGTTTCCAAGATGGTCATCTCTCAACCAATTATATTTTTAGCACTCTCCACATCAGTATTTCCAAAGTAAGCAAAAATTAACATCTTCATCTCACTCATTCTTAATGTTTGACCATAATCTACTTCTCAAAGAAAGACCTTGCAGTAACAGACATTTCTAGTTTCTTTCTCTTACCTTTGCTAGATTAAGGAAAACGAGAACTAGATCTAATTCTTGCAATTTAAGAAAATTGAGCATGAATAAGTAGGAGAACTGAAAACTGACAGTTAGCCTTATTTTTCTACAAAACTTAAGCATATATATTAGACTTGGAATCTTCCTAATAGCAATGTCACGTATATTTACAAGTCAGGCTGACCAAAAGACAGAGGGAAAGAGGGTTCAAGAAGAACAAAACCTTTTCTAATTTCATTGGGCCATAATTATCATAGTCAATGCTAACTTCTACAATAAGATTTCCCAGCCTTTTATATCTCAGACACACTTTTATTCATTTCTATCCCTGCCTGTGCTTCACTACTTATCTGTGACATTTATAAAACAGCATTAAGTAAGACATTAGAAGAGGCACAGATGCATTTTAAGTGGCTCTTTACTCAATTTAGTAGCTGACAGTAATCACTACAAACCCAGTCAAAAGACTAATCCTTCATGGAATTTAATGAGGCTTGAAAAAGGTCCAGACGATTAGTCAGTGCTCTGTAGAACTGGGTTTTCCCAGTAAGTTCATGTGAAAAAGTTTCCAAGGGAAGTTACATCCACATGTCATGCACAAATTATGAATATTCAGCATTATCAACTGTCTTAGCATTATTATTCCCAGTAGATTGTGCAGCAGGAGATAAAGAAGTCAACTCAGTTGTGCATGCTAATCAATGAATGAAGCAAACCATCACAAGAGCAACTGAGAGTCCTTTCTCCATCTGTAGCATTCACACAGTTGCTAAAGACTAAAGGAATTGAAAACTCAAAAAGAGGAGGGAGAAGAGGGACCCTTTCACAACAACGTGGCCCAAACTGGAATAATTGCTAGTACAAACGGGCTCCCTTTCAAATACACGTGGGTCAGAAGTAACAGCACAGCTCAAAGCAGCAGCAGTCATACTGTTTACTCTCCTTTTGACATAAAAGCCTTTTCCTCTGTGAACAGCTCTTAATGCAGAAATATCTAAACGTATGCTAATGCCCAACAGAGCAATAACTTCCTCTGATTGATTCAACAGTCCTGAAAGTACCACGGAAAAAGATCAAACCAAGTATTATACAAACAACCCATGTCTTCAATATGGTATGTGTCAGCATGAAAGCTGAAAGGAGTTGAACAAGCCAGCTACTAATGTCTTGCATGGTTCTGAAACTGGCAGTGTTCTTAAGTGCTTGCAGATAAAAGTGTTTTTCTCAAGTTGTGACATCAATTTATAGAGCTCTGTAATATAATGAAAGCTCTTTGATTTAACTTGATTTATGAAGCAAAAGCACTTCTGGTGTCTTCAGAAAAAGCACAGGAGTTTACAATAAACACAAGATAATTAACTAAATTTGCAGCAGTTATTCTCCTGAATTCATAATTAGAGAAAACAAATATGACCTCCCACTTCCCTTTTTATGCTACTTAAAATTCCTTCTTCTTTCTTCCACTTCACTGACTCACCTTTCTTTCAACATCCTTTCACTGGAGAGATTCCAGTGACAAACTTCCCTGGCATTACTTTTGGGAAGACATTTTCAGCTTTCCACCAATAGACCTAACATTCTGTTTCTCTACTCAGCTGCTGTAGTGTTCACAGAAGAACACCAAGACATACACACAAAAATAAACCTGAACCAATGGTGTATGACTCTTTCAAGTGTGCCAGAAGCAGTACAAAATCTGGCTGAAATGTGTTATGTTCTACCCTTCCACGGTTCAGCACAATGTCTCTTTTCTTTCTTCCCTGATGCGTACTGTCTAATTGGAAGTTATTTAACTGCTAGGAAAACAAATCTCTGGTTATATTTAACTGACCACATCCCAGATGAACAAAACACAAAAGGACCAATGAATTGTTTCTTTAGGTACAGACAGATTACTAAATCTATTTCAGTGGACAGGCATAAAGCTAATGGAGAGAAGACATTTTTCTCTCCAGATAACTGATATACACAACAACAGGAATAGGATTTAGAAATCAAGATCCACTGTTCTGTCTTCTTCAAGTGGCACAATGGGAGATGAGTAGCATACCTTACCTCAACCTGATTTCAGGAGGAGGGGAAACGCTGTGGTTTTAAACTCCCACTGTCTGAAGAGGACACTCAGCTTAAGCCTGCTTCATGTGGTGCCTTCAGTATGCACACCAAAGCCATTCCTTAAAAGCATTTACACATATGGAGGCCTATTTCACGCATCTCAGACAAATTCAGGCATAACAGCTACTCATTAATCTCAGTCCTGGTCTCACCTTGGAGGTGACCAGCTAGAAGCCATATGTTTACAGGCTTCAGCACTCAGTTGTTATCCAGGCTTTGAAATACATCGTATTTCTGGATCTAGGAATCTCAGCTCTGTGTAAGGAAATTGATCACCAAGGTCCATAAAGGCAACAACTTTATAAATCCACAAAATATAAATGACAAAACTCTCCATTATGCAAATGCATAAATCCACTGTGTGTCCTAATCTTTAGTGGTAGCCCTTTTCTCTCAATTGGATAAAATGAACCAGAAGTAAAAAAAAGGAAAAAAAAAAAAAAGACAGAAACCAAAACCCCAAACCAACAAACAAAAAAAGAAGGGAGGCAGGGAAGAACAAAAATGTGAAAGTCCTTTCAAACAAGGACCCTCTGTCTGTAAAAGTCAACTAAAAGTCAATATACTGAAGGCATATTTATTGGAGAGGAAGAGGGGGAAGAAAAGCAGTCAGAGTATGATTATTCTTAACTTCTTCAAATGCAAGAACTTGATAGCATCCAGTGAAATTACCAGGGAGATTTAAAAGGAAAAGAAAATACTTCCTCTACACAGTACATAACACCCTCCGTCCAGGGTGAGATTACAGACTAATCTCTAATTGAGATTAGAGTTTAAACACATTCAGAGAACAAGATCTAAAATTTATGAACGAAAAAGATCAATGAAGGATTGTGAAAACAAGATGCAGATACAGCTGGTGGCAACAGAGGTTTCATTCAGTAATTATATACACATTCCCAAGGCAGTCACTATTGGTCACTGTTTAAAAACAAAAACTGGATTAGATTGGGTCTGGTCCAACACTGACATTCACATAGGAAAGCAGGTTTAAGATCATTAGCTGACAACTACAGCAAATAAAAGTTTCTATATGGATTTACCACTAGTTAAAGAACAGCTGTACTGCAATGGCATCCATAAAGCCTGGAGATAGCCTACTAAAAACCTCTTGGAAGACAAAAGCTCACCTACTTCTAGAACTGCAATGAACTGGATAGCAATTTGTGCAGTGAATTGCAGAACTGCAGTGGACTGGATAGCAGTTTGTTCAGTGAAACATAATGCACTGTCACAACCCCTTACCACTTTGAACTGAAATCCTGACAGTGATAAGCCTACTTTTCTACATGTTTTTCTCCTAGGCAAAAAGAAATTGAAAAAAAAGGTATCACTGACAGCATATTGCAATTTGAAAAAAAATTTAGACTAACTTAAACTTATAAGGAATTTTGAAAAGTTGCAGTATTTTTGAACATGGTTTCTTCTTGTACTCTCATTGTCTATGTCCTTCTCAGAAGGGGGGTGTTCACAAAAGCAAAAAGTCAGCCTTTTCACTAAACTTCTGGATTCATATGCTTGATCTATCATCCTCTTACCTCATATTTTGCCTCCTCCATATCTGGCAGAGAGTAGGTCAGTTATGAAACTTCTGCGTTTCAGGGTCCCTTTTGCTCCTGTTCTGTTCTAGGCTTAAGCAACTCCTCAGTTCTAAATAAGACATTTGAAGGCAGCAGCAACTTCTAAAAATGCAATCTTATGACAGTACAATATAAATCTTAACAAAAATATTCCAAGATAACAAATTCTAATTGAATAATCAGCTACAAAGAAAATGAAAATACCTAATTCCATTTCGCTGCATGTATACCACAGCTGCTTCTTTAAATCAGCAGTGAGAGACAAGGACATACAACAGCAATGGAACATTTTAAAAAGAATACTCAGGCTTTAACAGACTTTAGCCATTAGTACTAAGGAAACCCTCTGGAGAAATGAAAAGCATAGGAGAAAAATAATAAAGCACAGCTATCACTACTCCTCAAACTTCAGACAGCTAACAAGGAGAATTAAATTCTTCTTCCACGTACTTAGGTATTTACTGATCCTTTTGCTCCTTTGCTTCTTGTGTGGCAGTTGTCTTAAATACCTATTTGAGCTAACACACTTCCAGAAGGGAGAGTAAACAGGAAACACAAAGGGAGAGAGAGCAAAATCCCAAGGAGCTCTCACAGGAGAGGATAACAAGGATCTAATTACACCAAGATTTTCCCCTGCAAGGACTCAGTCAGACATAATTTACAGTCAAAAAGACACCAAATATTGCTCCTTAACCATTTTTGAGTTATCCTGTTAACATAAAAAGCGATCTTAAAATCAGCAAAAACATTAAAAACGGTATTTTACTTATTATCCCAGATAATATCTTTATTTTTACTTGAAGGGAATAGTAACAGCAAATACACTGTGTAGCTCAAATGCACGGTTTCACCTGATCAGATGAGGGGTAAGAGTCACCATTCACAGGAGAGAAGAACAAGAGGGCAGCAGTTTTAGTACAAGGCAGAGGATACTCAGAACATGTGGCCTGCAAGTATCTCATTATAAACTGGTCTGGAAGTATTCTGTTCTAACGAAATGTTGGGCACCACCACAGAACTGAAAGATTTCAAGGTTAGCGTAGCTACACTGGTTTGAACGGTCATTACTCCACCTGAATAGATGTCAAAGGGCTCTTCAATCTACACCTGGTACAGCACAATTTACATCAGACAAACTAGATCTTCCTGCTACATAAAGTTTCTTATTTGTCTCCTTTGCTACTGTTTTGCTTGACAGAAGTTCCTCAGCTTTATTGCCAACTTGCTAAAAAAGAAGACTTGGCGGAAACAACCAATTACTCCACTGAAGGATATTTTTCCTTCTGCTATGCATATTTGTTAAAAGGGAAAAGAACCTGTGACAAGCTTTGCTTTCAACACAGCACTATGGAAAGCAGACAAAAAGCTTACTGCTTCCTGAATATAGGAAACAAATACTCTTCTCAGTGCACCAAAATCCCAAGGAAGCTTCCAGCTGTGAAATAAGGGAGCTTGATGAATCCTGGAAGAAATCTACCAACTAACACCACATTTCATCAAGTACAACATAAAATGTTGAGGATCAGTTTTGTCTAGATCATTTTTTTCCTGTTCTGGAAAGAGAATTACAAAGTTTCTTTAAACCAAGTTGTTAGCACAAAAGTCAACTTTATAAAAGGGCAATACATCTAATGCCACAGCAAGCCTGGAAACTGCTTTGGCACATCCACGTTCCAGTTATGTTTGCCATCTTCTGAAATCTCATCCCATTCCCACTAAATCTCCTGACTTTTAAAACAAAGAAATTGATAGAAATCAAAGTTTCTCTAAAGTTTAAGTAAAGGAAACCACACCAGTCACAAAGGGATTAAAATATGGAGAAGTCAGTTTGATCCAGAGAATTGAATGATCACAAAAGAAAGTGATTATTTCCATTGTAATGTTTACACCAGATATTGGCTGGATTCCTGCTCACATTTCTTTAATTATGTCTGTATAAACAGAACTATTACACATCCAATCCAGTATCATCTACGGTTTAGGGAAGAGATGTCTGTAAAAAAATATTTCTCATTAATGAAACAGCATTTCACAAAGGGTCACTGAAAGAATGAGAAGTCATCTCCACCAAGCAGCTGAACCTCACAGAGCTGCAAGGTTCGGTGAGAATGACCTGAGCTGCAAGCACGTTAATACACAGTCAGCTTCCTTCTCAGCATCCTCTCAATACCACCAGGGGCTGGTCTTATTTCATTTACATATGCCATAAAAAAAGCTTTCCTGGAGAAGAATATTACATTACCGTATGCAGATTTTCAACCAGGAAACTGAGCTTGAGGACAGCACTCATGAGACTCAGCTCTCTTAAAAAAAATCCCCACAATGTATTTTGTAGGGAAAGAAAAAGGAATAAAGCAGACAGTAAGTTAGCAGACATTTCTTCTGCACTTTTTTTTAACATTTTCTGTTCATAAAGACAGTAAATTTCTGCACCAAAAACAACAAAAAAATATATGCAGAAGTACAGCAGTGCCATTTTTTTATTCTGGTATGTGAATGAATAAATTAACACCAGCATTCCTCACTGCACCAGCATCCAGTCAGACAGCTGCCCTGCCAGGAGCCTCCATTCTCCATGTCTGAAAAGCTAAGCCTGATATCCTGGCCAGTTTAGCCCTTGGGTGCCTCCTAGAAGATCCTGTTAATGATGCCGAGGTCTGTTAAAGTTATGTACAGGGTCCTCTCAATACATGTCTACTCAGCTAAAACTAATAATCCTCCAATACCTGTAGTTTGTCAGATCTCCAAGTGAAACAAATGAAAACCAATGGAGAGATACCAAATGTCCCTTCAGCAACGGATTTAACACCACTGAATTACTGAACAGAACGCTACAAGGAAATACAGGCTCTCCACTTCCTAATGCACAGCATCACTGGATGCCCATCCTGCCTGTCTGGACACAGAACTCATCTCCCATATGCTCCTTGACACTACTGCCTGCAAGAGAGATTTATGCAGCTGGTGTCAAGGAGTTCATTATCCCCACAGATGGAGCAGCAGGCTTTCAGACTACCAGAAGCCTGTACCCCAGGGCTGAAGTGGATGTGAGAAAATGAGTAGTTCAGAAGAGTACAGCATGATATGAAAAGAAAAGGGAAGCAAAGAGAAAGGCCAAAGAAGGTGAGAAAGGAGGCACTGGAAACCTCTAAGACACATGTACCCAAAAGCAGGAACTGAAATATCTACAGCTCCCACTGTTCAGTAAAAACCCAAGGACAAGCTGAGAGGCCTTTGTGAGAAGGAAAAGAAGGGAAAACTAGGATAGGGGGAGAAAAGGAACAAACTACTAAAAGGTCACGACATGAGACATTGCAGGATTTAAACACAGACTGAAGCTATTTCCTGTTTTAAAACCGAGAGAAAGTATTGATTAGTATCAAGGAGACTGATTTAGGATAACATTAATCACACTTTTCAAGAGTTGAAATGTCAAGAATGTTTTAGCTTTTAGAAAAGGATGGGGTTTTAGCTTTTTGGTGTTCCTTCAGTAATAGCTAAATAACAGACTAATGCAGTAGTAGAAAACAGCTGTGAGGGGTTTTTGTTCCTGAGGAGCAAAATGGCACCTTGGTGGCAAAGACAGTTTTAAGACCTTTGGATGACAGTGAACACAAAGATAGTTTTCAGTGAAATGGCAAAAAACCTCCAAACCTAAACACACACCTTTTCCAGTGAAGAAGTGCTCTATTTGTTACATTTGGTCTTTTTAATTTAGGTGCATTGGTGCAGTATGTGAAGAAGAAAAATTAAACACAAATATCTTTGCGTTGAAACTTTTTAACACTTGTTTCCATCACTGAGTTCATATGGTTGTTTGCTTTGCATCCCATTCCTTAGGAATTTTTAAAAGAATGTGGTGCCTATTGTCTACCTTTCACCTCTGCCAGTCCTCTCCATGAAACAATGCTAGTGGCCCATTTATTCCAGCATAAGTAATTTCCTCTGACTTAAGTGCATTGTACTTGTAAAGACTTTCCTCAATCACAAGTTACCACCACACATTTAACAACTGCATCCTTTTAGCCCCATGTATTTACCACATCACCCCACACATTCCCAGAGAGATGGATTTTGTCTATTATGACTGTCCCTCACCAATTTAAGAAGAATTTGATCACTACCTGTCACTATAAAGTTACAGAAACAAACAACTGAAAAGGCCCAAAGTAGTCAGAGGTTTGAGCAACAGCTAGTGATGCAACACAAGAAAACAAAACTATACTTCCACGTTCTGGCATGGTCTCCAGTCTGACACACAACATCAGTTAACTCTCCTCAGGTAAGTCCTTCTTCTGTTAATTTACTGTGTAAAACACTGGCCTTGAGGCAAATTACCCCCATGTGTTCACAGGCCTCCTTGCAGCTGACTGAAGCATCTTTGTTCATTGCAGCATGTCCAAGTCTCACAGATAGCGGGAACTCCCCGAAGAAGTTCTGCTTTCCCTTAACACGACTTCATTCTGATAATCAAAGTGACATCTGTGAACACACTTCACAAGAACACTGCTCACATGCACAGGTTCGTGGTTCTTTCCTTAAATCACTGCCATGCCTCCAACCCACTTGCACTACCTTCTGACCTACCATACCTATAAACACATTTTGTCTTCACTTTGTAGCAGAAGTGAGATGTGGGTGTGTTGGCATGATCTAGCTGTAGAAGCACGTTCCTGTGGTGTGTGCTATGCTATAAATCCCACCTGTGGAGCTGGAAATGCGGAGATCTGACCTGCACATCACCTCTTGAGCCCAGTGGTCTGCTTTCTCTCCCATTAGCCTCAAACTACATTGCATAAAAGCCTGAGTTCAACAAGCTTTTCAGACCCAAGTCAAGCCACGGGTGAACACTCCTACAGACAATGGATCCACGCATCTCAAAACAGTGTGGAGAACTCTGCAATTTGCAGATCTGAGAGAGCTGGGAGAAGGGCAGGAATTCCATCCAACTTAAATCTCCCTGGGCTCATTTAAGTTCTTTTAGAACAAAAAAATTACAGGTACTGGACATCTAAAAAGGGCAAGTTTCCAATTCCTTAAACACCTTGGTTCCAGTCTTCACACCTAAACTTTACATACTAGAAAGCAAGAAGTTCTGCTAAAGCAATGCTTGTTCCTAACAAGATTAAATTCATGGTTCTTACTTAACAAAAAAGCCCAAACCAAACTAAAAAAAAAAAAAAACAACCCAACAAAACCCCCCAAAACCTCAAAACAACAAACAAAAAAACCACAACCAACAAAAAACCTCCCCAGAAAACCCACAAACCAAAACCAAACCAGCAAACTACAAAAACCAAAACAGAACACCAAAAAAGCCCAACCAAAAAAAAACCCCAAAAAAGAACTCACAGCACAACAAAGCAACAACATTCAAAAAACTAACCAATTAAAACTAAAAGTCCCACAAATACTTATGATCCCTGCTTCCACCACTGACGTATCCTTCCTACATTTTTATAATAATTAATTACAACTCATAAAACACCTTCTCTTTGTTCTACAGTTCTCATGCAGGTATTTTTCACACATATGAATGTATTTGGATCTCTTAAGATTTCAACCAAGCCTTCTGTTCTTTGGACTAAGAGAGTTTCACTGAAAACAAAAAATTAAACCTCTGTTAGAGACTTTTAGAGTTAGGCAGATTTCAAAGTGATGCAAGTGTCCTGAAGCAAATCATCTTCCAGCAGTATGTCCAGATTTCATTTTAACACAAATATAATAAGGAATCCAAAGCCTGCTCCACTGAAACACTTCCTGGTTCAAAGCCTGATGTTTCATCTGTCCCAATGTCTTTGGACTGTGGCACACTAAATACCCTTTGTTTTTTCCCCTGCCTTGCTGCAATTATTCTGTTTTAATTTCTTTTATTGACTTGGCTGCTTCACAGCTTTTGATCTCCACCTTTGTGCAAGGCTTGGAAGCACCAGTTATATGGAACTGAACCCCAGTGGTCTGAAATGTATCTCCTGATTTGCAGTACTTGTGCCCAGTGGCATAAACCCTTGCCAGAAGCATTTAACCCTTCAGTACAACTTGGAAGACCCATCTGATTGCATCCACCTGCAGCTCCAGGGCCTTTCATGAAAGAGGGTTTCATGTTGCATGGCTACCTAGTCCAATCCTACACCAGCCCAAAACAACAATGAGCACTGCAGGATCATCTGGTGAAGTCACACCTATGTTAAGACCCACCCAAGCTGGACCGGAACAAGAAGTGGTGGAAATTTGGTTGGGGCCCCCTCCATAGCCTGCATACACACCCTCCCCCCAAATCTCACCTGTTACACATGATATGAAAAATTTAATTAAACTACAAAGTGGTGGTAAACATACTCTAAAAGAGCTACTTCGGGTTCTATGCTGTAAAACTGTGACCAGGGCTGGGTCCATGGGGCCCCCTGCTAAGCTTCCTTCCACCTCCAATGAGCAAATTCATAGGACCAAGATATTTAGACTAATCTCGAATGCCTTCCCAGCTCAGAAGCATATTATCTTTTAACCAGTTACGGACCTGTCTTGATTGTGGTTGACTAACTCAATCTAGGACAACATAAAGCAAAATAGAAACATACGCTTTTTTAAAACCTAAAAAAAAACCACACAAAAACTTACTACCAAAGCTGGTAAATATTTTGGCTGGAAGGCGAAGTAATGGTGGGGAATGGACCAGATATCTGCAATAAACCAAGAGCAAAACCTATATAAATTAAATAAGTACTGGAAGAACCAATGGAATAACCAAAGAACTTACTTTTACCCACACAGTTGATTAGAAAAGGATTAGGAGAAAACAGTAGTTAGCTTAGCACAGGCTTCCTTTTGCTTGTGTTTTCAAACCTGCTATCTGTATTTGTAGCCAGCTGTTCCTGTACCCCAACACATTCCCCCACTAACTCCCATACAGGACTGCCCTGTGTGTCACATTTTGGGAAGAAGTGTCTCAGATAGATGCCAGTTCTCACATTTCTCAGTACTTGAAGCTGGCACTGAGCATCCTCCCCTTGCCTGGTTGCCTTCTCTCCCCTTGCTGGTGGGATCTTCTGTGTCTGAGAACACAAGTGTCAAAGCAAGGGCAAAAGATGCATTAAATTGATTTGTATAAATTGGTCAAATTAGGAAAACAAAACATTTCTCCTGAGGGCTATTTCCCTCCAGATAAGAGAGCATTGTTTACTCTCTAGTAACAATCCAATTCCATCTCAGTCATCTCTGGAGCACAGACACTGTTTTGTTTTACTAACTCAGACAGCAATGCTTGAAGGGGAAGCCTCTTGGGGGATGAAGTTTTGGGTGACGGAGGGCAGCGGAAGGAAGGGAGACTAGAATTGTAGCTTGTGCTTTCACTGCTTTGCACAGAGAACTGCAACTTCCAGGTGAAAAAAAACCAACTCCCTGCTATTCCTTCTCACTGCTGCAATAAATTTCAAGCAAGTGCTCTGCATTTCATTCTGCAATGCACACCTGCCCATACTGCATGTAAAGGGGATTCACTGCCTTCCTTCCCAAAAAATCCATGCAGACTTTGTGCATCTTCCTCCCTGTGGGTATGAAAAGAGCTATATGCTTTTTCATTATACTGTAAGCAAAGATATTTTCACCATCCTGAAGGAATAGGCAATAGCACGGTTGCCTACACAGAACTGAGAAACTTCTAGCAAAATTTTCTGTAATACTCCTGTAACTCAATACAATAGGACAGTCAATTTCAGTAACAGGTAACTAAAAGCAGAAAGGCAGAAATTTTATGTCATATTCTACCTTACTATTTATTTGCTATGAATAAAGCTGCACCAACAAAAAATCATTCCATTATTAGAACCCAGAAAGCAGAATCATCTTCAACAGCTCTCAAAGCACTTGTACACAAATAATTTCAGGAACTCGGCCAATACTACAACAGAACATGATAAATTCATCATCATTCATTGGAAGAGTAAAACATGAACTCTTGAAGGTCCATTTACTCAACCAAAACCCCCTAGATCCATTTATTTTAATTCCCAGACATAATGGAACAGTAGTACAGTTAAATCCAGGAAACACACAGTGCAAATAATTTTGCAAATAAATATCAGCTTTCAAATGGATGAGCATTAAAAAAATCTCTAAGACTGTTCAAGATGGTTAAACCAGTCAAAAGACCATTAGAAACACTGCAGTTGTGCCCTATCTTTAACAGAGAAACGTGTTCAAGCCTGCAGATAACCACCTCTTTGCCATTTTAGATATTGTATACATCCTTTCGCCATTGTTTGTTATAAATCAACAACATCATTGCACAAACCTGATTTAAAATCCTAATCCCACATCACATCAAGCACTCAGCATCTAATAGATGTTTAACATCTCACAGAATCAAGTTGCAAAGAGAATTTTATTAGTAAATCTTTAAACCACACCTACAGCCAAATTTATAACCCCAGCTGACATAATTTGACACCTGGTAGAGAAAGAAGAATGAAGGGGAAAACAGTGAAAAATACTGGGGAGAGCAAGAAAGGGCAAAGGCATTATGGTGCCTGCCTGGCAATCTGCTAGTTCCTTCCTCCTTCTTTTGACACGGTTTAAAACAGGAAAAGGTTTTACTGCTCTATAATAGCCCAAGTACCCTGTTAGACCAGCACTCACCTAGCCCTTTCCCCAACATATTACCACACAAATTGAGCACTACCCCCATGTCACCAAGTGAGGGGCAGAGCCTCAGCTGTTTCTAAGAGCTTTATTATTGCAAGGATCAAGGAAATTTGAAACATTCCCGGAGAGGACACCACTGCCCTTTCCTGAGCAGGCATTGCACTCTGATTTGTAGTCGTGGAGCAGAAGAAAAAACAAATGTTCACTTACTCCTCATATTCATGTGGTATCAGTTACCTTTAGGGAATCACCTTGATCAAGGGTCCAGGATCCTCTAGACGCTGGCAGCTGTCAGTTGTATCTGCAAATCCATGTCTGAGGTTATGTATCAGTGGCTGCATTCACACTGGAGTGCAGACTCTCTTGAGTTCATGAAAAACTGTCCCATCTCTTCCCTATTTTAAAGCTTTGTGGCAAAGACAAAACTTAATAAACCAACACTTCCTTCACAGCCTTTCAAAACACTTTGTTAAGTCACAGTGTTCTGGTATCAAACCTAGCAGAGCTTTATACCACTTCTAAAACTGAATAGTAGCTCCTGTTGAAATATGTTTGGGAAATAGAACTAGATGGTTAGCACTAAACAAGCAAACAGATAAGCAACCTGATCTTTTAAGTCATTATTCATCAGGGTTGACTTCAAGGCAGATTTGCATTTGTTTCCTCTATAAAGGAGATAATTAACACAATTATTCTGAACAGCACAGCACTTAGGGAAAAAATAGTATTGGTACAGCTCAAAAGATTCTAAGAAAAGAAGCAAACAAAAGTGAGGACCTGGCCAGCAGGAAGGGAGACACTAATTCTCACCTGTAAAACCACTTTCAGATAAATACTATGCCTGGTAATTCAGTATACATGATGAGGCTGCCGTCCTCAGGGAATCGGGGAGGTATTGCAGCTGACTTCCAGAGCGGATTTATGCCTGGACCTCCAGAGAATAACTCATGTAAATTAATTCCTCAAGAACCGACTAATAAGACAAATATTGGAATACCTTAAATTGTCTCCAACGTAATCTTCCTTAATCCCAGTCACCCCCAAATCTTAGACTAAAACTAGATTACAGGGTCATTCAAGTCTTCTACTCCTAGTGCTGTACAGAAGATTCTCCAGTACATTTCAGAACAAAAGGCTTCTTTAACATGCTGTCTGACAATTATGCACACAACTCAACTGGCAGTACAACCAAGAGAAAGAAATTGAAGCTTTTTAACTTTCAAAGGAATACCTCATTATTTCCCTTCCAGTTGCCACAAAGAGGACTAGCCTAATTTGATCCTATCAGGGTTAAAATGTTACATATATGTTGGGAGACAGGCCACAAGAAATACAACTATTACCATCACTTTTGATTTTCAATTGAACTTGCATAGGTTTTCAGTTTCAGAATACAGGGATAGCTTCCATGCCACTTAAATTACTGCTCCTTTTGGTAAAGGAGAGGGAAATCAGAAAACCCCAAAAACTTGATTTAAAAATTCTGTTATGCTACTTTTCTGCCATGGTGTACAAGTAACACAAAGACTGTGAAAAACACATTAAAAAAAACCAAACCCCTTAAATAAGCTGTTTAAAAGAAAAATATGTGTTTGCACACTTTAGCAGTAGACTGCTTCTGTCTACTTCTGACTGGTCTGTTCAGGAGCATTCAACATCCTGAATTTCAGATAATGACACCATTTGTTAGAGAGAAATGGTTAGTGAAATCAAGTTTAAAAAGGCATTCACCACTGGATTGCTGCCAGATGCCCATCAGAAGCTAATCAGTTTAATCACAGATAGGCCTGGGTTAAATAAATATGTAAGTTAATTCAGTGCATCTAAGTCTAAGAGAAAGGTTACTACATAAAAAGAGTGTTTTCCCTACCTGTGGTAAGTTCTGAAGCTACTGATACTCAGAATTGTCTACTGACAGACCCAAACTCCAGTCATCACCAAAACAGACCCTAATTTACAACTTGTGATTTTACGAGCCAGCAAAACCCAGTCAACAGATCTGAAGGTAATCATAAAACTGATAATCCATTCACTGCAGACAAAGTATTGACTCTGCACTGAGTCTTCAAAAGGCGTGTGTTATTGTGCTAAAAGGAATTAATAATTCAGTGAAAATGCACAAGTCATAGGAGAGGAAAATCTGTAGAGAACTTTCCATACAGTAAGATACTTAAGGAGCTCAGTTAAATGCATCAAGGTTCGTTCAGTTACAGTCTCTGTATAACAGGACAAGTTCTCTTTGCTATTGTAAAAGGTCACTGCCAGGCAAATGTCACAGAAGAGTCGTTAGCTGGTAAAGCTGGATAAGACTTTTTCTTTCTAAGAACAGTAAAAACAAGAACCTACTAGAAAGACTTGTTTAAGGTTGTGGTAGATCCACTATCTCAAACTCTGTTTTCTCCAATAACCTTTCCAACTCAGTTACCTGATTCAGTAATTACTCACCACCTCAATATTGTGCATAAAGAAAATTATCAATATTTTGACAATAAATTCATGTTTAAACCTCGCTCTTTTTTAATTCCAACTTAACAGGAGCACTTTTATTGGGCACAAGTCTTATTCTACAAGTCAAGAAAATGATGTTGTCTGTTCTCCATATCTGACCAGAGAGAAGCTGTCTGCTGTACAATTCACACTTTATGTTTCTCCTGTTGTTTCTGTCACAGGAAGTTCCAATACAACTATGACAGACCCTAGACTGTAGAAACTGGATCTCCCCAACAGATCACAGGCACAAGAAATACTCCACAGCACTGTATGAGATTGTTCCAATCTACTTTTTAAACCCCTGCCCACTCTTATGTACGTAAGCTTATACAGATGAGTGTGTAAGCTACATACAGAACTGTGGAAGCCTTTTCAAGAACAATTTGTTCATCATGAAGAAGTTACTAAGCTGTAGCCTGGATTCTTCAGTACAAATCTACTCTGGATTCTCAAGATGGAGCCATACTTCATACCTCCAGGTCTGAAAACAAAATTGGAATCCCTGCTCCCATCCTAAAGCATCTTCCATCAGCTACTGCAATTCTTTTTACTTCCACAAATGCTCCTTTCTCACACAACAAAATAAAATGCTGCTTCCAAGAGACCAGCATTCACTATCAAGCTCTGACCTCAATTAAGTCTTGATTTTCAATATTCTTCCTAGCTTGTCTATTAAATTTTACAGACTAAGTGCCCCATCCTTTACACTTAAGCAGTTCATCACTAATCTCTCAAGCTCCCCAAATACCACTTTTCCCAAGCTTATTCCCTTCCTGCTCTCTATACTTCCCATAAGCATCTCTTTAGGCATTCCATTCTCCAGATATTCTTTTTCAGCACAACTACTCAATTTTATCTCTGTGATAAAATTGACAGAAAATATTAGTGATCAAGCATGCAGTAACTAGGGTTCACAATGACACTCAGAGTCATCCTGTAACAACTGCAAGCAGCACCAAGCCCATCACATCCACTGGCTGTCTTTCGTATGACTGGCTTCTTGGCAGAAGTTTATGAACTGCCTGATGCAAAATTTCCTGCTGGAGCCCACCCAAGTTCCATACTTTGCTAGTCGAAAGTTTATTCCCTTTTTCAGTACTGGCAAAACTCCATATTACAGCACTTCTGAAATTACTGGATAGTTTGTCAAATACAAGACATGAAGAGATATTCTGAGCCAATGGTAAGGCACAGTTGATGGCATTAGGACTTAACTCAAACCAGAAATTTGAAAGGTTTAATAGTAATAAATCCTCAAAATACTTGAATTATTTGACAGAAAAAGTGGAAGGCTTTGAAAAAAATCTATAGAGAGTCATTTTCAAAAGATTAAAAGCAAACGTTAAGTACTTTGTGTCAGGTTTGTCTGTCTTGATTACTTACGTTAAATCAGGCAGAATATAACAGTGGACATTTTGGAGAAAACCATCAAATGTTTTCTATTAGAGTGTTTAAACTCACCTTTACAATGTGCATGATCAATTTTTAAATTGCTAACATTGGATTTCCTCAGTATTACATGTTTTATTAATGTCATTTATAAAACAATGCATTCCCCTAGTTGTAATAACATCAAGCATCAGTTGAAACAGCAACTAGTAAAATGTTTTTGGCAAGACTGACAAGTATAGCACCAGCAGATCCAGAAGTGCTCTGTTCCCTGAAAGCTAATGAAGTTCTGAATTGGGACCCACTCAAAGTGTATCAGTGCTCTTGACTCCACACAGCAGAGCACAGAAGACAACTAAGTCACCACTTTTGCCTACACAGCTAAAGGGTGTTATAATGCAAAAATACACCAGAGATCATTTGCCTGCTTCTCTGAAATATCCCACAGGCACTGTGCACACACCCACACAGACTGGGGAGGGGGAAACAATTGGTGTCTCCCCTCTTCTCCAGTGAGTGCCCTATAAACAGAATAGGAGAAAAAACTTGGTTCACTGAGCCACTCACTAAGAAATATTTTGAAACAGTAGTTTGCATAAACACCAAGTAACAATAGGCTGAACTGCAGCTTAGCTCAGGGCATAAAATGTGATAACTACCTCTTTGTGAAAGAAACTTAAAAATGTGTTTGGTTTCTGAAGTATTAAATGTCCTCATTTGTTTTAAGCCCTAAGGGATATGGCCCCACAGCATCTCTGCAGAATCAGACTGCCGTTTGGAGTAGCATGGTTTTATTAACAATAGCCTTGGATTTGTTGCAGTATTTATGACCCAATTTTAATTCTCAGCCATAGTCTTCAGCAGGAATAAAAATTCAACACTAATTACAGCTGCCAAAGCACGTCTCTGAACTAGTACAGCCGAGGCAGACACACAGCCAGGTAAAACATGTTGAACAAACTTCTCCCATATAAGAAAGATGCCAGCTCTCTCTCTTCACTAAAACACACTATTTTTTAGCTTGTTTTTCTACTGTCTTCAAAGACTTAACCCCTCCATGCTTAGTACTTCTTTCCATTCTGAGCTTGCAAAAAAAAAAAAAATCCCCATTTAGTATCAAATTCTGAATTTAGCTGATGACCTGTTTCACATCCTCCTTTAAATCCTTAGTAAGACATTCAATCTGAGCTTGGTACTTATCCTACAAGCACTGTTCTCTGCCTTGTAGCTCAAATTACTACCACATCTACTATTTTTGCTTTAAGTCCCTCAGCAAGTTTCTAGTCCATGCAATATTTAAGCCAATAAAGTTGGGAATTTTTTTCCCAAGTTTTACGAGGAAATGCTTCCAAATGGCTTGCCTGAAGTATTTGCCACATGCAGTATTTCCCGACCTGCAAAGTATTGTAATTTGATTTTTTTAGAAGGAGATAGTATGCTTTTTCATTTACTCATACCAGCAGTTCATCTGTCACAGCTCTATTACTTTCAAGTCTACTTGAGATGTACCTTCCAGTGCTGGTATTAATATTTTATGTAAGGATGGATCCAGAATTAACACCAAGGACTCTTACTGTCAACATACATACAGGGAGCCAATTTCTTTGCAGCAGATGCTGGCAAGCAGATACTCACAGCCTGGCTGGAGAAGCCTAGACTTCACACTATGCAGTTCATCCTGTTGAAGAAGCTGCTGGCAGCTGCAGCTCAACTACTTTCAGCACCTAAGCCAGCTAGATATCTTCCTGATTTCAGAGCCAAACAACAGTTCGCTCTTGTACTTTAAGATATTGGTGCTGCTTTTCTTTATCCTATCTGTTGCCACCATCAACTTTTCAAAACCCTCTTGCTAATTTTGCAAATTAGGTTGCTAATCCCTTTATATTTAAAAACAAAGCTACTCTTCATTTACAGATGTCCTTCCACTATTATTGTGAAACACAGATTCCCACCCACTTATCTGCAGAACCACTCGATTTCCTGAAGCCATCCTGGAACAAACAAGATATTCATACAGCCTCTCACTGTGCACAGCCTGCAGGAACAGGCATCATCACATCCCCTCATTTTGCAGAGAACTGAGGAAGGCCGCGTGTCTCAAGTCTTCATAGCAAATTGGTAGCACAAATCAGGTATTCAGACTTCTGAAACAAGCACCACAGACACAGAGCCATCCAGTTACTTTTACTGCTCCTTGTAAAGTCTTTAGGATGGGAAAGGCAAGAAGCTGAAATAGATTCTTAGCTGTCTCTAGCCAGAGACAGCATTTCTGCCTCTATATCTGAACTTCTGCAACCTGACAACTTCAGCATTACAACCTGACTTCCATATCATTGTTGAGATACTTTTCTATTTGAGGTGTGACTAAGCCACTTGCAGACTCCACCTTTGCATGTCTGTGTTAAGTTGGAAGAGATGTGACACTTCCATTGACTTAAAGAGTCAAATCCATATGATTCACATGCCTATATAACACATTACACTATATAATGCATATAACAGCCTTTATGCTGTTGGCACTTCATGTTTAACATTCCAACAGAATCTTCTCATAACCTGGAATAAGGTATCTTCACCAGAAGATGTGGTCCCAGGGCTCTGGTTTCATTGCTAAAGAGCCCCAGGTAAAATATTTATTCACATCGCTGTCCCTACTGCATGAACAGTAAGGCAAAAGCTCACAGTATAGGAATTCCTAATAAACCATTCTAAAGACCATCTTTACTAAGAAGAATTACTTAGTACTCATACCTCTTCCTATTTTCCTCCCTCCTTACACTTGAAAGAGTTGAGAGAAGAATTATCAGTAGTTTGTATGCAGTTTGTAGGCTTCTTTAAAATCGCTACAATACAGATGAACAAAAATCCTCTTTTGTTCAGCAGCTTTCCACTCAATAAAATTCCCCATTTGTCTTTCCTTTCCTAGACTTCTTTCCTCTTGCTAATTGCCAGCCTCCAATTAGAATTGACAATAGAAAAAAGCCTTTCTATGCTTCTCAGTCATCACTACATAAAACACCACACTATACTCCATTCTCCACTCAGTTCCTTCTTCTTCTCAGAAAAAAAAACAACTCATAATAAGTTTAGTGGTTTTAATCCTTTTCTTGTTCTCAAGCCAAAACCAAAATTCTTTCCAACCCTCCCATTCTGGACTTAAGAGTGTGAATACTGAGCATGAGCTGGGCTTGTTTGCTGCACCTTCAGCTAAATTGCTGCTGCCACCACTGTTCCTGCTCTCTACCATCTTGTAAAATATTGGCTTTTACGGCACATATCCAATAAAAGAAAAAAAATTAATTTTCCCCTAGACATAACCAATTGGCAACAGCATCACAGATCAGCCTGGTATTCAAGACTAAAATCCAAAAATGAACTGAAGGGTCAATCGGAAGAAGGTGGAAGGTATACAAGGAAAAAGGAAATGCAAACAGTGATTTTAGAAGAGGAAAATCAGATACAAAACTGATATTATGATTGTGAAAGACGCAGTTCGTAACATTTGGATACTGTCACTACACTGCTGTGTTTGTATAAAATGGCTGCACACACTAAAACATCAGCACAGGTTGAAAACTCATGCCAGAATCCCACAATAAAATCACCTCTGTTCTTTGAACACAAAAACATAGACAAAATAGTAGGGAGGAATCAGGTGTCACACATTAATGAAATGGATTTAGAACAGCATCAAAACTGAGCAAAGTCTCCCAGGCAGGCTGACGGAATCCCTTCCCCCTTGCATGGTCCACTCTCCTAGCAATTTGTATTTTTTCAGCAAAGCTCTCCAGGCTCGCTGCAACTCTAAGTTAAGAGGGCCCAGAAAAAATTGCACCGCTATGGAGAACATTGAAATGTCAGACCTACCTCCATTACACCATGGCACACCTGGGACTGAGACAAAATGCTCAATTCTTTCCTGTTTTCATAAACTACATCTGATCCTAGCGTGCCAGGGTACAGAAATAGTTGCTGTGCTTTACATACTTTAAAATATGCCACTTCCGAGCTGCCAGTCACTGCAAGAGCAACAAGTCTGACCTCTTGTACCACCTGGGGTCCTTCACCCAACCCATCTCTAAGCAAAGGACTGCAGAGACCGAACACTGAGACAAGAGACAGCTGCAAAAAAAGCCAAACTCCTGGAATGCTTCTTCCCCTCTTAGTACAGCCATGGACTGCACATCAGGAGCCAACCTTCAATAAGGGGCACAAATACCATTAAAACACAGCTCTAAATCAGCAGAGCTTTTTATATCCTGTAATAGATCCCAACTGTATCAAAACATTAATATTAAGCTCTAAGGACTAAGGATATGGTACTGGATCCAGGACATGTGCTTTTAAAAGGTCCGTAAATGCTTATTCACTTAATAAAGCACAAAAGCTCTAAAGAAGTTGTTGCCATCTGTTTTCTGGACTTAGACATTTCTACATTATCCTCTCCTTACTCCTACCAACTGTTACTTGGAGATAAAAGAAGAAACCAAAACCAGAGAAACTAACACTAGGACTGCATTCTTGAGTCACAACACTCCTCTTGAGTAGTGAAAGGATCTCTAAAACTTTGCAACGTGGTACAGTAAGTTGCATTGTGAGCGGAGTTGAAGCTTTAACTCACCATTTCTTTATTTCTGACATTTAAATCAGACTTAATTTCTTTTGCATGTAGTTCTTCGCAGTTTAATGTGAATACTTTTATTACCTGCAATTTGAAGTAAACTTATTTGTTTTAAACCAACAATTTGAAAGCAGTAGTTGAGGAGGAAAGAATAGTTAAGTGCCAGCTTTCCTTTGATCCAAAAGTCTTCACAGTTGGGACAGGCAGGGACCCCACTAACCATACCATAGATTAGGTTCCGAGCACTATTTGTCCACATCATATAAAACATTAGTTTTTTGGATAAGCAAAAAAATAACTTACTAATACCAGCAGTAATTAGATCAGGTTTATTTTTTAAAAATCAAGTAATGTTTAAGCAGTTCTTTACTTTTCGATTTTCAAACAGAATCAGATGCAGAGCTTGCCTTGGGGAGGGCTACAACAACTGTGATATGCTTAAAGGGCCCCCAACCAATGCCTGTTACTTAAAAAATCAACCTCCACCTTTGCCCTTTATTTTAGTTTACATTATTACCTCAGAGATTGTCTACACTCTCCAGTCCTATCAGGGCACCACTAACTGCTTTAAAAGCTGAGGTAAAGACCCATTAAATGACAGTGGGCACTGACACCCAAGCAGCACACACAGTACCTGAAGGTCAATTCCTCCCCAGCCACGGACATGAATTGAATTAAGCAGCCTTTTCTCTGCAGGGAGTACTCTCATGGCTGATCAGAATCCACAACATTGAAGATGCATATACTTCCTCAAAACAATTGGTTAAACATCAGAAACTGCGCAGAGAGAGGCAGAGATGGGATTCAGCTTCTCAAAGCACACAGTTTGTCACAGCCCAGGAGCTCCACAAGCACAGCATGCTCGCAAACGTGCACTGCACAGCAACTGCTCGGTCCAACAGCCTCCACTGGGACATGCCCTGCTTTTATGAGGTAACGAGGGATGGCAGCCCTAATGGGATGTCTCTGTTCTGTCCATATTGATCTTCAGGTTAACCACGTAACTAAACANTAACGGGGCCAGATTTTTCACAGACATCTTGTATATATATTTTTCTAAATAAGCCCACTGATGTCCCCTTATAACCTAATTACTTTCAGGGGTTGCAAAATCCCAAGGTTCAACTCCAGGCAAAATACACTTGGAGAAAGAAAAACAAAAAAAAAACCAAAAAAAAAAAAAACCCCCAAAAAAAAAAAAAAAAAAAACCCAACCCAAACCCAAAAAAAACCTCAAAAACACCACCACCACCACCACCGGAAGAAAAAGTACCTGCAGTTTCCTGTTCACACAACCTGCATGAACCTTGCATATATTTGTATATACATATCTGCTTATAAACCAGAGAACCATGTGTAGTCATTAGTTTTTAAAGGAGCCATACAATATTTACTCTCTAAATAATAAGAGAGTATTTGATATTTTAAAATTCTAAAGTTCCAAACTTTAGCATTTTAAAATAAAAGTCACCTTGTGGTGAAGAAAATCTCTCAGAGAAGCATTGCCATACAGCAAGGTACTGAACCTTTCACAGAGGCAGTGTGCAGTTTTCAGAGTAACTATTCAGTAGTTTGCGATTACTTCACCACATTTTTGACTTATCAAAACGCAAGAAGTGCTAGTGGCAGTACCATGCAATGAAAGGACAGCAAGTCACTATGTATCTGTGGTGTACCCAGGACAGCAGGTACCACAGGTATCAGTCACTGTGTGAGAGACAGAGCACTGAAACAGGCTGCCCAGAGAAGTTGTGCAGTCTCCCTCACTGAGATAGATATTCAAGAGCCATCTGTATGCAGTCCTGTGCCACGTGCTCTAGGATGGCCCTGCTTGAGCAAGGAACTCAGACCAGATGACCCCACTGTGGTCCATTCTGTGGTTCTGTGTCACCCCAGCTCCATTGTTAGAAGTAGACATGGCCAGAACAGCTGAACAGGGTTTTAGCTGACCAGGTACAGCAGGACAGTCTCCCAGAATAACTATTGTTGTAAACAAGCATGAAGTGGGCTCCTCAGACGTTTTTTTTTAAATCCCCACTAGTTACTACACCCATTCAACTAATCAGACAAAACTAGCAAATCCCATTAATGTGCTGAGAACCCCTGAGCTCACCAATTAAAGTAAAAATATTCATTTGATTCTTACACTTGGGCAGAATAAAACATAGCTCTATGTTGCCTCTAGAAGTCTACCCTAACAAAACATCCCTGAACAGCTTAGATTTCCAGCCCACACATGTTGGTTATCAAAAGAAAAAGACATGCGAAACAATGAAGAAGAGAGCTTGCACACATTTCTTCCTTAGATTCCCAAAACCAGCTGTACTGAAAAAATAAAGCTAAGTCAACCACCCAGCACCAGGGGAGTGACAGTCACAAGCACCAGGGGTTAAAGCAATCGTGCCTGATACCTTGAAGCGAACTCCTTATAAGTGTTGCCTGATTTTATCCTCCCAGGATGAAATTGGAACTTATTAACCAACGGTAATGCAGCTGCAAAAAACATCTTGCAAAGTATCAAAACAATCCTGCAGTTCCTTGTTGCTCTGGAGGTCATCCCCAATTCTAAGTTTAACTCGGTCGCAGTTCTTGCTCCCGCTATACCAACCAGTACTCAAAAGTTCACAAAGACCCAACCTGAGCAGCAGAAAATCCCACAGTCCAGCTACTTTCTAATTATAAAAATTAGGGCCAAATCAGGTGTCAAAATATGGCTATATTAACTCTGATGGTTTTACGAACTAGTTGCTAGTTTCGACAATTTTAAGGATTCTTGTTGGAGGATTGGAGAATAACGCACAGAAGTCCCACAACCAACCCTCAGCAGAACCAAGAGATGCACACACACACCTGATCTGTGGGCAGTGATCTCAACATCATCACCTAGTCCTGGACACACTCATACCACTATGGCAGCGTACAGTCTGTCTCCTGACAAAATCACTCACCCGCTGTTCCAAGAGACCCATCACACCATGAAGACTACATGTGGATGATGACCTATCTGTACAACTCAGTACCAAGGCATATGGAAGCACCTCACTTGGAGGACGAGGAATGTAGAGGTAGAAAGTTTTGGAGAAACTTGGCACTGACTTGGACACTGAATACACCATATGCAAAAATGACCTTTTACCTTCTGCGTGCAGACAATTCTGAGCTCCACATTTCACCAGATGAAAGACTAAAGCCAACTTAAAGAGTACAGAGGAGTGAACCACAGCAAGTGATTCTACATACGTAACCTTACAGACCTTTCAACCTTCACAGCGACTGAAATCCTACCTCCCCACTCATCAGGATCAGTTCAGCCAGCAACCTCTGAATGCTCAGCACATGCTTCCCAACAACAAGAAGCTCTACTGCAGAAAGATGACAGGCAGTTGAGTTCTCAACAGATGTCTTCAGCACAGCTCTATCGAGTTCGTAGCTCGCCTTCATTTTGGCACCTTAACACATTATGTCAAGTTTAGGGTAGTTTTTAGGACTCCTTGGTTCTCCCTATGAGGGCCCACAAGTAACAGCTCTTTCAAGACCACATGTAGGCAGCTGCAGATAACATCCTACACAGGTTTAGAAGCTCTGATCAAAGTGCTCCCTGTAGGAACTTGAATTTGTATGTTCACATAGAAAAGGTTCATGTAGAGCATAAATAAAACAATCCTAGGAATGCACAAAGACCACATATTATACAAAGTGAGATGTGACAGAAGACCGGTGAGACAGAGCAATTTAAAAATATAAGTATGCCATGACATGGAAAAAATAAGAGAAGGGGGATATGAAGGAGTAAGATTTAAAAGAGATCATAATTTTCAACGTCTATCACTGTTATCTATTCTAGGCACTATTCGAGAAGCAAGTTTGAAAGAATAGAAGCAAAATACATTCAACACACATGCCAAAACAAGATATCAAAGCAGCCTTCCCAGAACAGGGAGGCACTATTTAAACCTCCTTTTCCAGAAAAAGCATAAGGACAGCCTACTGGTGAATGGAGAACCCAAATCTCTACCATCTTAACCCTGCTAGTGGTGTTCAGAACACAGAGCCCTTAAGCTGAATGGTAGTTCTGATACACCAGAAAACAAGTTTTTCTTCAAGTTCTGAAGTATATATTTGCAAGTACAGCTATTCCTCACACATTTTCTTGCTTGCCTTTTCTTAGAAGTACTAAGGAGAATTATTAGCACAGAGGTAAGATTTTTATTTTTTAAAAGGATGAGTTTAGTATTGCTCTGCATAAGCAGGTGAACATCCCTTACAGATTGCAAAACACAGAGGATTCTGCAAACAATTATTTCCACTGTCTGTGGGCAACTGTGCAAAGGAAAGCCTAAGCCCCAAAAAAGCTATTACACCACCATGGCTACTTTGCTAAATGGCTTCCAACTGGGCAGCCTTGTTTACCCTGCAGAATACGGTGGTATTTACTCACACAGTTAAAGATCTATAGATCTATACATTTCAAGCACAGAAGCAGGCCAAAAACTGCATAGCCCACTGGAGCCAGAGCCTCCTCATTTTTCTACTCATGTCTAGCCTGTTGAATCAAATCAGGTTTACTCTACTTCCCCCAAGCATAGTTTTGGTTTTATTATCGTGACTTAAAAGGATATGAATAGCAGAGAAATACATTTAAGGCTAGCAATTCTTTTCCGTGTAAGGTCAAATTTTTCCAAATATCTAGTATGGATTCAGCTGTGCTCCTGCTGAACTGAGACATACTCTAGAGTCAGCTTCCACCAACACTAAGCACTTCTGGAAACTCTGACCGGAGCTGTTTTACCAGTTCAGTGTCCCACATATTACTACAGGGCCCTAAAGCCCAGAGTCCTCATGAAGGTAATTCCCTGCAGTACTAAGAAGCTTGCAGAACAGACTGTTCCTGCCTCTGTAATTTTATATCTGTACTTTTAACAATGGAAAATACAATATTAAGCTGGTCCTGTGGGATAGAGCACAAGACTCCGTTGGATCTTATGAAAGGAGTAATACTACAGTTGGTTTGAGTCTTGTTTCTGAATGCAGTGCAGCACCACATATTCTTTAGAGGCCTTTGTCTTCTGTACCTTCATGCATCAGGGTTTTAGTGAAATTCAAATATTAGACTTGGAAGACAAAAATAAATATTTCAATAAAACCAAGGAGAATCCTTAAATTCTCTCCCAGGAAAAGTTTTAAAACTACCCAATATTTAGAGAAGAAAATTCAGAATAATAAGGAACAATCAAGATAAGGCTACCTATTTCTTTGTAACATTTGACAAATGATTACAAGAAAACAGAAAAAGTAAAATATTTGCAACCTGGTGAGCAAGGAATTGAGAAACTTTTCTACGTAGGCAGAAACCTTTACAAACCAGTCGCAAGGTTGCAGAAAGGCACCAGACCCTTGGCCTCCATCCAGCCTTATGGACCAGCAGGGAATTCCGTAACAGGAAACATTCAGTCACTCCCTAGCAGACAACACACTGTTCCAGGAACTCAGGAAAAGGGTATTTGTCACAACAGACAAGGAGTAAGAAATAAGGACAACTGTGTCAAGAGTCCAGTTGCGTCAGAATGCCTAAACAGGAAAAAACTGGCACTACTGAAGCCTAACGGAGAATCAGTGTCTGACATCTTTGGTTTGGGAAGAAGCTTTATTTGAGACAGGACAGTGAGCTGCAGTTAGCCTACACACCTCATCATATTAAGAAACTGTTCTTACCAGACAAGTGCATACACCTATGAATGTTTCTGTGCACTCTGTCAGTACACAGACCACGTATTACACGTGCCACACAAGGCATCTTGAAAGAGTTCAATTGCACTGGAAAATTGGAGGAACCTGGGTAAGCCCAGGGCAAAACATGCACCATGCCCTAACCATAAAAAAGGCTGAAAGAAAACAAACACCAAACAAACACCTCCCCTCCAAAACAAGACCCTACATATTTTGCTTAAAGAGAGTGGTGATAACACTTACTCTCCCAATACTGTTTTTACAAAACAGACGCTTAAAACGAAGGGATGCAAATAGTTACAGGTTGGTTTACAAGCAGAACTTTGCTGTAGAACCTTGTTAGAGGTGGGTTTACAAGCAGAACCTCTGAATTAAAACCTGGTGGCCTTTAGCATTCACACCATCACCCTCAACATCTTTGCACAGGAAGTGAAGAATATTATATTCAATAAAGAAGGCAGGGGAATTTCAGTGAGAAGAAAGTAATTGTTCAATTTGGAACTCGACCAGAAAACAGGGGTTAACACACTAACACTTGTGGAAAGAAAAATATACCAGTTCTCATGGAACAGAAGGTATTCCAAACCACAGTTTTATCTTTCTTCTAAAATAGCACACGTTCCAGCAGCATAGTTTTTTCTCATGTGCAGTATCTATGGAATGTTTATATTCCAATTTGGGAAGTGTAGCACTAAACATAGCCCTGCTGGCTGCTTCTGCTCATAAACTGAACAGACCAGGAGCAATTTGGACAGGATACTACAGTATGGTGAAGAAACAGACACTGATACCATTTGGAACTGTTGGTGAGTATTACCACCCCACTGCTCAAGAGACAAATTTCACTTGCATTTGATGAGATGGATCAAGTGAACTGCTAAGATTTTGGTCACCTAAATATTAGGCTCACAATGAAAAATGGTAACAAATTAATTTTAAAAATAACAACTAGAGTAAACACTACTTGAAGGAGAAACTTATTAAGTTTTTGTCAGGACGTGCTGTAATTTTCCTACAAGATTGTTTCCAATGAAAAAGGTAGATTTTAGCTGTATTCTGGCCTTTCCTCCAACCTTTTCCAAATACTTGGCAGTAGGTAAATTTGCTAGTAAGAATAGTAACAGAAACAGGAAATAGAGGTGAAGCAGAATATTTCAGGAAAAAATTTTCATTCATAATCAATTATGACCATGTGAATTCACTCAGCTGGTCATGGAGTATAAACAGAAACTGAACACTAAAACAGATACTGGATCTGAACAGACATACACAAGTTTAAAACACAATACAAACTTAGTCAATTAGCTAAGTCTTTTTCTTTAATGAATTCAAAAAGGCAAACATTTTGCTAAATTGTGAATAGCAGCAGAAACTGGAACACTGATTCAACCTAAGGATTACTTAATTTGAATTATTTCCTCATCTAAGCAAATAAAACAAAATAATTCCTAAGAATAGGAACAGTCACAATAATGGGATGAAGTTAAGCAGTAAGAAATGTTTGGCCACATAGCATGAATCATTTAAATTCAGGCTGTCGGGCAGTTAATAGTTACCCAAGGGAAACATGCTTCACCTGTCTCATTTAAAAAACAAACAATACCAGTTAAAACACTATCTTTAAGCACTGTTTAAGTCTAAACAGTAATTTTTTCCCCCTTTAAACACTAGCTATGCATTTGAATGATTCGAACTATGAAGAGTGAGATTCAGGAACTGTCATAACTCAGAACACCAATTAAAAAGAACAGAAGTCAAAACATGCAGCAGAAGCTCACTTTGCCACTCAGAGGACAATACAATTACCAAAATTTGTAAGACCAAGCTCTCCTAAAGTTTGCCCATGTTAGCTTTCCAGCACAGAATTGGTGGCATTTTTCAAGTTTACTTAGCTCTTGCAAAGCAGCCAACAGGCTTTTAAGAAAAATAATGGTAAGAAAGTCCCAGGATTGCTTTACACATCCCTACATACACACTGAACAGTTTAGATGATCATTTCTAATAATCTGTGAGTACTCTTTATTCAAGAGTGCAGAGAGCACCATGTAATGCTGCAACTCCAAACCTTCCCCTCACTTCTATTATCTACAAACACTAAAGCTGTCACAATGGTTCTTCCCTGATGGTTTTCCAAGTCATAAGATGAATATTGCTGTCATGAGTTGGCAGAAATAGAACATGGGAATGAGCATTGATTACTTAGTAGGTGACAGATGAGGGGAAACACAAGATGTACATACAGGAAAATGTAACACGTCCACAATTTTCTTGGGGACCAATTAATATCAGAATTGAGTTGCAGTTTTTTGTCACAAAAATGGGGGTCTTATCTAATGAAAGCCAGCAAGACACTTGATTCAATAAAGAAATACACAATGAACTACAGCACAGAACAATCATTTTGTCAAATATTAACACCAGCAACAATATGCAAGTTGGGGAAATAAATATTTAAGAAGCATTCCAGATGTTCATTTTGTCAGCTATGTTATTAATGTCTCCTCCAAATCATGATGGAAGACCAGAAGCACCCCAGCTATGGCCTTACAACTTGGGAGTGCTGAGACAACTTCTCTCTTGTCTCCTCATCTCTCTTCTCTCCTTAGCTGATGAAGTGACTCTAACCATTATCAACATGTACTCTTCACAAGCTGCTTTTTGCCTTCCCTTCTCCAACCTTCTGCTTTCAGTTCATTAAACCCCTCACCTTTCAACACCCAAGCAGACACCCTCTAGTCAAAGGGTATGTTCATTACAGAACATTTAGTGTCTGTTTTCAGAGTGATGCCTTTGGGCTCCTGTCCTCACCTCAGCCTCCCTGCATGCTACATGCAATAGCAACAGAGGTAGAACAGGGTTCTCCTGTTGCTGGGGGGTTGTTTAAAAAACACACATTTTCTCATCTTGTTTCTTTTTTCACTCCGCTCCTAACCATTATCACTAGAGCTCCAATATTGCTCAAGATACTGAAAGCAACACTTTGTGCCACTATCACCTAAAGTTAGCTGGTGTGGTTGGGCAGAAGCCTTCCAGAAGTCAGTGTTCAGATGCTGGGCGACAACTGCACACACCTTTCACACCTAAAAGCAAGCAAAATCATTCTGATGTAGCAGCCATGACATGGCAAGTGCCCTTGTGGAAATAGCAGATAGTCTATTGAAATTGCTGTTGCTGGATTTTCTCAATTTCTGTTCATGCTGCACCACTTTATAGATACCTCCGCAGAACAGGACATCTGATCAAAGTCTGGTATAAAAGTTGATGGATTGTACAGCAATTGAGACATTTTTATTTATTTTCCTATTACCTGAAACCCCTCCTACAAGGGCATCAACTCACTGTTTACTCAGCTGAAAAGGATCTAAGCTAAATCCTCAGCTTCAGGATCTAAGTACATATATGGAAAAGAAACAACATCCCAGTATCACCACCTCAAGCAGTATTGCAGAAATGGTCAGTAATACAAGCATAAGAGAAAATAATCACGCTGAGGCAGCCCAGTGTGGGATGGGTTCCCAGTCTCATGCTATGCATCTCTCTGGAGATGCTTGTTTTGTTGTGCTTACATCTGTGAAAGAAATTAAACAAAGGACTACTTCTGCTGTCCAACAATTAATTTTAAGTACTGAAGTACTTTTAAACTGCTTAGAATTATTTAATCTCTTAAATGCTAATGGATTGCTTCTTCCTGATGGATGTCTTGTTAATATGGCATTAAACCCAGACAAAGGCAGAGTCACTGCCACCTACAAAGTAGTTCTATTCAACAACAATAACAAAAAGCTCCCAAAGAAGCATCATAAAAATCTGTTTCTGAAACACTGCGTTAATTCAACTACAAATACTTCCAATTCAAGGCAGGCTCTTCAGTAGAGAATTAAATATGAATTTAAAATTATATTGAATTTTAAAAATATTAAATAATTAAATATTAAATGCCATAACACAGAAGTTATATACTTCCCTGCTACTTTTATATTCAAAGCCAAATGCAATAATATGCTGTATACCAGCTAGTGTATAAACACTATACGAATGATAACACTCCATTTTGTTATTAAGAGAATAACCTACTTCCACCCAAGCCTTAACATTTTGTGTCTTACAAAACATCACTAAAAACAGGTCCATTAAAGGAACATTTGAAAACCAGAGACAGGCAATCATCAGTTCAGATCTCAAAAATGAAGTCATGAGTTCAACTGCCTCCCAAACAACATTTACATCCACGGAGAAATAAGTTTTGCTTGCTTTTGACATATTGACATCCCAGTCAGTGTGAAGAAAGATAATAAGATCTGTCAGTCTCTGGAAAAACTTTTAACAAACAAGGCTTTTTCTTAAAGAGTTGTTTGATTTGAATTTGCTAGCTTTACCAAGTCTCCCGAGGGGTATATTTTTCTCCACTGTGCCAGTGGCCTGCTAGAGACACTGTAACAGTGGAAGACTTAACCCCATCAGAAGATACCATCTCTCCCTCTTAATGCAAAAGGAAGCCAGGTTTACTACAGTTTCATTCTAAGAGATTACCCCTGAGAATCAAGTTCAACTACAGTTTATGCCTAAAGCCCAGAAAATGAATATACAGTATGTCTTAGCTATATTTAAAAAAAAAAAACTTTGAATGGCAAATGCAGCTGAAACTCCCCAGAAGAGGTGAAAATGTTTTAGTAAATTTATGAAATATTAAGCCCCATGAATTTATGCAACGTTGAGAATAGCAAGGCAACTCCTCCTGCTATGGTTAACCATCATACCACTAAGTTAAAGAGCCACATTCCCCTCCCAATTAACATTTTTGTTTGAACACTAACTCTAATTTGAAATGTCCTCTTCGTCAATTCCATTTTAAAACTTCTTCCCGTGAAGTATAAGTGCACTGCCTTATTTGACATACAAAGTACTATCAAAAACAACCCAGAGCATTAAAAAAAAAAAAAAATGGTTTTCTTGCCAGCATCAAGCACCTGGCAAGTGACTGGAAGGATCCTGAAAAGCCTTAAAGGTTATTAAAAGCATTCCTCTTTTTCCCTGGGGACTTAAAACTCAATTATTTTCATTCCTCCTTTTAAGCTATGAAATTACATCATCTTTTCCCCTTTGATTTATACTTCAACGTATTTTTTCTGCATTGTTCCTCAATTTACTAATTCACTAATAAATAAAACTCCTGTTGGCTCCCCTCATGAAATAATCAAAGATAAAATGTCTAGTATTGCATGTCTCTTGGTGAAGCAGGACTATTAGTTATATTCAGCTAATTACATATATTTTATGTGTCACTTTAATAATTTGCAGTTTATAATTTGTTTCAGCTACATACGTCTTTGACTTAACTTGTCAAATCTTTGAGAAATAAACTAATGAAGTGCCTTGGAAGGATCTCTGCCAAAGCATTGGGACAGAGTAGGAAAGCAGGAGTTTTCTGTCTCCTCTGTGTTTGTTAACTTCTGCTCAAACAGGGCACAACACAGGGTCAGCTCCCTTCCTGGGCACTTGGTGCTCTCGAAGCCCAAGGTACCTTTACTCTGGCCCTCTTACTGGCCCTACATCAGGGCCTGTTGCATTCCAAGATAGCTGCACTTGTGTTAGCTCCCTCTTGTAAAACCCTTGCCACTCCATCAAACAGCTGCAGAAATGAGACCTCTGCTCTAAGGCTCTGTGCCTTCTTCCTCTAGCCCCCTGCCCAAATTTTAAAAAATTAATCAGCAGCAGAAGAAAAACTGCTGTCACTGAACACTACAGGGAAGAGCCTGTCCCCCTCAACTTCATTCACTTCTATTGCATGTTCATACACATTGATACAAACCCCTCTGAGCCTCCTCGTCTCTAGGCTGAACACTTCCAGCTCTGAGATTCTCCTTGTATGACAGATGCTCCAGCCCCTTTATTATCTTCATGGTCCCACACTGGACTTTCTCCATTAAACCTATTATATTAAGGATCCCAGAACTTGACACAACATTCCAGAAGTTACCTCACCAGTGTGGAGAAGAAGGATCACCTCCCTCAACCTTGACCAATGCTCTTTACACTGCACCCCAGGGTAACACCAGTCTTTGAATCTCAGTGGCAAAGCATTCTGGCTCACAGTCAGCTTGTCCACCAAGGACCCAAAGATCCTTCTGGACTAAGGTGCTTTCTAGCTCAGCAACCCCCACAGTTCACTGGTGTAAGGGGTTGTAACTCCTTAAGCACAGGACTTTGCATTTCCCCTTCTTGAGCTTCATGAGATTTCGCTGCTCAATTCTTCAGCCTACTGAAGTCCCTCAGAAGGGCAGCCAAGCCCTCATTGTAATCACTCACTCCTCCATCTTGTATCATTTGTAAACTTGCTGAAGACACACTCCATCTAATCATCAGGTAATTAATGAACAAGTTGAACAGCTCTAGCCCCACTATCGTGCAGTACAGCAGTCCAGAAAACAAATGGAAAGAAACCAGCCAGATAAAAAGCTCAAGGGTTCAGCTATTTCAGGTACATGGGCAGCACTGCTTTTGCCATGTGATACTTGTACAAAAGTGCACACATAAAAGTAAGCAAGACTGCAAAAAAAAGTAGTACAAGGTCTCCATATAGTCACTTCCCACAAAGCAGGTCTTGCTTCTAGAATGCAAATGAAACTTCCTGCCTGCCCTAAATCAACAATCCCTGCTGGATCACAGTTCACCCCAAATACCAGCAATGAGCACAAACACTCACAATCCTCAACACCACATAATCTTCCAAAGTTAAAAATGACGCAGTCTTCCTGCTACACAAAAAGTAAAGTAAGCCAGTTTTTGGTTTTCATTTTCTTGGGGCTCTTATCTCCTTCCTTCTGAAGTAGTCATGACATAAAACCGTATCTGTGTATGGCTACATCCACAAACAGCAACAAACTGCTGTGACTTAGCAAGCAGTAGTCTAACATTTTAATAGGGTAAATTGCACTGTTATCACATGCTCACATAATGCACAACTAGAAGTCAAGACAAACTTAAATTCATCCAGAGACCTTCTCTAGAGCTGAGCTGAACAGCCACACAAACATTTTGATTACAAATGACATCCATACCACTCCTCCTCATCAGTGTCTGCTACAATCGGGCAATCAGGCACAAGGTTTTCTCACGATCTTTCACCACTTTGTAGAAGAGATCAGACTCAGCTGGGACTGACACTGGCAGAGGGAATTGTACTATTTGATGACACAATTTTAATGAAGGGACATGCTTCCTCCTCCATAGTAGGAAGAAAGACATTACCAAGCAAGCTGCTCTCCAGCACACTTAAGTGTGGCAGTGTGCATACTAGGTTGAATTTCACAGGCTTCGTGTCCATTGCGTTACCCAAAAAAGAACAGAATTCCTTACCTGCAACAAATGACCGCTTTACAGGAGAGTGCCAAGTCCAGAAAGCTCCGCCTGACTTCAAATGAAAGGGCATACTTCAGCGTGTGGCCATCAATAATCAGGGCAATATCATTTTCCTTGCCCAGTGACTCCCCCAGACTGGTACAATGTTGAGTCAGAGAAGCTCTTGTTGCCTGAAGAAAAAACAGAAAGAACATGTTTCTTCCTAATACAAGAAAAGTGCATTCCAACTAGAGCAAGGTCACTCCAGACGGCACAACAGAGCACAGTATACACGCACTCAAATCGGCACTGACATGAGCTAATGTGTTAACAGTATCTCGTGTAGACATGCTGACTTGTGTCACAAACTGGCAAAAGCTGCCTCTGCTTGCCTAGGAACTTGTCTTGTTTCAGAGCAGACTCCAGCATCTTTACCACACAGTCCTGCATGACAAGACGTGCCCAAAGCAGTTGTGGTACAGCCTTCCCAACTGTAGCCCAAATATATCAACTTTGCTGGGTCAAACAGGTAGGAAAAGAATCAGGCCACTTTCACACAAAGGGGAAGGGTGGGGGAAAGAGGAAAAGTTGCTTTGCAATTCATTATCTCTCATCCCACTCATTTGTATGGTAATCAAAACAAACTCATTCTGATTCACTAGAAAACCAGCCCCAAACTGGAGGCAAATTTACAGATTAGGTTAATGAGTGTGACAGAGAACACAATTCAGCCATTTCAGACACAGATTACCTTTTGCACCACCTTCTTTAAAAGAATGACTGCATAATTCCCTGTTTACCCATTAAAATGTGAGGGATTCGATTTATGACTTCATGGCATGACTTTATTTACACTGTACCTGAAAATCTAACACAAAGTAGATGACTGTGCTTAAACCATTGGAGACCAGTGCTGGGAAAACAAGGGTAAATCTTCTGGGAAGAAAGCTGTTTTATCTAGTTTAACACTACTGTGCAGTGAGAACATTCACAGAAACTCCAAGGATGGTATAACGGATACAGTTTGGGTAATGTTATCAATAATAGAGTTTTATCCCAAGGGCCCCTGCCCCTGGGATCTTGGAGTGTCATTTCTTTTTCTTTACTGCTTCTCAGTCTTGCTCAAACATTTCTCTTGCTCTCAAGTGCAGAATTAACCCCTGTCCTTCTCCTGAATGCACACACAGGATTAAATGCTTCTCTGACTATTTGAAACCAAGGGAAAACTCCCTGCCCTTATTCCCTGTCTAACACTTGGGGCACTTCAGAGGGAACACCCTCATTTTTCACCTGATCCAAAGGAGGGTGAAGGCCAGGGCCCAACCACTCCCACCTACAGAGACAGAAGAGAATCTGAGGGCAAGTTCAGGAGGGTTACTGAATATCCATCATCTATTGCTCAAAAGACAAAGCCACAGGAAAACTTATAAAAGGTGGTATTTCTCATCAGTTGAGACTACTAGACTCTCCATAACTTATTATCATGGTTATGGATAAGCCACATCCAATTCATGCCCTGGTCATGGAACTTACTCATCTTACATGTAAGATGACACAGAATTAGTAACACTGTTAATAATACCCCAAAACACTATAAATCAAGGATTACAAATCAGGCACTTAGTTTTATCAGCACTCTGTAAAACTCTCAATATACTCCTTCATATGCAGGGCTAACTTACAACCTAACAGCTTATACAGTAAAAAAGCATGAATTATTATTTCTGTTTCTTCCAACTACTTAAAATTGCTGTGTTTTAAAGAAGAAAACCAACTATTGTTCCTATAGGCCAGTGCAATTAAGGCAAATAAACCAGGCCCCATTCTCACTGGGTATATAATGAAGACCTACTAAGCAAGCAGGGAAACAAACATTTGGAAACCATAGGGAACTATATCCTTCTGTGGGCAACTCATTACTGGTAACTAGAGTAAAAATCCCTACTTTGATCCCTAGCTTTTACTCTGTGCTTGACATTAAGTGATAAGTTTCTCGGAGTCACATCAAGCAAGACTAAATCAATCCTTTACTAGAACAAGAATGATGGAGCAGAAATCAATAGTAATCCTAAGAAAGTGTATGGATAAACTCGCACCTGTGGAATACTCCTGCCTTTTTTACTGAGTATCCATCAAGCCTAAATGTTAAGTTTGTCAGGGGTTCTGACAGAAATAGAATACTTTGAAACAAATACAGCAAGCCTTTGACTTAGCCATAATAAACTTGGTTTTCCTTCCCAGGCACAGAGCATCCAGCTGCTCTGGGGAAACCCAGAGAGGTGCCTGCCAATCAAACCTTATGGTACCGGCATATCAATTTCCATCAAATATTAAAAATATACAGCTTTACTTAAAAGTCAGAAGGTGCAAAAACTGAAAAGTCCATTTGTTTAGTAGCCCTGATTCAGTGGGTTATTCTAATAAATATGGACACTTCATAAGCTAGTAGAGGACATGTGCACATGCTTAAGCAGTCAGTTGAATCAGAGTAAAATCATCAGTTTAGAGCTCTGCAAGGGCTTAAAAATTCATTTGTAAGACCACCAAGTGCCAGAGACCAAATAAGAAAAGAAAAAAATCAGATTGTAAAAAGTCAACTACAGAGCTCAAACTGAAGAAGCCAAGGAAATCAGGTTTTAATTTGCTTTTATTCTACTTTTAGACCTTTGACATGAGGGGGGGACTTGTTTCTAAAAATATGAACAATTCTTACATAAATGCATTTAAGGGTTAAAGTTGTTACGGTCTCTGCGCTTGAGTTAAATTCAAGACATAGTGCTATATTCCATAATAAACCTATCCCACCTGCTCTTCTTGTTTGTTGTTCCATTTCCATTTTAACAAGTCACAACCACAAATATAAACCTTCAGCAGAGCATTTACTTGCATTACTGCCTTAAAATAAACGTTCAGATTTTATTGTCCTCTGTGTGTTTTCATACAGAACATGACGCAACATTATTAGTTCACTACTATAAATCTTCATAGCAGACTGAATTTGTTGACAGGCAGAAAACAAAAACATCCTGAAGCAGAGTTTGTGTGGTCTTCTCTGGATTGTACACTCAGGAACTTCAACAAACCTTGTGATAGCATGCCTGTATATTCTCACTTCCTAAAACCTCAGGAAAAATCCCTGCTGTGCCCAGCTTTATATTTGAATTACAATACTGACAAACATTCCGGAATTTACCGGGCCATTATTTTGTAAGTTAACAGAGCAAATATTAATACTTTTCACATGATGCTTGAAGTCAACAGGGAAGTCAATGCAATCAAAGTTAAGGTAATCAGAAACTCTGCTGATTTCACTAAAAACAAGGGCAGACTCCTCATGCTGTAATAAGAAACATTAACCGTGTTGTATAGGTTACAGAATTAGAACTTAAGCATGTTTTTTTGTGTGCACCATGAGCCTTTGGGTGGTGTTTGTTGTTGTTGCTCTTGGGGGCTTTTTTGCTTTGTTTTGCTTGGGTTTTTCTAGAAGCAGTGCACCATACTGCCCGTTCCCTCCCACCACAGCTTTGCACACTACAGCAAGAAATGTTGGTGTGTGAGGCAACACAGCATCCAACACAGAACGACAGTATCAGATACCCACCAAGAAAAAACAGAACTCAGAAGGACTTTTAAAAATTGAGTGCAGAAGACTCCAGCAGGATAACAGCCATTCCCTAAGCTTATCTTACAAAAATGCCGATACTCAGAAAAGAACTGGACAATTATTATAAGATAATCAGCTCCAGATCTCCTCTTTCCTCCCCTGCATTTCCCTGGAAAGGCTCACAAAGTCACTGAAATGACAGCAGGAGATAGAAAGGACAGAATTTTGTGCAGCCACTACACTCATGGTTCACTGTAAGCATACAGCCCACGAGGAAAGACCTCCAGAAGAGAAGTCAGTGGCTTGTAGCATCATGTAGGCCAGAAGCCATCTTTAGCTGAAGAGAGCCACTCACCCCTGGATCTGTGACCTCTGACAGACACACCCCCATAGGGCCAAAATCAGCCTTACATTCTGGCTGCCCACATTCCATGCACTCTTGGTGGGAGCACAGTGCTAATAATGCCATGATCCTGGGTATGACCTTCATATGGACCATTCACTTTAGAGTCGGACTCCACGATCCTTCTGGGTCCCTTACAACTCAGAATATTCAGTGATTCACCCTTCTTAACAGCCATTCCTCCATCTCAGAAGAGCTAAAATGACCCTCACACAACAAGCTCCCGCAGTAAGAGATGTTCAACTTAGACATTGGTTTAACTATAAGCTAAGTCAATCCCACATACTATTTGCTTCTGTAGTTGTCTAGAAAGTACTGCTAGCTACAGCAGCTTAAAGGGTTTTCCACATTCACTTCTTCCATCATCCTATAATTAATTTCCAAACCACTAGTTCTGACATAAATGAGGCTCGTAACTTAGCCTTCTGATATAAAACCTGAAGTTTTCTGCAGCATTAATTTTTCCTCACATTAAAGAGAGAAATGCTGATTATAGCAGTGGCATCTTAAAAATGCCAATCTTCACTGTAATCTTGACTAAAATACTGATTCATTAAAAAAAAAAAAAAAAAAAAAACCAAGA